>CM077654.1:29170585-29355585 GCA_039707465.1 Rhabdophis nuchalis | reverse complement strand
CTTGCAACGGAGGGAATGCCAAGGATCCACCTTCCCAGCAGAGACGAACCATGAAGCTGACCTCCAGCATTCTGGCTGGATTCATTTCACAGCCCTAATTAAGTTAATTAAACTTCTACTATCAGGATTCTCATTCTCATCTTAGTTGGGGTTGACTTTGCTTGGTGTGTATACGTGTAGTTTAACATGCCTTCTGGATCCAGGCCATTTGGCTGCTTCCAGTTTGGTTGTATTATGTAAAGCCCACAAATCTAGCAAGCGAAGTGTGTTGCTTGAACATAGCCTCTCTGTGCAAAAGCAAAAGGCCTTTAAGGCTCTTGAAGACGCTGCTCCAATTATTGTGCTAATCAATGACCTTGTGCACTTAGCATCTTCCACACTCAGGCTGCCTCAGTCCCTCATCCAGGGGTGATGGGGGACTGAGCAAAGTTATTCCAACTATAAAGGGTTCAAAGGGAATTTTCTCTAGGCAGGAGGTGGAGCTTAATCTGAAGAGAATTCTTCCCCTCTCTGGTATTACTTGAATTCGGGATTGCTGAATGATGGAGCTCAGTTTAATTCAGAAAATGCAGGATCCCAAAGAAAGTTTCTTCAGGATGCATCCTTAAGGACCCCTCCCTCCCTCCCTCCCTCCCTCCCTCCCTCCCTCTCTCTCTCTGCTTGGAGTGCAGATGACAACTTAATGCAACTGGTGGAACCATCCTGCGGGCCCAGCAGTTCAGAGACGATGCTGGTGAAAAGATCCATGCTGTTGGATCAATCCCAGTTCCTGGTGGCCACAGCCATCCAATTCTGTTCAGCAGCAATTGAAAATGGATTGCGACAGTTGTCTTCTACTTTTTTTTCCAATTGTCTATCTAGGTTTTCTGGTGATTCTTCAACCCTGCTTAATTTCCAAGAAGGATGGCTTAGAGTTGCTGCTTGCCCAGAATCTCAATACAACTGACGGATTTAACGCGTCTTCCATGCGCTCGTGATATGGAATCAAAGGAACAAGGGGGAGGGGTGATAACCTGTCATTCGGTGAGCCTACAGGGGGGAGGGCCAAATTACAGAGTGGAAATGCTTTCTGGAGACTGAGACAGATGCCAGATAGGTGACAATCACGATGTAGTAAAATACATTAAATAAGGCAGAAAAGTGATTCTTCCTTAATAGGCAGAGGCTGTATTAAAAAGAGGCTTCTGGAAAGTGGGCTGATTTTCACCCTGCAAGCTCACTAAAGGCTGCATGGGATGCCCTGCAAAGCCAGTGACTGGAATCTCTTCCTCTCCACCCTATGAGGTTCACTTTCCTTCCCGAGAACCCAAGCCCTTGTTTTGCCCATGGAACCCCAAGTGGGCCAGGAAGCCACCGTTTTCATTTTAGGAGTCGCATCCCAGACTCACATTGGGACGTAGCAGTGTGTGAAGCAGGAAGACCACTCCTCCAAAAGGTCTTCTCCACTGAGCCACTCCTCAAGGGCTCAAATGAGACCCCAAAGCAGGTCATTGCAGATCCAGGGGCTGATTTGGCCCAAGTGCTAAATGTGACTGAATCATTGCTATTATTTTGATTTAGCCCGCATGGGAACACAGCCCCCAATTCAGAAAATAATTAATCCAGGAACCAAGTCCAGGCTCAGAGTCACTTGTTGGGATGGCCAGCCATATCAGTTGGATAAATAAATGAATATGTTGGGGAAATGAGCTACAGAGAGTTGCTGATTTGCTTTTACCTTCTTTCTGTAGCCTCTACAAGGAGATCAAGAAATCAGGCATGGTGCCAGGGGCACCTATTCATTAGGACTCACCTCCCCCACTTCACAAAAAATGAGCAGGGAATAAGACATCATCAGGAGGAGAATTCTTGCTCTGACATAGGCTTTGAGAGGCTTCCCGAATTAGTGTCAGCTCTGCCTCCTTTCTGGACTGTCTCCAGCAACGGCACAGCTTTGTTCTAAGGCAAATTGGGGCAATGGGGGGGGGGGGGCTGGATCAGGAGGGATTCTCACATCCTTAGAACAAGGCAAGGCAGGCCCACCTCTCTGTCCTAGCTAGGCCCACTTGCCTCGGTTGGTGCAATTAAAGGCGATGCACCAGCCCCAACAACACACCTGCCTCCATAGGCTACAATGCAGGAAGGGAGGCAGCTCAGGTGCCATTAATGGGCTCTTGACATGGCACACACAAAGAAGCTGCTGCTGGATTTCTTGACTAGATCCCTCGTGCCAGAGGGGCACTCTGCATGTTCTCTGTTGTTCTCTCGTCAGCCTTCCACATGTAGAAACGTGACCCAGAAGCAAATCCCAGAACAAAGAGCCAGAAAGCCCAAATTGAGCCCTGTATGATTCTTACAGTTCCGGGCAGCTTAGCCGTCTTGGAAAACAAAGCCAGCCTTGTCCACATTGGTGCTAAAGACACTTCACATTTTTTCCTCCCAGGTGCCCCCTCCTTCCAATGCAACCCCCCCATCCTCTCCTAAATCCCTCGCAAGGCGGTTTTCCCTTGCAGGAAGATGGAGCTCCTTTCTGGGCCACCATTATGCCCAGGACAGCTTGGCTTTATTTATTGCCCCTCTGCCCCACAGCCTGAGGGGAGGGGGGGGGATCCTGATTATGAACGCCTTTTATTATCCAAGATGCTCAGTGAGAAAAGGACGGAAAGGGGGGGGGGCGGGGAGGAAGGCGCATCCCTCGTTTTGGGCAGGAGAAGCGCTTTGGTTCCATTCCGGGGGAGCTGCTCAGCTTGGCATCCAGCGAACGCATCTGCCTCTTGGACCCCCCTCCCCCCTTTAATAATAATAATCGAATTTAATCAACCAAGGGTTGAAGGGTGTCCCCCTCCCAGCCCAGCCCCCCCCCCTCAACCGCTGGGGCCAAATTGGGGAGACCTTCCTCTCTATCAGCCGTTTGTTGGGAAACCGACAAAAGCTCCTGAATGGAGGATGCTTGAAATCCCCTGCAATCAGATTAATCCCCTTTAAAGCAACCCAGGAGCTCCGGCTGCAGGACCAGCAGGGAGGAAACAGCAGGCAAATGTGATGGAGGAACCAGAAGAGCCGCGGCGCTGCCCAGGGCTCCCTCCCGGAGGGGCCGCGGTGGACGGAGCCTTTGGGGCTTCCGATGGGCGCCGTTCAAAGGCAGGGGAGGAGGAGGAGGAGGAGGAGGAGGAGGAGGAGGAAGAAGACGGGAGGGAATTCCTTTAATGCGGGGAACGGGGGGAGAACAAAGAGCCGCGCACATTTCCAAGCTTTCACCCCAAAGGGCGGAGAGGGGGAGGCCGATACCCGAGAAGCCCTTTTCGCCTCGGATCGCCCCGCAGCCCCGCCTGAGACGCCCAGCCGGGAGGAAGCGCTCCGGGCACAAGAGCTCCCCCCCCGCCCCTCTTTCCCCGGGAACACACCCACCCCACAAGCGCCGGGAAGGCGGCACTTGTCGCGGCTGCACCCGGGCGCTCCGCCGCGGGGACCGAGCCTTCGGAGAAGCGGCGCGCAGGGGCTCCCCAGCAGCCTCCGTCCCATCCGGGGCTGCGGCGGGAGCGGCAGGTGCCGAAGCGCCGGGGGAGGGAGACCCGGCCGGCTCCTCCCGCGGAGTCCCCCCTTTGCCCGCTCGCACGGCGCGCCAAGCCCCCGCCGCCCCGGCTCGGCTGGGCTCGGCTGCCGCGGTGGGTGGAGGGGCCGCCGCCCAGCTTACCGAGGCGCTGCCCTGGACGCCGCTCCGCGCTCTCCCGACGGCCGAGCGACACCCGGCAGCCCAGCCCGTCCGCCGGCCGCCTCCCTCCGCCTGCCGCTGCCGCACAAGCGCCGCCCCCGCCGCCGCCTCCTCGGGCCCGCCCCGCGCCGCCGCCGCCGCCGCACGGGGAGCAGCCAGAGCCCCGAGGGAGCCGGCGCACCAGGCACGGCCGCCCCCCGGCCCAGCCCTCCCGCCCCCCGGGACGCCCGGCTCCCTGGCAGCGCTGCCCAGGGATGCCCCCTCCCCCCTCCCTCCCTCCCCGCCCGTCGATGCCCGGGGCCGGCAACCGGGGGAGTCGGCGGAGGGCTGCGGCTCCGAGCATGCGCCAGGCAGCCCCTCCGCCCTGGGGCTGGGCGCTGGAGCGGCTGCCGGAGGGGGGAAACCGGGCCGCCCCACCGGCGATGCGCCCTCGAGCCGGACAGGCAGGCGACTCCGGATGGTGCTGAGCCCCCAGCCCTGCGCTGGACCATGGAGGGATGCTGGGAACTGTAGTTCCGTCTCCTCTGGCAAGCCCCCCCCCCTTCCAGAACAGCCCCCCCCCATTCCAGCAGTGCCCGGCCTTCCAGCCCCAGGGGCCCCGATCTGCCTTGGGAATTGTCTCCTTCTCGGCTCCCCCCAGACGGAGCCCAAATGTATCGTCTAAATGGCCCCCCATCCCTTGAGCCAGGAGGAGGAAAAGGGGCAGCTGAGCCCCCTTGGAGCAAGAGCCCACCTGGGCCAACATCTCAGGTTCTTCAGAAGCCACCTGGATACCCACCTGGAAGCTGATAGGGGCCCCCAGCAATTGACCTGGGGAATTGTTTCCACAGGAGGCAGGACCTGATCAACCTTCTCAGGGCTCTAAATTAAAAGAAGCCAGGTCAGATTGGTCCCTGGATGGGAGACCACCAGGAAATACCAGGTTTGTCAGCCAAACCAGAAAAGAAAGATTCCCAGGAGAGAGTGACATCAGATCACTTCTTCCTTGTTGCCAAGCAAACTGCGGGAGTTGAACCTGACTTCAAGCTGGGATCACCGAGTCATAGAGTTGGAAGCGATTGGAGAGGTCATCAAGTCCAACCCCCTTCACACTGCCAGATTCCCTACTCCATCTCAGATACTAGACCCGCGATTATCTAGACTCGCGCCAGTCTGGCTTCCGGCCCGGTCACAGAACTGAGACGGCATTGGTCACGCTGGTAGATGATCTCTGGAGGGCCAAAGATGGGGGTTGTTCCTCCATCCTGGTCCTATTAGACCTCTCAGCGGCTTTCGATACCATCGACCATGGTATCCTATTGCATCGACTGGAGGGGTTGGGGATGAGGGGCACCATTTTACAGTGGTTCTCCTCCTACCTCTCCGATCGATCGCAATTTGTGTTGGCAGGAGGGCAGAGGTCGACCTCGAGACCCCTCACATGTGGGGTACCTCAGGGGTCGGTCCTCTCGCCCCTCTTGTTCAACACATATATGAAACCGCTGGGTGAGATCATCCGTGGTTTTGGGATAGAGTACCATCTGTACGCTGATGATACTCAGTTGTACATATCTACCCCAGACCACCCCAACAATGCCATCGAAGTGATGTTCCGATGTTTGGAAGCCGTGCGGAGCTGGATGGGAAGGAACAGACTCAGACTCAACCCATCCAAGACCGAGTGGCTGTGGTTTCCGGCACCCCGGTACAACCAGTTGATCCCATCACTGGCCATAGGGGATGAACATCTAGCCCCCATGGATCGGGCTCGCAACTTGGGCGTCCTCCTGGATACTCGGCTGTCTATGGAAGATCATGTGACGGCCGTGGCCAGGGGGGCTTTCTGCCAGGTTTGCCTGGTACCCCAGTTGCGGCCCCTATTGGACCGGGACACCCTTCGCATGGTCACTCATGCGCTCGTGACATCCCGACTGAACTACTGCAACGCTCTCTACATGGGCCTCCCCTTGAGGTGCACCCGACGACTACAGCTAGTCCAGAATGCAGCCGCGCGGGCAATTATGGGTACCACCAGGTACTCCCACGTAACACCGCTCCTGCGCGAGCTACACTGACTACCTGTGGCCTTTCGGGTGCGCTTCAAGGTGTTGATCACCATCTTTAAAGCGCTCCATGGCACGGGTCCTAGCTATCTGCGTGATCGTATCCTACCCCACACATCCCTTTGACCGATTCGCTCACACAGAGAGGGACTTCTCCGGGTGCCGTCCACCTGGCAATGCCAACAGGCGGCATCCAGGGGAAGGGCCTTCTCTGTGGCGGGCCCAACCCTCTGGAATGACCTACCCCCCGAACTTAGATCTATCACGGACCTCCGCTCCTTCCGTCAACAATTAAAGACCCATCTTTTCCAGCAGGCCGGCCTGGCCTAACCAGCCTAGTTTTAGTAAATATTACCAATCGGGTTTTTACGATATAAATTTAAACAAGGTACTTTTTAACACAGGGTAAAACATTTAATTTAGTTTTAATTATTTATAATTTGTTTATGTATATGTTCTTAAATTCCTGTACACCGCCCCGAGTCTCTTCGGAGAGAGGGGGCGGTCAATAAATCCAAATAAATAAATAAATAATAATAAATAATACTGTAAATGTTTGAAGGCCCATTGCTTGAGAGCTCTTTCTATCAGAAATTCTTCTGGATGTTTCTATACTCTTGAAGCTTCATCTGTGAGTTCTTGTCTTGCCCGCTCAGTGCAAACCCTCCACAGGGTGACTGCCCTTCAGGCATTCATCTGAAGACAACAGTGGTGCCCCCTGGCAGCCTTTGCTTGACCAAGAAGGGGTCCTTCTTTGCAACGACATCCCCCTGTGGAGACACGCACTGAACTTGTGATCTGCTAGTCTAGTCTAGTAGATTCAAGTCCCTCTCCTGTGTCCTTCTCCTGAGCCAGATTTTCCCCCTTCTGTGCATATTTCTATTGTTTCTCTCACCCAGGTACATGGCTTTATCTTTCCCCCTGTGAAATGTCTCTGCCCATTGTTCTCTCCTGTCAACATCTTTTTCCCTTTTTGCCTTCTTCTCCTAAGTATTAATCACTCCAATTAGCTTTGTGTCCTCATCAATCCTGTAGATCAGTGATGGCTAACCTTTTTGACAAGGCATGACAAAAGCAGGGGGAGCACGGAGGAATCGTGCGCATGCACATGCTCACACCCATAATGCAATGCCTCCCCCCCACACACGCACACACATGCGTGCACACAGCTGCAAATCAAGGCCAAAAATCAGCTGGCCAGCATGCGCACGCTGAGAAATGGCTCTGCCTGCCATCTGCATGCCATACGTGCCATATGTTCGCCATCACAGCTCTAGACCGTAATTTGAAATAAAGATGGAAAAATGCTTTTCTACTGCAAAAGCAACCTAACATTAGGTGTAATCTGGAACTAATAACTGCTGTCCTTGTTTCCTTTTTCTAGAGGAAGGTATACCGTACACACGGGGGATGCTTGCTCCTCCTCCAACCACCACCTTCTTTTCAAGGTTCCTTCCGTCTCGCTTTTTCTGCATTTATTATTTATTTGCACAAGTCCTGCCACTTGCAGGGTCGTGATGATCTCCCAGCCAAACTTAATCAGGCCTGACCTTGCTTAGCTTCCAAAACGTTAGACCGGCCCAGTGCTGTTGCCAGCTGAGACCCAGGGCAGAAGCCATCCGACTCCCTTGGTGTCAGCTGGGACTGGCGGGCTGATGTTCTGGGGGAGGCATTACAGTAGCTTCTGCCTGCCCTGGTAGCGTGTCTCTGTAGCCAAAGAGGGAGGCATTGTGTCTGCTGTTCAGAAGCAGGCGAGGCTGGGAAAGGCCCGGTGCCTGGGGCGGCCTGGGTGAACAGGCTGACTCAGCACAGCTAAGGATGCTCCCGCTCTCAGTGGGAGGAAAATCTCCCTGGGGTGCCCCCACCCCATTTTCCAGCCTGTCTTCCCTTCACGATCAAGGACATAGGATTGCACAGGTTTAGGAAGAGACTGGATGCCTCGGGGAAGCCAAAGAAGGCTCAGCCACCCTGCTTCTGTCTCTCCCCTTTGGGAGGGCTGGATCAATGCGGAGAGGGCAGGGCAGGGCAGGGCAGGGGGCCGACCGTGGCCAATCGCTTGGCCTGGTCTGCAACCGCTGCTGGGTAGAGTTGGTGGCCATCCAACTCTAGATGATATTCTCCTGCTCAGAAAGCCATAAAAAGGCTGAGAAACCCCATCTGGCTGCTTCCCACGTCCGTGCCTGGGGCCGGAGGAAGCACACGTGCACACAAATGAATGAAGGCTTTTCTGCCTGAGGGCGCTGACCCAGCAGGGCAGTTTTCTTTGTTTTCCTAAGACCAGCTCTCTCGGTTGAATTAAAGTGACCCCCCCACCCCCCACCCCCCATTCCCCTGCTTTTGGCCCCTGCAGACTCTGCCCCCCGGATGTGTCTCAGCAGCTCTTCTCCTTCCAGCAGAGAACTGTGGAGGTTCTGCTGGTGGGCAGATATAGGGCCTATCAATGACCCCACCCCCAAAAGGAAGAAGCTTTGGAAGACTGCTTTGAGTTTTGAGTTTGAGTTTTATTCGATTTATATCCCGCCCTTCTCCAAAAGGACCCAGGGCGGCACACAGGAATTTAAAATATCATATAAATAATACAAAATACACAATTTAAAAACCTATTAAATATCCAAACCTGCGCTAAAACCAATTAAAATCCCCCATTTCAAAACTATCTAATGCTAGTCACTTTGTTTCTTTTGAACAAAGAAAGCTGCAGACCTGCAAGTCAGGACCAGTTCAGGCCTGGGCACTTGTTGTTTGTGGTATCACGAATGTTGTGTTGGCATCCCCTTCTTGTTCCTCTTCCTCAGGTCCCTTTTTAGATTAGAAGATTAAGCCTTTTTAACTTTTATTTTAGAAAGCAAGCAGTTCACATCCAGCAGGCTGTACTTTATTGCACAAAGCAATTTGCAACATTGAGACACAATTCCTCCTGTACTTTGTTGCAGGTTACAAACAGAGGTTTGAGCTCTCTTGAGTTATGCAACAAGCATCCTCTATGCTTGTTTTATTTTCATAAACCAGGGTTCGTTTTCACATATGAACTGGACTGTATCTAATACACAGTAATTCACCAAGAATGGTTGATCCTAGTACATTCTTCTATAAATTGGTTGCAGCATTAAAGACAACGGGCATCTCTGAGCACGTTCTCGGCTTACATTTTTTATATTTACGAATTGTCTCCTATATTTGTTTTATAGGTAGTCCTCGACTTACAACAGTTTATTTAGTGACCGTTTGAAGTTATGATACTGGTAAAAGTGGCCGTCTTTCACTCTTACGATTGTTACAGCATCCCCATGGTCATGTGATCAAAATCCAGACCCTTGTCAACTGACTCAGAGTGACGACGGTTGCAGAGTCTGAAGGTCACATGATCCCTTTTTGTCTCCTTCTGACAAGCAACGTCAGATTCATTTAACAACCATGCTACTAACTTAACAACTACAGTGATTTGCTTAATAAATGTGGCAAGAAAAGTCATAAAATGAGACAAAACTCACTTAATTAGTGTCTTGCTTAACAACAGAAATTTTGGCTTCAATTGTGGTTGTAAGTCAAAAACCATCTATACTGTTGTGTAAAGAGGTTCAAATACCTCTTGGAAAATTTATACATAATCTTGTTTCTGCACAATTGAATGTTGTTGCTGATAATACAGTTTACACTCAAGTTGACACACCGATTGGGATGACAATGGTAGGTATCCACCCCTTGTTTCAGTGTAATTATTGTCTGTGAATAATTAGATAATTAATTTCTTTGCTCCTGGCCTTGTGTGTTTTTCATCCGGGACTGTGCCAACTTTGTGGCTTGGAGAAGCCGGGGAAAGCGAAAGGATTTGTGAGGAGAGGCAACTCCGCTTCATAGTCAGGAAAAAGATCTAAAAAGAGATCCAAAGATTTGAAAATGCTAATCGGTGCTGCTGAAACTCTGACCCAGAAGTGGGGAATGAGGGGCTCTGCTAATACTGAGCCAGCTGGGTAGACCAAGAAAGATGTCAGACAAAACTGCTGGAAAATCTGCTGGGCTGGAAAAGCGGCTTCCATGGGGACACAGGCTTCTCGGAGGCCGTGCGTTGTGGCTGCTTCAGGAGGCGCAAGGAGCTCCTGGAAGAAAAATAGGATGTGGGCAGTTGCAATTGCTGCACCAATGACCAAAGCAGCTCACTTGCAATATGCCAGACGGCACCTGGAGGAGCCTTGAAAGCTCTGGAACCAAATCATCTGGGGCCAAAATTGAACTCCACAGCCACAAATGGGCACAGGCGTTTGCAGAGGAATCCACAAGGCCTGTGGAGACGCAGACCCATCCCTCCCAGGAAGCCCGGGGGTGGGTCTCTGCTGCTTCGGGGTGGGGAGATTCGGCAGCAGTCCAAATCGATGGCAGGAGGAAGACAGCATCTCATCAGATAATACGGGAGGACAATTTGTGTTCATCAGCTCCGAAGCTGCACATGGGCCCCACCTGGACTTCCCAACATGACAATGACCTCCCCAAAACAGAAGGCCTTGGTGGCTTATAGCAGGAGTTCTGGAGTGGCTGTCACCGTCCTCAATGCCACTGAGCCACTTTGGGGAGACCTCGAATATGCAGCTCATGCTCGGCAACCAAAGTATATAGAGAACTTGGTGCCTTTTGCCCAGGATGGATAGCCTTCCCAGATGAGAAAATAGGGCCCCATTCATAGCTCTCATAAAAGCCTGCAAGTTGTCATTGATTCAAGAGGGGGAAATATGTGATGTTAAGAGCTAAGGGTATGCAAACTCTTTAATAAGGCCATGCCATTCTTTCCTCTGTTGCTATGGTTTGTGTAATGATTGTGCTGTTCTCTGGTGCCTAGTACATTATTTCGAATCACTTCAAATAAAAGAAAGTCTTATCTGATTGCTCAGGTTTACTTACAAAATAGTCTACTTCTTACAAATTCTGCAAATGGTATATAAACTTAAAAGCACAATAGAATATGTGCTTGTCTGTCAATTTAAAACATTCATATGGCTGCTCTACTTGACCCAGGTGAGTTTGTTCAGCTTACAAAAGAAAGTGCAACAAAACCTGATTTTCACTCTTGTGTAGTTTCTAGATTTATTCCACTTTATTCTCTTAGGAGATTAATACTTTTACACATATGATATCAAGCGCCATAGAAATCCGGAGATTCAGGCAGTTCAAATGACTTAAATCTCTTCAGGATATAAGATTTGTGACTTATGACGCATTTGACTCCTCCCTCAGGCTCAGCATGTTCATCTTTATGGGTCATAATTTGTCTTGGTGCAATTGTTATTTTTGTGCTGCTCTTTAAAAATCTCCTCCTATTCTCCCAACCTCTACTCTTGACAGTCCAAGAATGGAATGTCTGCACCCAGAGCCTCTCCCCATCTGAGACCCTTCATTCTCCATCTGTCATCATAAAGAAATCCATCATTCTTAACATGTATATTCATTCTTTTGCCCTCTGCATAGGTGAACCTGCTTATGCTTAAACCATGTATTTTAAATAAACGAATAGCTTAGACGCTTAAATAAACAAGCTTCTAACCTAAAAGATCCAGAATCTTCCCTTGTTCTTCAGTCCCCGAATTATCCAATTACTTTTTTCTGTATTTTGTTATCCATTCAAGTCATTTAGCAGAACATTTCCCCCCATTCATTCAGAATGTTGCATAATTTTCATTTGTCTTCAACTGAATAAATGTTATTTATTCTGGTTAGGCAATTTCCCCCAAAACCCCTCAATTATTATCACCTGGAGCCTGACATATAACTCACCAACCTCTGACTTTATTTATATCCCACCTTTCTCATTTTTATAAATTAAACATTATAGGGGGAGAGCCTTCCCTTTGGAATGAGCCACTCCCAGAGCTTCTCAGAATTCCTGACCTCCCTTCCTTATTTATTTATTTATTTATTTAAATTTATACCCCGCCCTTCTCCACAGAGGACCCAGGGCGGCGCCCTAAAAAGATGGCTTTTCCAGCAAGCCGGCCTGGCCTGAATAAAATAAACTATTAATTTTAATTGTTAATTGTTAATTTAATTTTAAATTTAATTGTAAATTGTCAATTGGTTATTGGATTTACTATTTAATCTTTTTTTAAACTTTTGTAATATGTGTTTTTATGCTGTACACCGCCTTGAGTCCTTTGGGAGAAGGGCGGCATATAAATCCAATAAATCCTAAATCCTAAATAGCTAGCCGTTCCCAGCCACGCGTTGCTGTGGCCCAGTCTGGTTAAATGGCCAACCAATCTGTGTGTAGATCTACACCTGCACACACAAATGCGTACACACAACCACCGTATAACCCCCAACCTACCTACCTACTGTATTTCTCCCTCTCTCTATCCTTCTACCTACCTATCTACCTACCTACCTACCTACCTACCTACCTACCGCATTTCTCCCTCCCTCCCTCTATCCCTATAGCTGCCTACCTATGTACCATATTTCTCCTTGAATCTTATGGGCAGAGTATTTTATGTCATAAAGGATGACATAATACCTGTGGCCCACTGCTCTCTCTGTATCCATCTACCTACCTTTTTTTACAATTTTTTACATTTCCATTGTGTGTACCTGGCACAGGTGTGACATCTACACAATCTATATATATATTATTGGTGCCGTACTTGAAAGGAACGTTGTGTGAAAATTTGGAAGCGATCGGTGCAGGACTTTCAGAGATTAGCGGTTTGGAACAAACTCTTGTTACATTTGTATTTATATAGATTCAAGGCAGTGACCATACTGATATTCCTTATTTCCTCTTATTTTCCCCACAACAGCAACCCTATGAGGGGGATTGGACTGAAAGTGACTGACCCAAAGTCATCCAGCTTTCATGCCTAAGGTTTTTTTGTTTGTTTTGGAATTCTTGAGTTAGCCTAATAAAAATCTTCTGGATTCTGGAATTTTTCTTACAGCCAGTAATTTGAGGGGTGGAATGGCATGTTGACAGCTTCTCCCTTCCAGGGGAATATCTCTGTTATTCCAGTGTTTCTCAACCTCAGCAAGAGCCTGGCTGGCTGGGGAATTCTGTGAGTTGAAGTCTTAAAGTTTCTGAGGTTAAGAACTGCTAGTCTGTTCCATCCCCTCCTCTTGTTTCACCCACCAAAAATTGCCCCTCTCCCCCCTTCCCCAGCAACACCACCCTGACTGCCACATTCCCCCCTGTGACTCCTTCAGATGCGCTGGACAACAGATCCCATCCCTACTGGCCACGGGAGCATTGGCAGTGATGGGTGCAGGGGAGGACCCAGCAGAACCCCCACAGGCACCATCTGGGGCAGAATGGGACCGCTCTCTTGCTGGGGATTTCAGCTGGACCCAGAACTGACTGATTTATCAAGACTGTTCAGCATGTCCACTTCAGACTTTCTAAAGAGTCTCTTGGGAAGCAAAAGCTTTTCAGGATATTGAAATGTTTCCTCTGACAACGTGATCCTGCTTGATTGGATGACTCAGGCCAGAAATGATACCAGCACAAGAGAAGATGATTTTGCTTTGTTCAAGATTTGTTTTGCCTTATTCTCACTTTCTCTTTCAAATGCAGCTGTTTCCTCACTTTCTGTTCTTGCAAACCAGCAATTATCATGACAGAATCAGGCATGGAAAGTAGCTCCTCTGAAGCTCCCTTTGCAATTATATTTTAGTCACTGGTTCCAAAATCTTCCTAGCAAATGATACAGCACAGAGATTACACGTCCAGACCTCCATTTTCAAGGCAAGCGGGACACCGCCCTCCATGCTTAAAAAAAATACTTCACCCTGGAAATTGGAACTGAATGTTACTCTGTTTCCCCAAAAATAAGGCGTCCCTGGATAATGAGCCCAATCAGAGTGCATGCGCTAAAATAAGACCTTTCCTGAAAATAAGTCCTTCCCAAAAATATTGCAGCCATGAGGTGACCCCACTCGCCACCTCCTGCACCTCAAAAATAATAAGACCTCCCTTGTTAAATTTACACAGTCACAGAATTTGCGGGAGAATTTTTATAAAATGTTTTACAGATGGCATTTAGATCCTAAGAAATTATCATGTATGTACCCTAATGTTCAACCAAAATGTTGGAGATGTGAGTGTTTAGATGCTACATATTATCACATATGGTGGACTTGCAAGAAAGTTAAGGCTTTCTGGATAAAAATTTGGTGGGTTATGCAAAATGTTTTGAAGAAAAAAATACAATTTACTCCACAACTGTTTTTATTGGGTATAGTTAGGGATTTTACATTGGGGGAAACAAAACTGATTTTGTATATGGTGACAGCAGCTAGACTGCTGGTTGCCCAGCACTGGAAGAAAGATGTTTTGCCTACTATAGACCAATGGACGCAGAAGATGGCTGGATTTGCTGAAATGGCGAAAATTTCAGCTTTTTTAAAGGACCAGATGCAAGAGACTTATACACAGGAGTGGAAAAAGTGGATTGATTATATACAAAACAAGTATCAGACTAGAAAATATTGTGTAGCTTTTAGCTGATGGAGATTAGATGAATAAGGTAGTCAGCAGGGGGTAGAATATGAAGGGAATGAATAACATATATTCTGTTTGGAATCACTAGGGTTGCATATAGCGGAAATCACAGGGTTGGGGGGGGGAAGGGGAGGTTGGGGAGGGTTAGGGAGGGTATGGGAGGGAATTATACTGATACTTGATTTATGTATTCCAGGTTGAAAGAGGGGGGGGGGAAGGGTATAATATCTGGTTCTGATTTATGTAGTTTATGTTGGGGGAGGGGGGGAAAGGGATATAATATTTGTACCGGATCTATGTTTTTTTTATGTTGGGGCAAAGGGGGGGAGGAAAGGGGGAGAAAAATTTGTTGGTGGAAAACTCTTTCAATAAAAAATAATAATAATAATAAGACCTCCCTGAAAATAAGGCCAGGCGCTTATTTCAGGGGTCAAAAGAAAACAAGACCCTGTCTTATTTTTGGGGAAACACAGTATTTATTTACCAAAACTGCATGCCATTAACTTCATTCAGATTCATGGTGGCTGTCCTGTGGTGAGGGAAATGCGCCCTTCCCGTCCCCAAGGCACCCTCACCATTTTTCTTCTGTTCTTCTACGTGTCAGGTCTCCTCTTTATTTCTGGGGCTCCATTCGTCCTTCATGACAGGAACTGGGAGCTCAAATTGCCTGTGCAGAGTTTTTTATACAGGCCTTTGGCCGATGTGGGCCATTGGTTGTTTATATCCTGCAGCAACTTCACCAACCATCAGCAGGTTGCCTGCTTCTCTTTCCCTGTGGGACTCTGATGGCTTCCTCCATTGCCACTTTTCCCCTCTTTTTTTGTATTGAAAAAGTTTTATTGGTTTTACAGTTTTTCAGTTTTTCAGTAGGGTAGGGTAAGGGATACAAAGAAATTTTGAGAGCATTCACGTCAAAGTCGTCGGCCCTACCGGGACATCAAAATAGATCATTAACAAAAAACATTTTCCACACACTCCAAAGTGAAAGCAAGTACATATTTCTAAGTTCTCAATTCTATGCTGTCAGTCATTTACAAAAATCCAGATGCACATGTTATACAATATTACTCAAAAAATCAAGGCAAAGTTATTTTTTAGATCTAAGTCTCTTGGCAATTGTATCTTCTATCTCTCCTTCCAGGCCCCCAGCGGGCGGGGCCGTGGCCCCCCCTGCCCCCCCTGGATCTTCCCCCAGGACAGAGGAATGTTTTTTAAGAAAGGCTTCCGCCTCAGCAACTGTTTTAATCCTCACTCTTCCTCCTTCCCAGAACACCAGCATCCCTTCGGGCGTCACCCACCTGAACCAGATCCCGTGGTCAAACAATTTTTTGGACAAGAAGGAAAATTTCCTTCTTGCTTCTCTAATCTTTCTTGGGATCTGCTTCAGGATGGCAACCTCCTTTTGTTGGTAAATTAACGGACCTCCTCTTTGCACTTTCAAGATTTCCTCTCTGGTTGACCTTCTAACAAATTTAACATGTATCTCTCTGGGTACTTCATTTATCCTGGCATATGCAGAGTTTATTCTGTAGGCTAGGTCAATGTCCCCCCTGATCTCATCCTTAGGTTTATGTAAATAGTCTGCTATAATTGTGCTCATGAGTTCAGGGAGACATTCACCAGATTCCTCAGAAACATTCTGAAATCACAAAAAATATGTCATCCTTTCCATATCAATTCTAGACACATGCCCATTTATTTCCACAACCTCATTAGTAACATTTTTAATCTCTCCCTTAGCCCCCGCCAACCCCCCTTCCAGTTCTTCATTCTTCTGTGTGTTCTCCAGCACTTGTTTCCGTGTGTCCAATAATTCCTTTTTAAAGTTGATATTTTCTGCCCTCTGGGCCTTGATTTCTTGTACCAAAGTTTGTATAACAGATTCAAGAGAGGCCATCCTTAGTTCTAAGCTTGCCAGTGCTGATTCTTGTGCCATGATTAGCTGTTAAGATCCGTGCCACTAAAATGGCGTTTTTTGGGTGGGGCTGTTGAGGCAAGTCAGGAGCCAAAAGTTCAGTTCAGGGTTGTAAAGTTCAGGAACCAAGAGAGAAACAGTTTTCCAGATCAATAATTATAATAACGAAGGCACTCCAGAAAAGAAATCACAAATCCAAAAAAAAAAAATCTTCTTTAATAACCAGAGGGAGTCCAAATCACAAAGAGACGCTGGGAATTTTCCATAAGTAAAATAGTCATTCAGGGGCAAAGAGAAGCCATTTTCCACCGCCCAGACTCAGAGCCAGAAGGAGAGAGTGGTAAAAAAAAAAAAGTTTCAAATCAGCCAGACCTAGATACTTTGTTTCAAAGACAAACCGCAGATCACTTTTCTTTGTTTCAAACAGTCCAGATTAAAGATATCCGCTTCCTCGCAGCGAGGAGCCATTCTTAAGTGCCGCTTTAGTCCGAGGGGGGGTTTAACAAGCAGACACCCCCCTCAAAGTTCTTTCAGCCCAGGCTGACAGCAAAAAAAATGTTAAACCACTCACTTTCACCCTCGCAGCCGAAGCCCCGGGAAGCCTTCCGACTCAGACGGCCAGCTCTCTCCATGTTTTCAGAACGATGCCGCCCGCCATTGGCGAAGGGGAAACCCCCCGCAGCATGTCCTCCTCCACCTAAGCCGAAGACAAGGGTCGCTTCACAGCTGCCGCTGGGGGAGGACGACCCAGGCAAGCCGGCTTTACGGAAGACCCCCAAAAACGGGGCGTCTCGCCCCCGTGGGGGGGCAGGAAAAGAAACAAAGCGGCGAGCGAGCCCTAGGCTCGCCCGTTGCCACTGGAGCCGGAACCGGAAGTCTCCCCTCTTTTTAATCCACTCCTGACAAAGCAGGTTTCCCTCACTGACCAAAAAGGGGGAGAGGGTTTAGGAGAAGGAAGGGGGACCGTTCTGATTTATAGGCAGGACTCAGATAACAATGAAACAATGCAGAATTCGATCCTGTTTGACAACTTTGTAACTCTTTCAAAGATGGCCTTTGGAAGCAGGAGGGCAAGCCTTGAGCAGGGACCAAAGAAGGTTTCCTGTGATGAGAAACGGAAGGAGCAGCCCTATCAAAAGAAGCCATCCTGAACACATTGAGGGTTTGAAACATTCTCCTGGCGTCATTGGATGGAGTGGATGGTTCAACCTTTAATAACCGCTCTGCTGGGCACCTGCGTGATGCTTGCAAATGTGCCTCTCAGGAGCTGACCTTCCCCTTCTGCTGGGGGGGGCTCTCCTCTTCACCAGTCCCAGTAGGGGAAAGGAGATCTTTGTGTCACCCCCCAAATGAACGAGGCACGCCTGGATCAGCATCTTGCAGCAAGGACTCATCATGAATCCACCCAGGAAGCCCCTGGCCAAAGAGAGGGACTCCCAAGGAACTCGGGGGGGGGTGTCATGGGGAAACGAAGCAAGCATGATGGACTCACACAGCAGCACTTTCATTGCAAGCACACAAATCGCCACTTCCAAGACATTTGCATGTAGAAGCAGGGAGAGGCAGGCCGTGCACTGGGACGGATCCAGAGAAAGCATGGACCAATTCACAGCAAGTAGGCAAAAAAGGCAATCCAGGAGGTGTGTTTCTCTCTGCGGCCATCTGGGAGCCCGGTCACAGCACACGGGCCACTTCCACCTCTCTGTAGGGTTGCTATAACCAGGAAAGATTTATCTTTTAGGATTTAAATTGTTTTAATGCTGTAAACCCCCAAGTTGTTTCGATACTAGATGGGTGGCAAATAGATTTAACAAGTGAAATAAAATAACCCCATAGAAAGGGCCTCTTGAAGTGGCTCCATAGGGCACTTGGGACTTTCCCTGAGAATCTGCTGGGCAGCTTGGCTGAAGTAAACGGGTGACTGAGGCTTGGGACTTCTCCCAATGCGCCCATCATGGAGAACACCTTGGTCTTCCAAAGAGCTCAGAAGACCAGAAGAGACGCCTTGAAAAAAATACCTCAGGTATGTTTGACCGAACACAGCTAAGAGCCCATATTTGGAATGATTTCATGGGAAGAAGAGCAGCAAAATGTCATTTTTCTCTCTGCCTCTATTGCATCCACCCAAAGCTGCCCAGTGGTCCTCTGTAGGGCACTTCCTGTTGGGGAGGAACAAGTCCCTGGAGCATCTATTGCTGTGATGGTGAACCTATGGCACGGGTGTCACAGGTGGCACGTGGAACCATTTCTTAGAACATGTGAGGTGTTGCTCTGTCAGCTCCAGCGCTCATGTGTGCTCTGGCCAGCTGATTTAGGCTTTCTTTTGAGGCTTTTTGCCCTCTGGAGGCTTCAGGGAAGCTCCTGAAGCCTTTGGAGGTGGGGAGGGAAGGCTGTTTTCACCCTCCCCAGGCTCCTAGAAAGCCTCTGGAGCCTGGGGAGGACAAAAAAAGCACGCCAAAAGCAGGGGGTTGTGCACATAGCATTATGGGTGTGGCACGCCCAAGCACGACCCCCCTGCACTCCCCCTGCTTTTGGCACACGAGCCAAAAAAGGTTCGCCATCACTGATCTATTGGGATGCGGTATGGGGAATGCATGCAATGGGGTAAATAGGTTGTTTGGATTCCCTTGGAGTTGGGCATATCCATGGGAGTTGCCTGAGGCAGAATCTGGGGATGTGGGTTGAGTTTGATTCTGTGATTTCCAGTGCAGTGGACAAGATTCTCTCAATGGTGGTTTCAGGCACCTGTGCGTTAGATCCTGAGCTGTCAAGGTACATTTGTTGTTGACCTTTGATGGAGCTGGGATGGGTTGTAAATCTGTGCTAGTAGTCCTTGATTACAGTTCTTAGTAGTTTTGATCACAGTATTTTTCTGAACTGGGTTTTGGGGCAGCACCACCCTAAAGGGATTCCCCTCCTTTCTTTGTGCAAGCCCAGTCAGTTATTGGAGTGGGGGGGGGATAGTTTCACACAGCAGCAAAGGCAAAGAGGGGGGGGGGGTACTCCAACTGCATGCCTTGACCCACCTCCCAGCAGTGATCCCAACCTCTGGCCCCGTGTCATGGAGGCAGCTGTGGGAAGATTTAAGATTTATTGCATTTATATACCGCCCTATCTCCCTTTCGGGACTCAGGGCGGTGTACAGCCAACAGTAAAAATGAGTAATATAAAAGTTAAGATCAAATGTTAAGATATAATTAAATAAATTGGCCTGCCAAATTAAAACCCCCTACTAAAATAAATTTAAAAACTATGCCAGGCCGGCAGCACGAAATAAATGGGTCTTCAGGGCCCAACGGAAAAGGCGTAGGTTGGTGATCATCCGTATGTCAGGGGGTAGGTCATTCCAGAGGGCAGGGGCTGCCACAGAGAAGGCTCTCACTCTGGGGGTCGCCAGCCGACAATTGTTTAGCCGACGGCACCCTGAGGAGGCCCTCTCTGTGGGAGCGAACTGGTCGGTGGGAGGTATTTGGTAGCAGGAGGCGGTCTTGAAGATAACCAGGTCCCGTGCCATGGAGCGCTTTAAAGGTAGTTACTAGTACCTTGAAGCGCACCCGGAAGGCCACAGGCAGCCAGTGCAGCTCATGCAGGAGAGGTGTCACATGGGAGCATTTAGAAGCTCCCAGAATCCCCCATGCAGCCACGTTCTGAACTAACTGGAGCCTCCCGGTGCACTTCAAGGGAAGCCCCATGTAGAGAGCGTTGCAGTAGTCCAGGCGGGAGATGAGGGCTTGAGTGACCGTGCGTAAAGTGTCACGATCCAGAAAGGGGCGCAACTGGCGTATCAGGCGGACCTGATAAAAAGCCCCCCTGGCCACGGCTGTCATATGGCTGAGAGTCAGCCTCGGCCATATGACAGCCGAGAGTCCAGGAGGACGCCCAAGTTACGAGCCCTCTCTGTGGGGGCCACTGACTCGCCCCCAATAGCCAGAGCTGGCACCAACTGGCTATATCGTGACGCCGGAAGCCACAGCCACTCGGCCTTGGACAGGTTGAGTCGGAGCCTGTTTCTCCCCATCCAGACTCGCACGGCCTCCAGACACCGGGACATCACTTCCACGACATCGTTGGGGTGGTCCGGGGTAGAGATGTACAGCTGAGTATCGTCAGGTCAGCGTACTGGTGGAATTCTACCCCGAAACCACGGATGATCTCACCCAATAGCTTCATATAAATGTTGAACAGGAGAGGCGAGAGGACCGACCCCTGTGGTACCCCACAAGTGAGGCACCTCGACGTCGACCTCTTCCCTCCTGCCAACACAAATTGCGACCGGTCGGAGAGGTAGGAGGAGAACCACCGTAAAACGGTGCCCCCCACCCCCAGTCCCTCCAGCCGGCGCAACACGATACCATGGTCGATGGTATCGAAAGCCGCTGAGAGATCTAACAGGACCAGGATAGAGGAACAACCCCTATCCCGAGCCCTCCAGAGATCATCCACCAACGCAATCAATGCAGTCTCTGTGCTGTGCCCAGGCCGGAAGCCGGACTGGTGCGGGTCCAGATAGACAGTTTCCTCCAGGTGCTGAGGGAGTTGTCGCACCACCACACTCTCAACAACCTTCGCAAGAAATCGAAGGTTGGAGACTGGACGGTAGTTGGCCAACACAGGGAGGGCTTCTTGAGGAGGGGCCTCACCACCGCCTCTTTCAAAGCGGCCAGCAGAAACCCCTCACTCAAAGAAGCGTTGACAATTCCCTGGAGCCAGCCTCGTGTAACCTCCCAGGAGGCCAGTACCAACCAGGAGGGACACGGGTCCAATAAACATGTGGTGGCGTTCAGCCGCCCCAGCATCCTGTCCATGTCCTCGGGAGTCACAGGATCGAACTCTTCCCAGATAACAGACTCAAGACCTGCCTCCGTCAGCCCATCTGAACTAGTCCAATCGGAGGCCAACCCGTCCCGGATCTGATCGATTTTATCATGCAGATAACACCCAAATTCCTCCGCACGACCCTGCAAGGGGGCATCCTGCGCCCTCTGGTGAAGGAGGGAGCGGGTCACCCTAAACAGGGCAGCAGGCCAGTTATCTGCAGACGCAATAAGAGCAGAGAAGTAATTACACTTTGCCGCTTTTATCGCCACTAGGTAGGTCTTCAAATGCGACCTTACCAGTGTCCGGTCAGACTCCGAGCGGGTGGCCCTCCAACCGCTGTCTAGGCATCTCTTCCGACGTTTCATCACCCTCAGCCCCTCGGAAAACCAAGGAGGTAAGATGATTCGGCGCCGGGTGAGAGGCCGCAAAGGCACAACCCGGTCCAGGGCTCCTGTGACCGCACAATTCCAAGTGGCCACTAGGTCCTCAGTCGAGTCGCGGGTCAGGGTCTCAGGTATTGGCCCAAGCTCCATCTGGAACCTCTCAGGGTCCATCAGGCGCCTGGGGTGGAACCAAGAGAGCTTTTCCCCTGGACAGCTGGAGAACCATATATGTGAGGCCTACTTGTCCCTTGCCAGAAGCGTGGCGTATTCTGGCCAGGCTCAGAGGGCCAGTCCTCCTGCTCAACATCTTGGCCCAGGTGCCAGGACAACAGAGCACACTTTGAAAATTAGCTTGGCAGATGCGGTCCTACTGCGGGATCCAGAAAAGCCCTGGGACATAATTATCTAATGATTCGGGTATCGGAGCAGATCTCAAGTCTGAAAATATGCTGACTATTTGGAATGCCATTTATTCTAGGATGTTTCATATCCCACCAGGATCTTGGAAATGGGATATGTGGGCTTAAAAAAAAAGATCACATGCAATCTTCTTCATGAGAAAAACCACCTGGAGTTTTTGCCTTCTTCCTGCTTGCCGCCAACACCCCGGAGTTACAGAAGAGGCTGCAGAACCAGGCTCTGTGCCTAAGAGCCCCAAGAGTTCCCCTGGCAGGGAATGATGTGGCACAATTGGCCAGATGCCCAACCTCCCCATTTCTCTGGAGGTCTGTGCAGGAGGGACTCTGCCTGTCCTTCTCCCAGAGGAAGCCCCAGCCATGTCAGGTGCTATGAAGCACCAGTGGCTGAACTCGGGCTGAGCAAACCTGCCAGAAGCCTCGTCCTCCTTCAGAGCCCCAAAGCTGCCCCGTGTGGCCCTCACTGGATCCAGCCCACTTTCCATCCGGGGGCAAAAGTATGCCTCCGTTTGTTCTGTCCAAACACACTCCCTTCTTCCCAGCAAGAGGACCATCCAGAACTTGTGAATCTAAGGGCCAGTAATGGGCTGGGCAGCCTACGGCCCAGGCGCTGCAGCCGTTTGCCCCATCAGGTCTCAGGTTCTGCAGGAGAAAGAGTCCTCCCAGAATCTGCTTTGACTTACCAACCACCCTATTCCTACAAGCAGCAATGGCTTTCCCCAGCAACGACAATGCAGGGAGGGCCAGCGTCATTTTCTGGATCAAGAGAAGTGCCAAGGACCAGCAAGGGGCTGAGATCCCCCCCCCCACACCAACTGCCTCTAAGGAGACCCCCACCCCTTTCCTATCTCTAAAATCCTTCTTCGTAACCACAATGAGTTGCAAGAAGTAGCCGCATGTACATTTTGAAATACATTTTTTTAAATGTTAAAATTTCTCCTTTTAAATTGCCCCAATCTGCAATCACCAGTGTGAGGTTGGCTGGTCAGTTGATTAGAATCCACAACTGGAGTTTCAGAAGTTACAGGCCTCACATCAGGCATCAGCAAGAGGGGAAAATGCTAGAAATTGAGCCCTTGTGGGGGAGCAGAGACTCAGGCTGCTCAGTTTGGGGAAGCTGCATGCAGCCCAAGGATGATGTGCCTCTGTCCCATTGCAGGCCTTGGTCTCTGGAAGCTCCATGATCCCAGGAGAGAATGAAAAGCTCCTGCCAACAATGGAAAGCAGAAAGTGGAAGTGGGGGGGGGGGGCTGCAAATAATGAAGGAGCGATGAATCAAGACAGTTGGAGTGATATTCAGCCAACAAAATGTGTATTAGCTCAACCTAAGGATCCCATTAGGAAAAGGGTCCAAGTGCCACTAGCCGACACAGGGAAGGACACCTAATTACGGTACAGGAGAAATTCCCAAGCGTGCAAAGTTTGACTGCAACTAAAAGTCACACCCAGCCTTTGTGCCAAACATGAAGAGGAAGAAGACAGAGGCAGGGTACCGTATGGAGGGGCAGAAGATTCAGAGATCAGTCTGGAGACCAAGGCATACAAAGGGCAGCTCAGCGACTGAAGGCCGAGGCTCGCATCCTCCAGTCCTGTATGGCTCCGTGTCACAGGCATTCAGTAAATGGGGGTGGAGGGAGGTACACGATCCTGAAGTCATGAATAAACAAGTAAACTTATCCAAACCATAAGAAAAATCCCCCACCACAGTCGTCTCATAGAGCCGTGGTTAGAATGCCGTACTGCAGGCTAATTCTGCTGACTGCCGGGGATTCGATCCTGACAGGCTCAAGGCTGACTCAGCCTTCCATCCTTCGAGGTGGGTCAAATGAGGAGACAGACTGTTGGGGGCAAGAGGCTGACTGTAAACCGCTTAGAGCACTGCGAGGCGGTATATAAGGCTAAGTGCTATTGCTATTTACATTACGCAGCCAGATTTTCTAGTAGTTGTCTAAATTCTTCTTGCAAGGGTGATTTATACTTTTGACATCACACAGGCAGAGCACCTGAACCAGTAACGTTCCAGGCTCCAAAGGAGAATTTTATTCATGGGCAGGACTAGAAACCAAGAGAGAGAAATGAAAGGTTCCAACTAAACCATCCTTTAGCCACCTCTTCAGGGCAGAGCTCTTTGGCTCCTGGGGAACAAAGGAGGTTTTCTCCCTGGGGAATCACAGCCAAACTCTCAGTCCTTATTCTGGTCGGTGGGTGGCGAGTACTTCCCCTCCTTAATCATTAAGTCCCTTTGCTTCAAGATGGCTCGGACACGCTGCATCTGCAAAAGGAAAGGAGCAGAGAAGTCGGTTCAGAATGAAATTGCAGGCCTCGCCTGACCATCCCAAAATGGAAAGGGTAACATGCACAAAAATCACTTATTCCGCACACACACACACACACACACTCCCTCCCCCTCTCACTTCTGGTTTCTTTTCAGTTTTCACAAAAGAACTCAGCTGGATTTGCAATTTAATATCACCCAACACACACTTTTTGCCATTATTGGTAATAATAATTATTGGTAAGTGATGTGCCCAGGGATGTTATCAGGAAGAATCTAATTCTAACATGTCTAGTAAAGAGAAGAAAAAAATAACAACGCTGGGAATCAGCTATTTGCCCATCACATTCCCGCTGTGGTGAAAGAGGGAGGGGGGGGGGGTAGATGCAGTCCTTGGATTTCCCATCTCTGGCCTTGCTCATCATCCCCCCCCCCCCCCCCGCTGGTGGCTCAGGATCACACAAAGCCCCTGGATGAGGCAAACTTTTTAGAAGACTGTTTCCTACATAAGCTGCAATTTATTTGCTGCCAAAATATTTTAAAAATATGTTTGTTTGCTAATTGCTATGCACTCCAATCAATTCCCCTTCTGGCTTTGGGCAATGGGTGAACCAGATGGTACCAAAGTGAAAAGCAGACCGCGGTGACATGCATGCCAGGAGAAAGAAGTGTCCCATTTCCCACTGGCTCACTGCGTTCCCTGAGAAGGGCCCAAGAACTCCCAAGAGGCTCTGCGCATCCCAGCAATGCTCCTCTCACCATCTTGCGCTTGGTCATGCACTCCTCCAGGTCTTCCGCCTCCAGCCGGCACTCCTCCTTGGCCCGGGTCAGCCCAATGCCTTCCGAACACTCCAGCCACTCCTTCTCAAACGTGTGGCACACGCTGGGCTGCTGAAAGGGCTGCTTGCTACTCATGCGGAGCATCCATCGGTCTAGGTTAATGCCCAGCTGGTTTTGGAGGTCCAGAAATGGCATGGCTGAAAGGCAGGAGGGAGAGGGAAGCGGCAAGAAGGAATTAAGTCCCTGGCTAGGAACCGGGGAGGGGCTGGAGCTGGGAGGAGCTTCTGGCACGGAAGGCTCAGTCCAAGGAAGAGAAGGGGAGGTCTTCAAGGGCAGCATGAATCATCTTAGGCACTGGAGGAATACCCATCTACTTTCTCACAATTTTATTTATTTGTAAAAATAAAATTTATTTATTTATTTTAATTTTAAACACAACACAAAAATCCTCCATCTTACATGCTGTAGAAAGTGTATCAGTTGGTTGCAAAATGTTTTCCTGCATCTCTTCCACGGTCAACCAAGGTTGATATTATTTCAAGTATATTGAATCAAATGTCATACTTCCTTTCTTATTTAACTATAATTGTTTACACATCCTTCATCATAAAACATATCAAAACTTAAAACATAACCACATATTGGCATCTCATTTATTAATTCTAATATCCTCCAACAACACTGTTCCTTATAACCTATTCTAACCAGACATCAATAATATTTAGTAACAAAAAACTTCTAGTCTTCCTTTTCCAACCACTGTTTAAAGTTTGTATCCAATTTTCCCATGCACCCGGAGGCTCCAGCTAGTCCAGAATGCGGCCGCGCGGGGGATCTTGGGAGTGTCTCGATACTCCCATGTAACACCTCTCCTGCGCGAGCTGCACTGGCTGCCGGTGGCCTTTCAGGTGCGCTTCAAGGTGTTAGTAACCATCTTTAAAGCGCTCCATGGCACAGGACCTGGTTATTTGCGGGACCGCCTCCTACCACATACCTCCCTTAGACCTGTCCACTCCCACAGAGTGGGCCTCCTCAGGGTGCCATCCGCCGGACAATGCCGACGGGTGGCCCCCGGGGGGAGAGCCTTCTCTGTGGCGTGGCCTGCCCTCTGGAACGACCTTCCCCCCGACCTTCGTATCATCACGGACCTACGCCTCTTCCGCCGGGCATTAAAGACTCATCTATTTCAAGAGGCCGACCTGGCTTAGTTTTAATGGATATAGTTTTGATTTGATTTGATTTGAACCCTTTTTAATCTAAATTTTAGCACAGACTTCAATTTAATCTATTTTTAAACGGTTTTGTTTTGTATTGTATTGTTTTATGTTTTTATATTTTTGTGCGCTGCCCTGAGTCCCCTAGGGGAGATAGGGCGGGATATAAATCTGACTAATAAATAATAAATAAATAAATTTTCAGTTGTTTTTTTAACCATGTCTTTTGTCACAAAATTTTCCTAAGCTTAACTAATTTTGAATTAAACTTTCATCTATTAACCTGTATCTTTCAAGTAGTAAAACAGTCTCATGTCTTCTGCCATTTGTGGTATAAATCCTTTAGTCTTATCCTTAATCAAGTTTGTGTGGACTTCACTTTGCATTTCATTATTTATTGATTCTTTCAGTGCCCTTCTTAATCAGCTTGTCTTTAGTTGTCAGAGTTGTTATCGATGATGTTACTAATAAAGTTTCTTTCTTTGATACCATAAGTTATTTTGTTGTTTCTTCTTCTGTGTCTTGCCATCTGAGGTGGAGTTCCCATCCATCAGACTCCTCTGACTCCCCTCCTTTGTTCCATGGTGCACTGGTTGGTTTTCTTCGCTGTTCATGACTGTCAGATGTCTTCAGCGACACCCAAAGTTCAAAGTTACCCATGCTCTTTCTATCCTGCTTCAAATCCCAACTTCTGCTTCCCTAGAAGATTACAGGGAAAGCCTCCCCGGGCCCAATCCTGATCTTCGTAGGGCAGATGCAGCAGAGCCTCTGAATCTCTTTTCCGTCGCTATTTTTACTCCAACCTAGACTACGGCGTATTTCTTGACTATGATGGTTGATCCTAGGAGGCAGAAGCTCCTCACTTCCATATATCCCCTGCCAGTTCTAAGGCAGGTTGTTCTACTGATGCCATGAGATTGGTCCTCTTTATATTTAATTTTAGTCCCATTTTTTTGTTCCTTAACTTTTGTTGCTAGAACTTGCCGAACCTTTGTATTTTCAACTATCAGGGTAATGCTATCAGCATAATGCACAGGATTTGTGTCTTCCTCCAATTTTAAAAACATGCTCATCCTCTTCCACAGTTATGGAATAGCTGCCATAAAGCGAACACCATGGTTCACTGACATGTATTTGGCCTAAAAACTGAATAAGGGAGAGGATTAATCCTTGAAAAAGTCATGTTTATTTAAGCAATTTAGTCTGCTTCAATCATGGGCAGAGACCTTGTTTTTTCTGGAAGGTCCATTTTTATAGCGAAATCGGGGGTGAGGGGGATAGCAAAGTGGGGGGGGGGAACCATCTCCTCCACTTTCCTTACTGGCATACACAGACGACACCACCTATCTAAGGGCAGAAGAGCCCACCAGGATCCAGCTGAATAAACTATCCCCAGGATGCCTGTCTATGCTGTTGCTGTTGTGGGTTGCACAGTCAGCCAGATGTTTAGACAGGATTTGGTATTGCCAAGAATCTGGTCCATTGAGGATGTTCTCTGGGGGAATCCTTCACTGGTCCAATGTAAATGGCCGTCTGCAGTCTCAATGTGGACGGTGTTCCAGAGGTGCGCCAGATGTTTTGGGGGGAATGCACCCAGCGCACTTGGCGGCATGGCTTCCATCTTCTGCCATATTTTGCCATTTTTTCCAGTTCTTTCTCTTCTCTTCTGCAGGCATTGCCCCCCCCCCGCCGCAAGGACTGCCCGCCCTCTTTCGTCTTCCCCATCGGCAAGCGTTGAGTGACAGGTGCCAGTCAGCTGGACTGCTAAAGTCCCCCACTGTCTCTCTCTCTCTCTCGAGGGCAACCGGGTCTGATACCGCTTCCCCCTCCCCTTCCCCCTCCTCTCCAGGCCGCCTGCACGGGGACAACCCCCCCCCTGCCACGGAGGGGGGCTCTGAAAGCCTCCGCAGCCCCCTCCCCGGTGTCTGGGAACCCGCCCCCCCCCCCCACTTACGGGGCAGCCCCGGCTGGGAGCGACGGGAGGTCCGGGGCCAGCCCGAAGCAGCCCCCGCCAGCCGTGCGGATGCAGCCCTCTCCCTCCCCCCCTCCCCTCCCCTCCCCTCCGCCGCACCTGTCCTCGGGCAGCGGCAGCGGCTCTTCCTCCCTGGCCGCCGTCCTTGCGGGGCTTTTACGTCACCGCGGCCGTAGCGCAAGCCTCCCGTTCGCGACACTCGCGCCGGGAGAGGGCGGGGCCGTGGAGTGCGCGTGCATCATAGAGGGACGAAAGAGTAGAGGCGCCCAACCCTTCGCTTTGACAGGCAGCTTCCGGGGACGAAACCGGACAATCCCTTTTCCCACCGCAGGGACTGGCGCAACGCGCCTCTCTGGCCCTGGAATATTCAATTCCTGTTCGTTTTCCCTTTTCTCATTCAAAAGGTTTTTATACCTTATGGTTTTTTCTGTATCAACCACATTTGGATGTATCAATGTTTCCATTGTTGAGAGCCAGACTGGTATTTTCAAATAGTGTTTTTCCTTAATTTTTGCCCATACTGAAAATAGAGCATTTCTAATACAGTATCCTTGAAAATATTTGTGTATTTTCTTTTTCCCATACGGTAGAAAGGCATGCCACACCAGTTATAAATTGTGTCCCTCCAAAGTTAATAATCACCTGTGTCTCATTCTTTTAGCTACATAAATGCAGATGCCTGGTAGTATAACTCCCAATCTGGCAACCCAAAGCCTCCTCTGTATTAGGGTCTTGTAACAGTTTCATACATATTCTTGCTTTTTTACTTTGCCAGATAAATTTTGATACTAATCTGTTCAATTCCTCAAATTATTTCTTTTCCAGCTTTGTTGGAATTGTTTGGAACAGGTATAACATCTAGTCATTTTAATGTGACTATTCTTCCTGTTATAATAGTTGGAAGTTTTTCCACTTTTCCAAGTTAAATTTAATTTGCTGTATCAATTTAACGTAATTATATCATCCTGTGGCTCACTGCTCTCTCTGTATCCATCTACCTACATTTTTTACATTTCCGTTGCATGTACCTGGCACAGGTGTGACATCTACACAATCTATATATATCTATATCTATATATACCTACCTACCTACCTACCTATCTACCTCCTCCTGTATTTCTCCCTCTCTCTATCCCTCTACCTACCTACCTACATACCTAGCTACTGCATTTCTCCCTCCCTCTCTCTATCCCTATAGCTGCCTACCTACCTACCTACCTACCTACTGTATTTCTCCTTGAAATACAGTAGGTATTATGACGTTTTGTATTATATCATCCTGTGGCTCACTGCTCTCTCTGTATCCATCTACCTACATTTTTTACATTTCCGTTGCATGTACCTGGCACAGGTGTGACTTCTACACAATCTATATATATCATTATTGCTGTACCTGAAAGGAACATTGTGTGAAAATTTGGAAGCGATCGGTGCAGCACTTTCAGAGATTAGCAGTTTTGAACAAGCTCTTGTTACATTTTTATTTATATAGATTTTTTCACCAAATTCCATTTATTTTAATTGCAATATCATCCATTTTCCTCTTAGCTTGGTGTTATCTGCAAACTTGATGAGTTCCCCTTCTATCCTTTCATCCAAATTGTTTATGAAAATGTCGAAGGGTCCTGGGTCTAAGACAGAACCTCACAGGTAGTTCCATTGAGGACAACGCATTGAGTGTGGTTGGTCAACCAATTTACAAATCCATTTGGTGGTTATGCAGTCTATCCCACGCTTTTCTATCTTAGCAAGTAGTAGTTTGTCATGTATTTGGTCAAATGCCTTACTGATGTCCACGGCATTTCACTGCTTCACTAATTTAGTCTCTTTGTCAAAAAACGCAGTAAGATTTGTTTACCATGAGTGTTTTTGACAAACTCAAATTGCTTCTACCGCATTGGTGGGTTCCAGATTCTGTTCCAATGGTACAGTTGGAACGTGCCTGGTGGCTTCCATGTGGATGTGTGCAGTGCATGCGCACCGCGCACATGCATTTTGGCACTTTCGCGAGCCTCCGCAACACTCCAGCTGCTCAGCGGAGAGACATGCAGTTGCTGTACGTGTTGTGCGCGGAAGCACTGAAGACTTAAAAGAAGGGTAAGAAGCTCGGGTGGGTGGGTGGGCCCTCCGGAGCACCGTACCAGAACGGTATCTGGTGCTCCGGGCAGGCTCCAGTATGCCCGTACCGGGGCGTACTGCCTGCAACCCACCACTGTTCTACCGGTAGTAATAGTTTTGCTTGTTCGTAGGAGTTTGCAAATCCATTATTTATTTTTCCAGGATCTTCCCTGGTACCGATGTCAACCTAATTGGACCGTAGTTTCCTGGATCCCTTCCCCCCACTTGTCTTTTGAAGATTACAACCACATCAGCAATTTCCTAACCCTCTGGTAGATAGGGTTTCATCTCCTTCAAGGACATTCATGGAGGAAACCTGCTGAAGCCTCAACAGCATTGTTCAAGGCCAAATAAAGTCCCTTCTTTTTGCCCGTTTGGGAGGGGACAGCGCTGGTCTGCAGAAGAGAAACCGACCTCGGAATCTTTATGTTACCTTCTATAAGGCTTGTCTCTAAAGATGGAAGATCCAACTGCCTCATTGTCAGCGCCCTCTGGTGGCCATGGATGGGAAATGCTTTCACAGCTCAGCTGTTTTGACCTTCACCTGCTGCATTAAGGCCAATATAGTGTTGACCACGATTACACATAGGTGTCGTTGCATAAGGATGGGTAAGCGCAGGTTGCAGATGGCTGAAGACAGGCTGGCATGCACATCTCATCCCAACTGTGTGTTGTGGCACGTCCCGTGTGTTGATTGGCTGATCCAACCGCCTGTTGTGTGCTTTGCTGCTTGAGGGTCCCCTAGCCAGAACTATAAACGGGGTCCCTGTGCACCATCCCGGAAGGACACACCCTGGTGTGCTGTGCAGGAGACGTCTGCTTGAGTCTTTAACGGAGGGGAGGAGGGGGGCTAAAGCAACATGCTGAGCCCCCAAAGAAGCAACTGATGTTTTTTGTAACTTGGAAGAGAGCCAGCTGCAGTCCATTTCCCTTTGCCTCACTTTCTAGATTCTTCCCAAAGCCGAACCACATCCGCGTTCTCGGTTGCATTCCAATCTTTTGGCCGCTTCCCCTTCTCTGAAAGCGCAGTGCCCCATAGGACCAACTGGGCTTCTGCTGCAGTGAGAGCAAACCTTGAGCGTTTGGAAGGCTTCCTTCTAAGACAGGATGGGCCTTCTTGTGCCCAGTGCATCCAATGGGAGAAAGCCCTCAGAATTGCACATCTTTCGTGAGCAGCAAGCTACAGCTTGTGAACTCTGAAGAGCTGAGATTCAATTTAAATGATATTAGCTAAATATAGTGGATAAGACGGACCTCTAAGTCACATGACTTCCCACACATTAAAAATGTCATTTTGATCTTAGCTTGGGTGGGGTGAGGGCTGGCTCAAAGGGCTCAGGATTCCTTGAACCTGCCTAGATTCCGCCTTGTTCTTTGGAATGCCGAGGTTGCCTTGGCCCATCAAAAGTAACTCTTCCCGAAGATCAGGCTCCGTCCAGTGGAACGAAGCACTACTTCAAATCCCTCTGCCGGCTTTGCCTGCAAGAACACCAAGACCAAGCTAGGAGGAACAGGATTTATGTTGCATACTTAAAAACCACACTGCTTGGAAAGGAAGAAGAAGAAGAAGGAGGAGAAACCAGACTTTTCAGGGCAGAATATGCAAGAGGCAGGCCGGCCATTGACACAAAAGAGGACGAGGTGAGGCAGGAGAGGACAAGGCAGGGCTCTGCTGCGAGGGGTCTGCCCCCCCGTGATGAAGGACTGGCACAGCTCACATGATGCTTGCTGGAGTGAAGACGGGGACAACGCACAGGGTGTCCGTGATCTCCCAGCCACAGGAGAGGGGGGCACACGTGCTCTCCCGGTCCTCTTCTTCCGCATACAGCGATTTCCCCTGGAGGAGCTGGGCGGCTTCCCTGCAGGAGAAAGGAGCCGGCAGGGCTGAGATCTCTAGCTGGGAGGGGGCTGAGGGTAGAGACCCTGCCCTGCGGAAAGCGGCAGAGGCCTGAGTGCTCCTTGGAGCCTTAGATGGCCCTTCCCAAAGGGGTGCAGTCAGGCGGGTGAGGAGGCTAGCAATCAAGCGCTTGCTCCAGTCCCTTCGCAAAAGCCTTTCTAGCTGCTTTGCACCTGACATCAGCTCAGCACCTGGAACGGGGCCAGGAGACCCTCCCCACTCTGGGACTCAACCGGCGTCTCAATTGTAAAGTTGCCGCTGTCTCAGCCTGAGAGGTGGAGCAGACCAGAAACGGACTCCATTAGACACCCAGGACTCCATTTTCCTGGGACAGGAGGAGAACCTTCCTGGGTGGTGGTGGTTTCTTTGCTTCCCCCTCCTCTCCTCCCTCTTCAGGGGAGCCTGAGCCCCTTCCGATGCTTTCTCTGCTCTTGGACTCAGGGCAGGCTCTATGCCTGTTGTGTCCAGGGCTTCTCTGTCTGGTTTCTCCCAGTCGCCTCTTGGGCTCCCTTGGGCAAGTGGCTGTAATTCTTCCCCAGTTGTTAAAGAAGAGCAGAGGGATCCTAGCAGTGGTGGGTTCCGGATCCCACTCCAACCGGTATGGCTGGAACGGGCCCGGCGTTGTCCACATGGACGAGCGCCTCCACAAACCTCCGTGACGCTCCAGCTGCTCAGCGGAGCATCGCGCAGGTGCTGTACGTGCCATGCGTGTGCGTGGAAGCGCTGAAGGCTTTAAAGGACAGGGAAGGAGCTCTGGCGGGTGGGCCTGGTGCTCAGGGCAGGCTACGATACGCCTGCAGCCCACCACTGGACCCGGGTATTGCTAGAATGCCCTCGTGATTTCAGCCTTCTGTGGGATCCCCCTGTCATAAAAGCGACTCTGGCAATTTCAGGGCCAGAGCAAGATCCAGGCCAGGGGTTTCTAGTCCCTGGTGGCTCCTATTTCATCCTTGGTGGCTTTGTGGTGCTCCTCCCCTCCCCCCCTTTCCTCCCACTCCGAAAACCGTCTTACCAGGCCACTCTGGACATAGCGTAGTGAATTGGGGTTGGGGGAGATCCCTGGAAAGAGGAGGGGGCCAGCACCGAGTGGGCCCCCATGTTCTCAAAGATCAGCCAGTCCCCGACCTGCAGCTCAGGCAGTTCCAGGCCTTCTGCAATTCGGTCCAACCCGTCGCCAGTTGGTCCCCAGAAGCTGCTGTTGTGCAAAGGGAGATCTGGTGGGGGTTTCTGCAGAGAGGAGGAAAGAAGGGTAAGCAGCCAGATCTTCTGGGATCCTCACAGCTACAGTTCAAGCGGATCTCTCAGCTGGCTTTCTCGAGACTGTGCAGCCATCATCTAGGGATAGTCCTCGATTTACGACCACAATGGAGTCCAACATCTCCACGGCCGAGCAAGATGGCTCTTAATTGAGCTTTGCACCATGTTCCTTGCCACAGTCAACAAGCCAATCCCTGCAGTGGCCTGAGCAGCCCTCTTGTTGAGCGAATCCGGCTTCTCCCATTGACTTGTCAGAAGGTCGCAAAAGGGGATCACGCAGCACTGCAACCGTCATAAGTAGGAGTCAGTTGCCAAAGGTCTGAATGTTGACCACGTGCTGCAATGGTTGTTAAGTGTGAAAAAGAGCCATGTCACTTTTTTCAGTGCCAATGGAACTTTGAATGGCTGCTAAATGAATGGTTGTAATCCGAGGACTATTGTTTTCCCAGACGTTTTATAAATTCTCAGAATCCTCAATCCTATTGGCAGAAATTTTATACATTCGTAGATATTCAGAATGTCTCTGGCAGACAATTGCCAGGACTGTCATCTTCGCTAGGGTCCCTTTGGATGCTTCGGCGGCTCAGCGGGAAAACGGCTGCCAATCACGGCAGAGCCTCCCAAGTCCACAGCTCCGAGAAAGACTTCGGATTCCAGGGGGGCCCCACTCCTTTCGTCCCCACAAGCCCAACCTGAAGAAAGAGGGGGGGGCCAAAGCCGCCCACTGAAGTCGTGGGTGGAACTGAACCGACACCTCTTTGCTCCTAGCCCCACGTCCTCCCAGGAACCCCATGCCGGCCTTCCCTATGTGACCCGCACTGGACCGAAAGCCCAGTCAGGAGAGGGAAGGAAACGGGGTGTCGCTCAAGGCCCAGAAGGGGGAAGCCGCCGCCACCACCCCTGGCAGAGGCAGGACGCAGGGAGGGGCCCTGGAGCACCCGAGCGGGATGGAACCGGGCTCCAGGTCCTTCCCTGGTGCTTCGGCCCTGGGGCTGCCCTTCGTGAGGAGGAGGAGGAGGAGGAGGAGGAGAGGAGGGATGTCTGTCCCTCTCCTTACCTTTGGCAGGATGGGGACGGGGCAGATGTTGCTGAAGAGGACGGAGCCAAGAGAGCCGTAGACGCCATCATTAATGTGGTAGACAAAGCTCTTCTTGCCCTCAGCGTCTTCCTCTGAGGGGACCAAAGGGCAGCCACAGTCACTGAGGCCTTGGGAGACGGAGGGCGGGAAGACCCCGGGCAGGCGGGTTCTGCAAGGGAGGTGGCTGGGGGGGCTGCCTTCTTGAGTCTCAGGCCCTCCCACCCTGTGGGGAGGAGGATGGAAGGCCAGGGGGCAAATTGCACTTCTCTGCCCTGCCAGAATTGGGCCACCGTTTGGCTGGACGTGGGGAGGAGAGAGGCAGGTTGGGGGGTAAGGAACTGGGGAGGAAGCACCCAGGGCCCTTTCGGCCTCCACCTGGAACTGACTTGGAAGCTGAAGCTGGTAGTTGCAGACATGCAAAAGTGCCCATGGAAGGGCAGGCTGGTACTGGCTTCCCTTCCCTACCGGAAGGAGGGAGATGAAAGGCTGGCTTCTTAATCCCCAGCTGCTCAGTTCCAGCCAGGCTCCCCCAGAGGCAAAGCCGGGCAGTTCGAGGACAGCGCTGGCCCTCCAAGGAAAGACAGGCGTGGGCGGGGCAACATCAGTGGGGGGATTCAACATTTTTTACTGCCGATTCTGTGGGCGTGGCTTTGTGGGCGTGGCAGGGGAAGGATCCTGCAAAATCCCCCTTCTCCACTTGCAAACTTTCCGCTACCGATTCTCCAGGACCTGTCAGAGCTGGCTGAATGCCCCCTCTGGGCAGCCTGTCCCTCCAGGGCGTGGCTTGCCTCTCCTCCCCTTGGGTATTCTATGCCCCCAGGGTCCCTGGGAGGGAGAAAGTCCCCTCTGGACCTACCGTCTGAGCCCAGCTGGTCCAGAGGAACTTCCTTCTTGGCAATGATGTTAACCACCAAGGTAAAGGCCGAATGCACGTAGTAGCGCCCCAGCTCAGCAAGGATCTCAACCCCACAGCCTTCAGGGAAGTAGAGGTCCAAGGCAGAGTTGATCACAGCTGCTGTCTGAAAGAGTCCGGTGGGTGGGAGGGAGAAGAGAGGAAACCTCACCCAAAGGCCTGCCTGGACGTTGCAGCTGTTGGGAAAAGAGGCGGCTGGGGCTGCAGCCAGACCCCTTTCGGATGCTTGGTTTTCATGGCAGCATTTGGCAAGTAAGCTGGGAGGAGTCCCTAAGCAGGATGTCAGTCTGGCCCTTCCATGCACTGCAAGTACCTAGTGACAGGTCCTTCCTTCCTTCCTTCCTTCCTTCCTTCCTTCCTTCCTTCCTTCCTTCCTTCCCTCCCTCCCTCCCTCCCTCCCTCTTCTATCCACCCACCTACTCTATCATCCATCCATCTATCCATCCATCATTGATCTAATCTTGCCCTCTCCCAGCCACTGTTGGTTCTTAAAGAGAAACATTCACCCAGTCAAAAGCATCAAAACCTGGTTCAATGACCGTGGGATTTCTGTGCTTGATTGGCCAGCACTCTCGCCTGACCTTGGTTTCTGGGTCCTTGGTTTCCAAATGAGATGCAACAGTTGCTCTCATCAGAAAAGAGGACTTGGGACCACTGTGCTTCATTAAGTCCAGGGTCAACGCAGCCGTCTACCAGGAGATTTTGGAGCACTTCATGCTCCCTTCCAGAGACGAGCTTTATGGGGATGCTGACTTCATTTTCCAGCAGGACTTGGTACCTGTCCACACTGCCAAAAGCTCCAAAACCTGGTTCAATGACCGTGGGATTATTGTGCTTGATTGGCCAGCAAACTCGCCTGACCTGAACCCCATAGAGAATCCATGGGGCATTGCCAAGAGAAAGATGAGAAACATGAGACCGAACAATGCAGAAGAGCTGAAGGCCGCTATTGAAGCATCCTGGTCTTCCATAACACCTCAGCAGTGCCACAGGCTGAGAGCTTCCATGCCACGCCGCATTGAGGCAATAATTGCTGCAAAAGGGGCCCAAACCAAGTACTGAGTACATACGCATGCTTATACTTTTTAAAGGTCTGATATTGTTCTATGTACAATCCTTGTTTTATTGATTGCATGTAATATTCTAATTTCCTGAGATTGCAGATTTGGGGTTTTCCTGATCTGTAAGCCATAATCATCACAATTATGACAAATCACGGCTTTAACTATCTTGCTTTGCATGTAATGAGTCTTATCTCATATATTAAGTTGCATTACTGAAATAAACCTTTGCACGATATTCTAATTTTTCAAGTTTCACCTGTATTTGAGTATGCCACCTACTTGAGCCACGCCCTTTGATTCTTCCTTTGATTTTTTACACCCACCATTCAATTCTTGACTCAACAGAAATTAGAGTCTGCCCCCCCCCCCCCCCATCAAGGGCCCAGGGTACTCCGGGCCAGCTGAGAGGTCCTTGGACTCCCTCAATGTGCTCCCAAGGCAGGATTCCAGCATGAGGCCTCCTACCTCTTCGAAGTGCCTCCTCGACTCTTCAGCACAGGGAAGTCCTCCTCCAATGGCCAGGAGATGAATCTTGTAGCCCAGCTCTGCACCCATTTCCACGACCAAACGAGCGTCTGCTATGGATTGGGTGAAGATCTGAGGGTCAGTGCAGCTGCTTCCAATGTGAAAGCTAGAAAGGAAAGCAGATAATTTACCTGTGAACACTTACAGTGTCTCTAGAAGACTTACTTGGGAAAATTGTGGGGTGCACAGCTAATATTGCCCTCTGCCTGTGTGTGGCCACTTCTATGGGCCACCACCCAGATATTGCTTGCTCCCAGGTAATTGGGGTCCCCACTTCAGACACGTCCATGGTTTCCTTTCTTCGGTCAGAGAAAAGCCCTATGGAACCCTGTCCTCCCATGTCTCCTCCTGAGCATTCCACTCTTTGTGCCTGCTTCAACACAAAGGCTTCACGGTGGGTGCCGTCGGGTGTTTCTGGGTGCTGCCCTGTGCTCAGTCTTTTAACCAGGTATTGCTAGCCCAACAATCAAAGGCACCGAGACTTCCAGCAAAAGGCGTAGGAAGAGGGGCCATTGGGAGAAAGGACTCAGTGCACAGAGGAGGGACCAGGGAGAGCTGGCAACTGGCCCTACCTTATGCCCACCACCTCAATGTTCATCTGCTTGGCAATCTCGAGGAGATGTCGGCAGGTTTTAAGGGTGGCACCAAATTTCACACTCAGATGATTGGCGCTCCTGGAGTCATCCGTGGCCAACTGCAGAATCATTCTGGAGAATGGGAAGAACAGGCCTGTTTGGTGACCTCTAACAACTAGGCTTCACCTTCTATTTTCATGATGCAACTATGCATCGTGAGGTCATTGTACAGTCCAGTGATGGGATTCAACATTTTTTACTAGCGGTTCTGTGGGTGTGGCTTGGTGGGCGTGGCAGGGGAAGGATACTGCAAAATCCCCATTTCCTCTCGATCAGCTGGGAGTCGGAAGGCAGGGAATAGATGGGGGTGGGGCCAGTCAGAGGCGGTATTTGCCGGTTCTCTGAACTACTGTGTTTTTCGGAGTATAAGACGCACCTTTTCCCCCAAAAAAGAGGGCGAAAATCTGGATGCGTCTTATACTCCGAATGTAGCTCCGCCCACCTCGTCCGCGCATCGGTCCGGCGAGGGCGCAGGAGCTGGGCATGGGCACAGGACAGGCAGATCGGAGGCAGCCGGCTGATTGCCAGCTTGCCAGCTCTGCTGCTGGTTTCCTGGAGCACGCAGGCAGCGAAGGAAACCTGTGTGGTGGTCTCCTCCTCCTTCTGCCTCTGCACACTGAGGAGGCTGAGCACCAGCAGCAGCAGCAAGGAGAAGGTGGGCCTCCCGAGCCATGAGAAGCAGCTGCCAGCGATGCCCCTTTCGAGCAGGGAAGGCTTGGCCCCCTCAGGAGCCGCTGCTTGAAAAGCGGTCGTGGAAAGAGCCGCGCACCCTCCCCCTCCTCCGCAGACTCGCCTTCTCTTTTTCTCTGGCCAGATCTGCCGCCTGAAACGGATGTGGCCAGGAGAGAAGGCGAGCCTGCGAAGGAGGGGGAGGGGGCTGCAGGGCTCCCTTTCAGCCCGCTCGCCCATAGGCACACACACACACCCCCATCTGAATCTGAATCCCCTCTCCGCCCGCTCGCCCGGAAAGGGGATTCAGTTCCTCTCAGGGAAGGCTGAGAGTCTCTGGCAGACTTATCCCCCTTTACCCTAAAGGTCAGCTCCAGCTTGGCGACGGTGATGGCCAGGACGATCGCCAGCATGAACCAGTCCCTCCCGCCCTCCCCTCCCACTCTGCCTCCAAATTTCGTCTCTCCTGCCCATTTTGTGGAGTCGGGGGCCCTTTCCTCCTTCCCCATGAGTGCCGTGGCGGGGAAGGAGTCTCTGGTGGCTGCAGCAGCAGATCCGCCGCTGCCAGCGTCTGGAGCGCAACCCTGGGCAGCCAGCTCCGTTTCTCCCTTCTCCGAGCATGCCCCGTGGTGGCTTCAGCTGGGCGGCGGGGCTCTTGCCATCACTGCTGGTCCGGCTGCTGCCGTGAACGGACAGTAGCAGCGATGGCAAAAGCCCCGCAGGCGCCAACAGTAACAAGACACGCTCAGGGAAGGGAGAGCCGGAGCTGGTAGCCCAGGGTTGTGCTCCAGCCACCACTGCTTCTGCTGCTGGGGCCACCAGAGACTCCTTCCTGCTGCAGCTCCCCTCTCTCTCCCTTTCCTCAGCCCCCACGCTATTTGGGGGGGGGAAGCAAGTAGCTACCAGGCAGGAGGACCACCACGCTTTCCCAATGGGAGGGAGGTTGAAGGGGTGGCCACCGGCGCAAGAGAAAGACTTCAAAGTCAGTGGAGGTGATGTGTGGCTGGGATGCCTTGTTCCGACTTTCCCTGGGTGCAAAATGCTTTAAAAAATAAAGTGTTATATTTTTGGAGTTTTTTTTAAAGGGTTAGGGGTACAGTTTTAAGACTTATAATAATAAATAATAATAATAAATTTAATTTATAGACCGCTTCCTCTCCCCTAGGGGACTCGGAGCGGTGCACAGGGAAGTTAAAAATACAATAAATATACATAAATAATTAGATAAAAGGCAAATTAAACAATTATCCCTGCGCTAAAATCCCCCAATTAAATTACTAAAATCCCCTAAACCATAAAAAGAGACTACCCTAGGCCGGCCAAGCAGAAAAGATGTGTTTTTAATTTTAGACGGAAGGAGCGGAGGTCCGTGGTTGTTCTAATGTCAGGGGGAAGGTCGTTCCAGAGGGCTGGGCCCGCCACAGAGAAGGCCCTTCCCCTGGGCGTCGCCCGCTGACAAAGTCTAGCGGACGGCACCCGGAGAAGTCCCTCTCTGTGGGAGCGAATCGGCCGTGAGGATGTATGAGGCAGGATCCGATCCCGCAGATAGCTAGGTCCCGAGCCATGGAGCGCTTTGAAGATGACAACTAGCACCTTGAAGCGCACCCGAAAGACGACAGGCAGCCAGTGCAGCCACTCGGTCTTGGTCGGGTTGAGCCTGAGTCCGTTACTTCCCATCCAGATCCGCACGGCTTCCAGGCACTGGCACATCATCGCTACGGCATCGTTGGGGTGGTTTGGGGTAGATATATACAGCTGTGTATCATCAGCGTAGAGGTGATACTCTACCCCAAAACCACGGATGATCTCGCCCAGCGGCTTCATATATGTGTTGAACAGGAGAGGCGAGAGGACCGACCCCTGAGGCACCCCACATGTGAGGGGTCTCGAGGTCGACCTCTGCTCTCCTGTCAACACAAATTGCGATCGGCCAGAGAGGTAGGAGGAGAACCACCGTAAAACGGTGCCTCCCACCCCCAACCCCCCCAGCCGATGCAATAGGATACCATGGTCGATGGTATCGAAAGCCGCCGAGAGGTCTAATAGGACCAGGATGGAGGAACAACCTCCATCTCTGGCCCTCCAGAGATCATCTACAACGCGACCAATGCCGTCTCGGTGCTATGCCCGGGCCGAAAGCCGGACTGGCGCGGGTCTAAATAATCAACTTCCTCCAGGTGACAGGGAAACTGTTGTGCCACCACACTCTCAACAACCTTCGCCAAAAAGGGAAGGTTGGAGACGGGACGATAGTTGGTTAATAAAGCTGGGTCCAAAGAGGGCTTCTTCAGGAGGGGCCTCACCATGGCCTCTTTAAGGGAGGCAGGCAAGGAACCCTCACTTAAGGAAGCGTTGACAACCTCTTGGAGCCAGCCTCGTGTCACCTCCCAGGATGCCAGTACAAGCCAGGAGGGACACGGGTCCAATAAACATGTGGTGGCTCGCAGTCGCCCACGTAACCTGTCCATATCGTCGGAAGTAACGGAGTCAAACTCCTCCCAAACAAGATCCGCCTCGTGCAATCCCACTGGGCCATCAATGGGGGCTAACTCGTTCTGTATCTGAGCGATTTTCTCCTGCAGATAAATCACCTCAAGTGCCAAAGTTGAAGAGTTCTAAAAAGTATATGTGGTTGTAAACATTATTCTGCTATACTGATATTTTATTAAATAATATATTACCACACCATTTGGTTCAAAATACTTTTTTCCTTGTTTTCCTCCTCTAAAATCTAGGTGCGTCTTATAGTTCAGTGCGTCTTATACTCCGAAAAATACGGTACTCAAAATTTCTGTTACCGGTTCTGCAGAACTGGTCAGAACCTGCCGAATCCCACCTCTGTTGTACACGTATGCAAATGACACGGATAGGGTCATTTTTAAATGATGCACATGATCTCTCTCTCTCATACAAAGAAACACACAAACAAACACTGTCGACCCTCCAAGGCAACCAAACTGGGAAACCAAAGTCATGCAAGCCGATATTACCTTTACTATCAGGTTATAATCATAGAATTCTACAAGTCTAAATGGCTCTTCCTCCCCCGACCCCAGCGACCCCTTATTTTCCTGAGAACTAGGGAGGGTCTTCTCCGAGATGCTCTCTCAGGCCACAATTCTGGCCTGGACTCAGATGTCTTTGATTGTTGTCTCCGTTGAGGCTCTTCCTCCTGCCCTGCCCATTACACACACCACTTTTCTTCCACTACTGCTTATTGCAAAAGAATCTGACTGGTGGCTGGATCTGCAAAATGCACTAAAACCAGGGAGGTCCTGGGGGTAACGTTAAATATTTTAAGAGCAAGAAAACGGTTGCTGTGGAACCAGCCAAGACGGCTTTTGTGGTGAGGTTGCTTTGCCCCACACAAAGCAGTCGGGAAGGAACAGACTCCTAAGGCAGCCAGTTCCACTGGTGAGAAGCTCTTCCTCTTGGGAGAATTTCCCCCATTGTCCAACTGAAATTTCTTTCTTTCTTTCTTTCTTTCTTTCTTTCTTTCTTTCTTTCTTTCTTTCTTTCTTTCTTTCTTTCTTTCTTTCTTTCTTTCTTTCTTAACACATTGTTTCTTCTCCAACAACTCTGAAAATTCAGACATCAGGCAGGAGAAGTTGCTGCAGGTCTGACAGGACTCTGGAGGGGGGCTTTTTCTCCTAGACCCCCCCACCCCTCCCTCTGGAACCTCATTACACACACACACACACACACCAGATTTGCCCCAAGACAAGATCTTAAAGATCCTTTTCCACCAAGCCTGGGGCCCTAATGGTGTGGATAAGCCTGTTTATCAGTTACCTTAATTGGGAAGATTATTAGTGCTGTGTGGGTTGCCTTTTCAACTGCTCTGTATGTTATTTATTATGTTATTTATTGTTTTAATTCTGTTTTTCATGGCCCAATGGGCAGTTGTATCAATTTAAACAATAAATAAAATTATGCCATGTGACAACTCATCAAAAATTTGAAGGCAGATATCATATCTATTTCCAAAGGTGCTTTTTTCAAGAGGCAGCTGGACTTTCGGGTTTTTCTTTTAAGACATTTTGCTTCTCATGCGAGAAAATTCTTCAGCTCTGACTGGTTGGTGGGGAATGGAAGGATTTATAAATCCTTCCATTCTGCACCATCCAGTCAGAGCTGACGAAGCTTCTTGGATGAGAAGCGAAACGTCTTCAAAGAAAAACCCAGAAAGTCCAGCTGCCTCTTGAAAAAAGCATCTTTGGGACAACCACAACTGGATGGCTGAGAATCTCCAGAGAGATGCCTCCTTCCACTTTTTCTCCTAGGCTAAGCAGCCTCTTTTCCCCACTCGCTCCTGCTAGAGGCTTTATCACCTTGATTGCTTAACCTAAAAAACGAATCCAGTCAACTGAAGTTCCTAACAACCACCTCCAGATGGGCACAGAAATTTTATCCACCCTTAACTTAGCTGGTTAAAGCCTTGAAGCTTCATTCACATCATAATGCTAAACCTGATTAGTTTTAATGTTGCTTAGTATTTTTTGGGTTTAGTGTGTTTTGAAAATCCAGTTTTAGTTTACTGCTGATGGAAAGCATGTGTGAACCTTGAAAATGGGTAATTCAGTAATGAAGATACTACACATGCGCAAACTTAGTCAGAAAATCTCTCTTCTGATTTAATTCTAAATTTTATTAATTGATTTAATTTGCTGATTAATGTGCACCTTTCCAAATTGTGCTTTGGTGACCTGCTGGTCCATCACTTGGTCAACCACATTTAATGTTGTGTGAACTCAGCCCAGATCATGGTGGCTTAGTGCATGGTGCTGCCCCCAGAATACAGGCTGAGCTACCCTGGAAAGCCCCTTTGCCAATGCAGAGTCTTCCCAGCACATCCTCATCAGCCCCAGCTTGAGCAGGAGACAATGGATTCCAGAGAGGAAACAAGTAAGGGGAAGAATGAATTGCTACATATTTGTAGTTGTTCACACTATGTCAAAAGGCAGAGGAAGGAAACGGAGTTTGTACTGTGAGAATTTCAAAATATGGCATGGTTCTCCTGCTTGGGCAGGAGGCTGGACTAGAAGACCCCAAGGTCCATTCCAGCTCTATTCTAATCTAAGCTAATACCTGGTTGTGTTGACACAACATTATTTCCCATGGCTAACTACACCCTGGTTTAGTTAATTAATCCAGTTACCTACATCAGGGGTCCCCAACCTTTGCAACTTTAAGTCTGAAGGACTTCAGCTCCCAGAATTCTCCAGCCAGCTGGCTGGAGAATTCTGGGAGCTGAGGTCCTGCAGACTTAAAAGTTGCAAAGGTTGGGGACCTCTGACCTACATGTTAAAAGCATTCAGTGGCAAAGACGCCCTGAGGCCCTAAGTCTTTCCAGTGGGGGCTTCAGTGCTCCTGGCTCTATCTAACTCACTGTATCTTTTCCTTGTACTGAATAGAAAATGGATTTCCTGGGAGAGACTATTTGTAGAAGGCTCCCAGGTTCTGTTATGCTAACCAGGAGGAATGAAGCCTCTTCTCTCCTACCAGAAACTCTTTCTAGGAGGCCAACAGCTCTTGAGCTCTTCATGTTTGGTACTCAGTTATGACTGACAAGGTTCCCCCCCCCCCCATTTTTGCAGCCACCTCTTCTGGCATAATCTGCCCAGGTGCTGCTGGCCTACCTGGCGGACGGGTACCTCCGTGCGACTTTCCCGAGCTCCACTTCATTGTCAAAAGTCATCAGCTGCACCCCTTGGCTGGCCGCATATCGGATCAGGGAGACCTGCTTGCAGGCGCTGGTGCAGATGACCTTCTCGGAGGGAACTCCAGTGCTCTTCACCAGGGCCATCTCTGTCTGGGGGGATGATAACCAGAGAAGGTAAAGGCACTTGGTCATCTGAACTTGGGGCTGTGGGTGATGGGGCCAATAGCAAGACCAGGCACTCACCCTCAAACTCCTGCATCCTGTGAAGCCCCACTGGGGACAGGCAATTGTCAAGGGTTCAAGTCACCCTGAAATGCTAACCTCAAGGGCCAATGGTGGGCTTGGAGCTTTGCTTCTCTTTCCTGGTGGTCTCTCTGCACATCCTTCCTTGTGGGAAGCCCCTCGGCTCGCTCGGCTCTATTATCCACCCACATGGGGCAAGCATAGGCACTTCACCAATGGGGCAGCTGTGGCTCACTTAACTACCATGAGAAAAAGGTCAAAAAATCCAGCACGGCCCACTTAAAACCACCATCTTGCTCAGCAGTGGAAAGTCTGATCCCAGTTGCGGTCATAAGTTGAGGAATACCTGTAATGCCTTCCAGTCAGGGTCACATTACAGGTAGAAACTGGTCCCTCCCTGCTTCCCCAATCAGCAGATCTGATGATACTAATGGAATGGGTTGAATTCAGTCTAATCTCTATGCACATTTACCCATGCAGCACAGCTGAAATATTATTCTTTATCCCTGTTAGCTTCTGTAGTCTTCCTCTTACTGGCATGATGATGATGATGATGATGATGATGATGATGATGATTCTGCTGCTTTGCATGCACACTAAGAGCTTCTGCGCCAGAGACAAGTTGCTCGTGTGTCTAATCACACTTGGCCAATTCAATTCAACTCCCATCTTAATTACCATCAGTTGGTTTTTTTTTTGCCTTCTGAGGCCTTTCTTGGCACACTGATCTTTCAACCCTTTAAAAAAAAAATCACATACATCTCACTGATGCAAACAGAGTCTTTTCTTAAAGGAAACATTTCAGGAACAGTTTGTAAAGTCTTTGGGGAGATGATGCCTGTAGGGTTTGCAGTCCACAGCCACCTTGCAAAAATAGAGAGAACTCTTGGGGCTGTGAGCTGCTGTCATTAGAGCCCAGGATGCAGAACTGCTTCATTCTCAAAGCATACGAAGCACCTTCCAGGCATTCATCCGGGCTCTCTTAAAGCCCCCCCCCTTCTATCCCAGGTTAGTGAAGTGCCTAAGTCCAGGTGTTTCCAAGTGCCAGAGGTTCTGCAGCTGTAGTATTATCAGATCTGCTTGGAAGACATTGATTGGGGAAGAGGCTCATCATAAGCAGAGAGGGACCAGTTTCTACCTGCAATGTGACCCTGACTGGAAGGCCTTCCTCCCACAACTGGGAGCAGACTTTCCATGGCTGAGCAAGGTGCTGGTTTTAAGGGAACCATGCCGGACTTTTTGAGGCAGATAAGCAAATCACTGCCATTAAGTGAATCACACAATCCAGCTGCCCCATTTACTTCGTGGCAAATGATAATCAGGTAATGGGGCACTGCAACCATCACACATACAGGATGGTTGCCAAGCACCCCATGCTGGCCTTGTGACGGTGAGGAGGCTGTGAGAATTGTAAGTGTGAGGACCTGTCTATAGGTTACATTTTTCAGTGCTGTTGTAATCTCAAACAGTTGCTAAATAAAGGGTTATAAACCGAGGACTGTCTCATGGAGATCCCTGGAAGGATGAGACTAACGGTCACATCTGCTTTTCTTTCCGTGGACGGAAGCGTTGATCCGCTGCAGGAGAGCTCCACAGCTCTGGGGGCCCCCGCTTGGGCTGGAAAGGGAAACAGCACCCTCTCCCCCTCTTCTGTGGGGCACCCAGAGGACGTCCAAAGGGGCTTCTTTTGAAAAGGGACCTGGGCCCCCTGTGTTTTCCCTTGAAGAGATTTCACTTCTCTATCAGGGAGCTTCTTCATTCCTCGGTTTATGTGGTTCAGGGTGAGCTTTTTGCCTGCTCCCTGCAGAGCCCCCCCCCCCCCCGGCCTCCATGTCTCCAGGGACCACCCCACCCCACCTTGTTGGTGCAGCTGAATCCAGCCCCCAGCCCTGCCAGCATCTGCACCACGCCCCTGCTGCTGTTGCACTTCAAGGGGTAGAGGGGCTTGACCCGTGGCAGGGCCTTGAGGAGGCGCACGTGCTTCTTCACCACGTCCTCCAGATTTGCCACAAAAAAGGCTTCTCGGCTGCCCTGGAGAGGAAGAAGCACAATCAGCACCAGCGCAAACGGGTCTGTTTTGCACCCGGCTATCCAGGTGCCCCCCCACCTCCGTAAAGGTTGGAGTCGGGGCACTTCCCCTCAGAGACGGTACCCCCAGGTTCCCAGCCAGCTCCAGACGGACGTTAGTTTGGTCATCATGGCTGTCTTAGGAGTCTCACAAGCCAGCTGCAAATACTGAGCAGAAGATTCTCCTTCCACTTTTGGGAGGGGGGGGTTCACTAACTTTGGCTACACAAATTCTACAATGGAAGAGCTGAATTGTGTGCACATTGTGGAGTCTTATCCTTTATCCCCAATGGCTCAGGCACGCTTGCCAATGGGAAGTCCTACAACCCCCCCACCCCCCCTCCCTCCACCCTCGGTGCATGGAAAGCCAACTGTCTTGGTCCTCACCGTCTGGGCAACCTTGAGGAGGAGACTCTCCAGGAGATCCCGAGTGGTGAAGCCCTCCTCCACCATCATGACATCCGATTCATCCAGGTACCTGGTCATTGTTACCACCAAAGGAGGATCTTTCTTTGAAAGCCTCCGTCAGTAGGGGGGGATAGTTTTTAAGTATGCAACACGCTGTGGAGGGAAAGAGACGACATCAGGAAGCTCCTTCTCAACCCTCTGAGAGGGCAAACAGCTACTTCACACCAGTGGCTCTTCGGCCAGGTGCCGGATGGTTTAAGCAGGAAGTTTAGAAAGGGCAGGAGATCACGAAGGCTCTTGGATCTTTTTCTCCAACCCGATGCACAAGATGGCAAAATATTTCAGGTTGGAAAAGATGTCCGGAAAGTCTGAAGATCTGTTGGCCAATTACTTTGATGAGGGTTTTTGAAAGCCTTTTAAAAACCTTTTAATAAAGTTAGTTAGTTGGGAAAGGTGCTACCAGGCTCCCAATCAATGTATCTACATGTCCAGGTAAGGACCTTTCGGTGACTACCATGATGCCTGGGTGCAGACTGTGATTTCACAGGTGCAGCAGATGAGGCTGACCTTCTGAAACTAGGTCAGTGCATTTACAACATCTGCTCTGCTTTTTCCGTCCTCTGATCAGATCCAGGTGGTGACAACTTTGTCTTGCTTGCTGAGTGCAAAATGCCAGTGTGCTGTTTTCTCCCACACCTACAGAGAGGATAAATGTGACCGAATGCTTTTGCACATCCCCTGCCCTTTTGTTTAATGGCGCTTTCTTAGGTTGGATGGCAGGGCCAACATCGAGCCCCCATTGCCCACTAAAGTCAGTCCCTTTGCTCCAGAAGCTTCTTAGGGGAAGATAATGAGGTGGGGGAACGTTTGTAACTGCAGACGAAAGGAGTCTCTCTGCAGAAAGCAACACCCCAGGTTTGTCCTCAGATACAAGGGCTTCATCTCTAGTCCTCTGCCCTCTGGCAACCATTGGGTGAATGCACAGCTCTTCCCATGGCACCCAGCTGCCATCAAAACTCCCTTGCGGCCTTTGGGACACAGGAATGGCCGAGAAGCCGCCTTCTCTTCTTTCTGCTTAATGTGTGTAAAATAAAGGGTTATGGACAAACTTGGACTGAGGCAGAACTCTTCGTGAAGAGAAAATTGTGACTCTGGAGTAAGAATGCCGGTGGTCCTGGCATCTGGCGTGTGTGTATGTCTGTGTGCGTGTGTCTATTTTTATTGATGAACTATTGCAGGGGTCTCCAACCTTGGCAACTTTAAGCCTGGAGGACTTCAGCTCCCAGAATTCCACAGCCAGCAAAGCTGGCTGTGGAATTCTGAGAGTTGAGGTCCTCCAGGCTTAAAGTTGCCAAGGTTGGAGACCCCTGAACTATTGGACAGGAAGAGGCCTATCTTAATCATGAAAGACCCCTGGGTGACTTTGGGCCAGTCTCTTGCTCTCAGCCCAGCCGACCTCACAGGGTTGTTGTGGTGGGGAAAGTGGGATGAGGAAAAGTGTTGGATATGTTTGCCCTCCTGACTTATTCATAAAAGATAATAAAGAAGGTGGGATCCAAATAAAATAAAATAATATAAATCCAGGGTCACCCAAGGGAGGGTTGAGAAAACACTTTAGAAGGACGTTGACCCTGACTTCCATGGTTTTGGCTCCAGCAGACGCAGGAAGGGGGAAAGGAAGAAAGAGGCCCGCCCTGCTTGTTCCGTGCCTTGGGAAGCATCGGAGCAGCCCCTGCCTGGCAGGGAGAGGAGCTGCGTAAGTTGAGGGGAGAATCTGGAGTCGCCTGGCCAGGAAGGGATTCGCAAAGAGGAAGAAGGGAGCATCGTCTCCTCCAGGCTCAGTTCATTGAGAGGATAAATCCTGCTCCCAGACCAGCACCCCAGTCCCGCCTGCAAAGGCCCAGGCCCTCCGCCCTCCGGCTCCTACCCATTGCAAGCCTGGAGGAAGAAAACGTAGCAGTGATTTAAATGGGGTAACCAATTGGATGAAAGTTATCTGAGAAAGGGCATGTTTATCTTTGTCCTTTCCATACGGAGGACATTTCTTTTTAAGGAGTGAGCTTTGGTGGGATTCTCTCCAGCGCAGGCCTCCCTCTGCCTCCCTGCGCATCCCCACAGGCCAGGCAGAGGAGAGGAGGGGTGTCAACCCATAGGGAAGCACTTCATGGGTCAGGGAAGAGGGAGCAGATCTCCGCTGCTCCTGGCCTCTTTCCATGCTGGGTGCTTCCCCTTCCCCTCCCTCCACCCCCACCAGTCCTTGCCGGGGAGGGGAAGGGGGGGGGGCTCACCGTCCCGAAGCCTTCCTCCTTCCCAGGTGGCTAGGTGTAATGCCAGGGGGGTTCTCCGGTGAACTCTGAGCTTCTGCAACACCCCGAGGCGCAGTTGCTGCTGGGGATCCGAGGTCTCTGCAGACGGGAGACAGGCAGGAGGATCAGTAATCCTGGAAGCTCCCTCTCCCCTCAGCCACAGCCCAAAGCCTCCCCCGGGGCCCCTCCTCCCTCCCTCCCACCCACCCACCTTAAAAAGCATTTAAACGGATTTTGCCCATGGGTCTCCCAAGAGTAAATATAGGCTTCGGCAGTGGCTCCTCCTCCTCCTCCTCCTCCAAAGCCTACACCATGCAAAGCAGCACCAGCTAATCTTCAGCTCTGGGTAGATGATGGTCCCTTATATATCCCCCCCCCCCATCTCAGCTCACAAGAGTCGCCATGGTGACCAAGCCCAGCCGTCCGATTGGCTGAGTGGGAAGAAAGGAAGCAGGAGGAGTGGAGAGATGCTGAACTGAGGGTGCAGGGGCTGGCAAGGGAGGGGCCCCGGTGGCTTCCGGCTGATGGGGGCAGAATTTTCCTTGGGGGTGGAAGGGGGTCCCCAAAGGTGTTACCCTCTGCCAGGAGAAGCAGATGCAGATCGGGGGTCTCCCTGAGGAAGGGCGCCAAGCAAGACCGATCCCTCAGCAAGAGGACTCTTTTACAGTCAGCAGGACAACTGCCATCCTCCTGGCACCGGATATGCCCAGACGAAGAGCTTAAGGACTTTTTTATACATATCTGCATTCCGCTATACGGGCATATTAAAATGGAATTTTTATGTGGATTTTATATGGCTACTTTCTCTTCCTTACTGCTTTTTCTCCTTCACCCACAGTAATGTCAGGTTCCGCACAAGCATGTTTTCAAAAGGAAAAGGCCATTGTTAAAAGAAAAAAAGCAACAAAACTTTCGCTGCAGAAACACCCAGGTTAGCAGTGCAGTGGCAAAGAGGAATTTACAAATTGCTCTTCCTAAACCAGTGGTCAACACAAGATGACAGAACCCTCCACCTAGACCAGTGATGGCGAACCTTTTTAGGCTCGCGTGCCGTAAGAGGGGGGAGCGCAGTGGTGTCGTGCGCTGGCATGCCGCACTCATAATGCAATGCGCCCCCCCCCCGTGTGCGTGCATGCATGCATGATAGGTGCTCCCCCCCCATTTTTTACATGCTTTTTTCGCCCTCTCCAGGCTCCAGAGGCTTTATAGGAGCCTGGGGAAGGCAAAAAGAGCCCCCCTGGAGGCCCTCCGGAGGCTTCAGGAGCTTCCCTAAAGCCTCTAGAGAGCTGTTTTCGCCCTCCCCAGGCTCCTATAAAGTCTGGGGAGGGCGAAAAATGGCTTTAAAAATGGCTGAATCAGCTGGCCAGCGCGTACGTGCACACTGGCCAGCTGACAGGACGCCTCGCGTGCCCCTGCCATAGGTTCGCCATCACTGACCTCGACACAGACCCTCCCCCATTTCCACAACTGGATTCTGCTGGACAGAGGCCCCTGTGATTAAGGAGTCCGCCACAGCTGGCCTTCCTCTCCCAGGCACTCTGGACATCCTCAGAAGCAACCTTGGCAAGAGTAGGGGTTGGAATTGGCCCTTCAGAAGCAGATTTCCCCATGAGGCTCTTTTGCTACCAGAGGAAACCACCATGCTTCTCCCTGATCATATCTGTCATTTTGATTTTATATACAGGTGAAACTCAAAAAATTAGAATATTGTGCAAAAGTTCATTTATTCCAGTAATGCAATTTAAAAGGTGAAACTAATATATAAGACTCATTACATGCAAAGCAAGATAGTTCAAGCTGTGATTTGTCATAATTGTGATGATTATGGCTTACTGCTCATGAAAACTCCAAATCCACAATCTCAGGAAATTAGAATATTACATGCAATCAATAAAACAAGGATTGTACATAGAACAATATCGGACCTCTGAAACATATAAGCATGCATATGTACTCAGGTTTGGGCCCCTTTCGCAGTAATTACTGCCTCAATGCGGCGTGGCATGGAAGCTATCAGCCTGTGGCACTGCTGAGGTGTTATGGAAGACCGGGATGCTTCAATAGTGGCCTTCAGCTCTTCTGCATTGTTTGGTCTCATGTCTCTCATCTTTCTCTTGGCAATGCCCCATGGATTCTCTATAGGGTTCAGGTCAGGCGAGTTTGCTGGCCAATCAAGCACAGTATTCATGGTCATTGAACCAGATTTTGGTGCTTTTAGCAGTGTGGGCAGGTGCCACGTCCTGCTGGAAAATAAAGTCAGCATCCCCATAAAGCTCGTCTCTGGAAGGGAGCATGAAGTGCTCCAAAATCTCCTGGTTGGACAGACGTTGACCCTGATCTTAATGAAGCATAGTGGTCCCAAGTCCTGTTGCTCAGTGGTCCCAAGTCCTCTTTTCTAACGAGTGCAACTTTTGCATCTCATTTGGAAACCAAGGACCCAGAGTATGGAGGAAGAATGGAGAGGCACACACTGCAAGATGCTTGAAGTCCAGTGTGACGTTTCCACAGTCTGTGTTGATTTGGTGAGCCATGTCATCTGCTGATGTTGGTCCACTGTGCTTCATTAAGTCCAGGGTCAATGCAGCCATCTACCAGGAGATTTTGGAGCACTTCATGCTTCCTTCCACAGATGAGCTTTATGGGGATGCTGACTTCATTTTCCAGCAGGACTTGGTACCTGCCCACACTGGCTGGGGAAGTCTGGGAGTTGAAGTCCAGACATCTTCAAATTGACAAGATTGAGAAGCACTGGCCTATAGGAACTGGCTGGAGCAAGCGTTTGGACTGCTGAGATCAACGGCTGCACATCAAGGGACTCAACCGCGTTTCTCAATCTTAGCGACATTGAGAGGACTTCAACTCCCAGAATTCTCCCAAAACGCGGCCTTCCGATTACCGGGAATGGGGGACTTTTATTCCCATTTCCGGAATTACAATATTTGCATACATTTTCCTGCTCCAATCAAAGGGCAAGGATGAAAGCGCCCCTCCCTATCGCGAGCAAAACGCGCAGGCGCAGCTCTATCCCGCCTGCTTTTGAGGACACGGCACCCAATCAGAGGCAAGATCCCGCCGCCGTGGTAAGGTGATTGGGCGAAAGCCGCCTACTCCGTGTGAGGGACGGCCTTCGGCTCAATGGCTAGGCGCGCGGCTACTGGGTCTGGCGGCGGCGCAGTCGCCATCGGGTGAGCGGCGCGATGGCTCCGAGCGCGGAAGGCGACAGCGACACGCTGGGACGCGGGGCCCGCAAGGGCGTCCGGGCCCTGCTCCTGGGGCCGCCCGGTGCAGGGAAGGGCACTCAGGTGAGCGGGCCAGGCCCGTCTGGGGAAGCCTCGCGGCGCCTCTGCTGGGCCGCAAAGAGAGCAGGCGGGCGGGCGGCGGGGCCCCGGCCTTCCGCGACCCGCATTGAAAGAAACCTGCCGGCAGCAACAGCCGCCTGGGCCGACTCCCACAGCCGGCTTGGAGGAGGGTTCGCTGGGCCCTGCGGGGGAGCCGGTCCTGCTCGGACCGCAGCGCGCTCTCCACCCCAGGCCCAGCCGACGGGTCTCGGCGCCGAGCTTGGGATCGCTGCGACGGCCGGCTGGTTTCTGCGGGAATCGAGGGGGGGAGGAGGAGAGATGCCGTGTGGTGAGAAATGCCGCCTCGCACCAGGCGTTTGGTGGAGAAAGTCCTTCCGGGGGGGGGGGGGGGAGGTGAGGAGGGTTCTGCGCCTGCGCCCTCCTGGTGCTGCCTGGGGAATTCTGGGAGTTGAAGTGCCCGAGGCCGAGAAGGCCTGGCCAGGCCTAGAGTAGAAGCGGAATAAAAATGTTTCCTTCTTCTCGTTCAGCGTCCCATAAGCGCCTGCCGTGAGCTCAGGTTTGCCACACCAAACCGTCTTTGGGGCAGAGTTGCTCTTGGCGAAGCCGGGCCCTTTTGGGCATCTCCCAAGTGAGGCCTCTGCCCTGTGGGGCAGGCCTTGCGAAAGAGGCTCAGCAAGATCTTCTCTTCAGCGGCAACAGAGGCCTTGAAACTTCACTTGGGCCCGGTTGGCCCGGAACCCAGCTGTGCACCGCAAAGACACCCAGGCCTCCCCTCACACCTTTGGCCATCAGGCTCCCAGCCCCAAAACCTCCTGCCCCAGCCCAGCCTCTGAGGCTGAGGGATCCCACCCTCGGGGATGGGCAAGGTGTGCAAAGCAAAGCCTGATCCCCCCCCCCCAAGTCTGGTGGGGGAGACAGGATACAGGTAATCCTCGAGTTACAACAGTTCATTTAGCGACTGTTGAGACATAGCGCACACACACACACAGTACTTACGACACAGTCCTGAGGTTACAAACGTTGCAGCACCATGGCCCCCGTTCACGCTTCTACAACATTCATCCTGCCTATTTCCCCCACCACCACCAGCCAGGTGTCCACAAGCTGAGGACTTGTGGAAACTCACTCACCTTGCAAAGATCTAGCAAGCCGTCTCCCTCTTTGCCTGCTTCTTTGCATTCACAGAGAACAGGCCTAATGTACCACAAGATCAGTAGTGTGATTTTATTTATTTATTTATTTATTTATTGAATTTATACCCCGCCCTTCTCCAAATGGACCCAGGGCAGCGCACAGGAACATTAAAACATACAAAACATATAAAACTATTTCTTTTTTTAAAAAACTTATTCCACTAAGGGCCTGTGCTAAAACCGAATTAAAATCCCCATTTTAAAACTATTTAAGAGTCGGTATTGGAGGCTGCGCAAGGCCGGCTAGTTGGAATAGGTGTGTCTTCAGACACTTGCAGAAGAGGCGGAGGTCAGAAATGGTACGGAGTTCAGGGGACAAGTCGTTCCAAAGGGCTGGTCCCGCCACAGAGAAGGCTCTCCCCCTGGATGTCGCCAGTCGGCATTGTCCGGCCGACGGCACCCTGAGGAGGCCCACTGTGGGAGCGTATCGGTCTGAGGGATGTATTTTGCATAACTTTAGGCCTCTTTTCTGCGAATTGAGGGCTGGGCTTCATTCTTGCCAGGAAAGATAACAGGGATGCAAAAACTCCCTGTAGGCTTTGCCAAGCCTTTGCTGAAGTGTTTGCAAGCCAGTGGGACACTTTAAGGCAGTACGATTTTGCTAAAAGCCAGAGGCGACCATTCAGAATTATGATGGACCTGAACAAGCTTCTTTAAGACCTGGATTTGGACTTGTTCCATTCCCCACTGCCTGTGGTCACATTACCACATTTTAGGTAACCAGCCTGAATTTACAGCTGTTCACAGCAAACTGTAGTCACAGAACTCTGATTTACAAGATTTTTGTGTAATTGGCTGACAAAATGCGCTCAATGTGTAGTCCTTTATGGAAGTACATTGACATGGAAGGAAGTAGGGGGGTAACCCAAGGCTCCATCTTAGGCCCAATACTCTTCAGTATCTTCATAAATGACTTTGATGAAGGAATTAGAAGGAGAACTCATCAACTTTGCAGATGACACTAAGCTGGCAGGAATAGCCAACAACCCAGAAGATAAGCTCAAGATCCAAATGGACCTTGACACACTTGCACAATGGGCACTATCCTACAAAATGAAATTGAATGTGGAGAAAAGCAAGGTTTTACACATGGGCAGGAAAAACCAAATGTACAGGTATAGTATAGGTGATAACTCGCTCTATAGCAGTAACAGAGGGATATTTGAGTTCTGTCATTTAAATATGAGCCAATAGTGTGTAACGGCAGCAAAAAAAGCCAACAGTCTAAGCTGCATTAACAGAAGGATAGAATCACAATCACGTGAAGCATTAGTACCAGTCTTGGTAAGACCACACTTATAATATTGCATCCAGTTTTGGTTGCCAGGATGTGAAAAAGATGTTGAGACTATAGAAAGAGTACAGAGTAGAACAATAAAGATGATTAGAGGACTGGAGGCTAAAACCTACGAAGAATGTTTTCACGAATCGGGTCTGTCTGTCTAGTCTAGAGGAAAGGACTATGGGTGACATGATAAGAGTATTCCAATATTTAAGGGGCTGCCACAAAGAAGGGGGGGGGGTTTCAACTTATTTTCCAAAGCACCAGAGGGCAGGAAAAGAAACGATGGAAACTAATCAAGAGAGAGAAGCAACCTGGAATTTAGGAGAAACTTCCTAACAATGAGGACAATTAGCCAGTGGAACAGAAGTTGTCTTCAGAAGTTGTGGGTGTTTCACCACTGGAAGTTTTTAAGAAGAGACTCGACAGTCACTTGTCGGAAATGGTATGGAATCTCCTACTTGAGCAGGGAGTTGGACTAGAAGACCTTCAAGGTCCCTTCCAGCTCTGTTTTATTCTGAGGTTGGCATCACTTCTGTTTTCAGTAAAAACGGCTCCACAGTGAACAGTGGGTTTGCTTAATAACCATGGTGTTTGTTAATAATTAAGATTTTAAAATTGGGCTCAGTTGTGTTATAACCTGTTTTATCACTGTCGTGACTTAAAATTGCAAGCTCAATTACAATCATATTACCTGTATCATGGGGACTGCTGACTCTTCTTTCTTGTCCAGGCTCCTCGGCTTGCTGAAACGTACTGTGTGTGCCACCTGGCCACGGGAGACATGTTGAGGGCGATGGTGGCTTCAGGCTCAGAGCTGGGGAAGAGGTTGAAGGAAACAATGGATGCTGGGAAGCTGGTAAATGAGAAGAGTGGCTCCCTCTGGAGTAGGTTTTGGGCTGCGCTTTCCAAAAGTTCAACAAGAAGAATCCTTTGCTAAATATTCCCAGCAGTTGACTTAAACCAGCCCCTTCTGTCCTATCACATTATTCCCCAAATAACAGGCCGATGCAGGGCAGGGAGGAGCATCATGATCTCGTTACATGGTGACATGATGCGTCGGAACCATGGCTTCTACAGATGCCTCTGAATGGACCAGAGCCCCATCAGGTCCGACTCCGGAAAGTGCCAGGGCTGTGGGAGGGTGTGATGCTGGCTTGCTCTGTTCCAGTAGTATCCTTTGCTCTTTGAATTGAAGGCTTAAACATTGGAAATCAGCCCCCAAACAGGCAGGTTGAGGAAGGTTATTGTAAATCAGCCATGGCTTTTCTCTGGAGAGGATCCAGCTCACTAATCATAAAATTTGATTAAGAAAATGGAGTGGAACTTGAAAATTCTAATTATACTGCTTTTCTATTTTTAGGGAAGGGTGGTTTATTTTATTTTATTTTTAGCCGTCCTAGCACTGAAAATGTAATATTTTCTTCATTTCCTTCTACATTTAGAGCTCAGATTTATAAAGGTCTGCAGTGCAGGCTATTTTCGTTTAATGACAGCATTTGGGATGGGCAACCCCATGGCTAAGCTCAGCGTTATGTGGCTGTGCCAACTTAGAGCTGCAGCAGTTGTGGTTGGCATCCTTAGGCCTGCCGTCATGGGATGCCATTTACCATCTGAATTGGCTCTGAGGGAAGCTGCCAACGGGAGGACGCTACAGCCGTCGTAATTGGGAGCTGTTGCCAAGCGTCCCTGTCACAATCTGAGATTATGAGGACACTGCAACTCCTGCAATTGACAACCAATCCTCAGTCTCCTTGTTTAGTGCTTCTTGATTTCAAATAGTCTCTGAATGATTGGTCGCTAAATGAAGACTACCTGTAAAGAAAGATGGTGTTGAGCTATAAGGAATAATCATGAGAATTGTTCCTTATTCCTTATAACCAGAAGAGAGATCTGCTTCCATACATAAGCTCCGTCATCAATATTTCTTGCTTTTAAACCTGGCATTTTGCTTCTTTTCATTTGAAGGTATCCATGCAAAATTTCTTACATAGCTTTGCAGGGAGCCTGTAATCCCTCAGATTTTTGATGACCCTCTCCATGTGAGGACTGTGCAGGATGTGTCTGTCCTGGGCGTCAGCCCTGAATAATTCTTCCCCATGGACTGAGCCAATGCAGAGATGCCCCCCCGGGCCCTCTAACTCTTAGCTGTCTCCCAGTTCAGCCCCACCTCAGACGCTCTCCAGGAGGACAGAGCTCCACCTCCCAAACTTGATCTAGTCCACCCACCCACATCAGCAACACTTCCTAATGATGATATAATGACACTTCCAATAAGAAGCAGCCATTACAGGCTCCCTGTATTTCTGCATTGGCTCAGTCCTCGGGGAAGAATTATTCAGGGTTGAATTCCAGGACAGAAACATCCTGTATAGACCTCACGTGGAGAGGTTCATCAAAAATCTGAGTGATTTGAACCTTGAAGTTTGATACCTTTGCAAAAGGCCAAGGGTGGAGAACAGAATCTGGCTGCAAAGACCAGCGGTGGCTGGGATCACCTCACAAGCACAATTTTCTAGTGGATTTGAGTGGATCCAACTGCTGCTGCTGCATCCAGTGGGTTCCCCCTTCCTCTTTTATCAGGTGAGTGATGAGATGGTGGTGGAGCTGATTGAGAAGAACCTGGAGACCCCCCTCTGCAAAAATGGCTTCCTCTTGGATGGGTTCCCTCGCACTGTGCGACAAGCAGAGATGGTAAGTGCTCTCCTTGGGCTCGCACATCCCTTGGGCCCTGTGCAAGGCAGACATCCTGTGCGTTGCCAGCACCTCAAAGAGGTACATCCTGGGAGGGGCCCTTAGTCCTGCCAGAAGTGTCAAGAAGGGCTTGTTCTGCCTTTGACACAGACACACACACACACACGTCCATTTCATGGCTGCACGTCCAGAAGAGAGTTTGTGAGCTTCGGTGTGAGTTAGCTCACTAGACTTGCCTCCTTTTCACAATTTTACAGCTGGACGAGCTGATGGAGAAGAGGAAAGAGAAACTAGATTCAGTCATCGAATTCAGCATTGCCGACTCCTTGCTCATCCGGAGAATCACCGGACGGTAACTGTCATTTTCCTTGAGGGATTTTGCTGCCTTAGGCGGCTGGGGGCAGAGGGCGCGGAGCTTCCTTGGAAAGGAACGTTTGCCTACTTAGAAGTATGTTTTGTAGCACAAGGGTGACTAAATAGGGAATGCCTCAAATCCTCCACAGGGAAGCCTTTAGTTATGCTGCAAATGCAGGTCGTGTGTGTTTCTTTGTCTTGAGTTTGTGCTAAAAGAAAATTCCCCATCCTGGATTTTACCAGTTTTCTTCCTTCTGCAAACCCTTCTGCTTCCTTTTCTTTTATGAAAAAATTCTTTTCTAACCCTTGCAATCCCACAAGGTTTTTCAATGCTGGTACCTGTAGATTAGCTTTGCCCCATGTCGTTGCTGCAGGTGAAAGATAGGTGAGGCTTTTCTGTGTTCCCCTTCCAGGCTAATCCACCCAGGAAGTGGCCGTTCCTACCATGAGGAATTCAACCCACCCAAGGTCCATATGAAGGATGATGTACGTGTCTCTCCCTTTGGGGGTTTGTACTGAAATGCTTCTAGTTGATTTATTTATTTATTTATTTATTTAAATGTATACCCCACCCTTCTCCTAAAAAAGGACCCAGGGCGGCGATTTAAAGCCTTAGGGCAGGGGTGTCAAACTCAAGGCCCGTGGGACGGAGCTGGCTCACAGGGTGCTTAGATCTGGCCCACAGGGCCACTTGGGAACCACAAAGGACTGGCCTGTGGTGCCTCTGTCGGAGAAAATGGGGCTCCGTTTCCTCTGGCAGAGGGCAGCAGGAAGCCAATAACGAGTCTCAGGGAGACTGTGCTGCTAAAAACAAAAGAGAAATGTTTCCCCTTTTGCATTTGAGCATCCAAGAAGGGACAGGAAAGGAGAAAGGGAAAGAAGAAAGGGAAAGAAAGAAAAGATGGGAAGAGAGCAAGGGAGAAAAAAGTAGGAAAGAGGGGAAGGAAGAAGAAAGGAGACTGGAAGGAAAAAGAAGAGAAGGAAGGAAGGAAGGAGGGAAGATTATAATGAGAGGGAGGGTCTGAGGGAAGTCCTACCTTTGCATGTGGCCACCAGCAGCTCTGCTGCTCTTTTGCCATCCCCTTGTCTCCTCCTGACCTCTCCTGGTGGTCTCCCATCCTATCGCTGAGGATGCTTTGGTTACATAGTCAGGTCTCCTTGCGTGGAGAGGGAGTGGGCCTCCCTCTGACCCACACACTTTGCCCTCCTGCACACACCATGAGCTACCTGGCCAAGGAGAGCCACCATAGCAGCAGCAGCCTCGAGGAGGAGGAGGTAAGCACAACCAGGAACCCCCTCAGGAAAGCAGGGCTGGGCAGTGGGGTCCCGGTGCCCTGGGAGCTCCTGGGCTGGGCTGGGCGCTTGCCCTCTGCTTCCTAGGGCTCTGGACAAGTCTCCCATCCCCACACGATCAGTTATAGCAGGAAAGAAATAGCAGGAGTCTTTCCAGAGGATAATTTCTTACTATTTCCTAATTTCTCTTATGCTTCTCAGAAGCATCCTGTTTCCATGTCTTCTAATGCTTGGGACAGGGTTACCCGAGAGTCTCTCCCTGTCCAACCTGATCTAGCAGATTGGGAATGCTGCAGATCCCCTCAGCCTAAAAGGGTTGGCTGGCAGGAACCAGGAGATGGGTCTTTTTCCACAGTGGCCCCTGCTCCGTGGTACATCCTCCCCTTGGAGACCAGGGTGGTTCCAACCCCGTTAGTCTTTTGCAAGGCTCTAAAACCTGGCGGTGTTCCAGAGCCCAGATGGCTGAATGGGCCAAGGGCCCAGCTTCCTTGCTGTGCTGCTCAGTGGCTAAGAAACCCGGCCTTGGTGTATATTTATTTTGGATGTTTTTATTGTATTATGATGTTCTTGGGTGTTTCATTTCAACATATTTTTTGAATTGCAAACTCTCCAGAGTCGTTGACTGAAATGGGTGGCTATAGAAAATTCATTTATAAACAAATGAATATGCCAGAGATAGGAGGAAGATCAGCCCAGGAGCTGTTATCACCAGTCAGCTTCTAGATGGCTCCCTTCTCTGGATGACCATACTTTCAAGCCAGGCGTTGGGAGAGGGCCCAGGGCTTGTACAGGCAGGCCTTGGCATACCCACCTCACCGGGTGCCTCAGTGTAGAGAGTGGCCAGCTGGAGGTGAATGGTTCCAGTTGATTGGTCAAACAGGATGCAGGTAGTCCACAAGTTATGACCTATGGAACTATTGCCATCTGGCAGACGGTACCGGACAATAAAAACAAGGGCAAATAGGCTGAAAAACCGCTTCTATCCTACAGCAGTAACTATGTTGAATTCTACTGTATAGTGCAATACTAATGTAGTATCAGGGGTTTTCAATTCAATTGTGTAGAATGTGAAGGATGGGTGTTTTTGTTTTATTTTTATAGTTTTCTTATATATGATGTACACTGAAGGTGGCATTTAATTTTGTTATACGAGGTACAATGACAATATAGTAAACAAACTTAAACTGTAATTGAGTCTGGCAATTACAGTTGTAAGTCATGATAGTCATAAAGAGGATCATCATGTGACTGGACCCAATCTTACCATGTTTTTTGTGTGTGGGGGGGGGGGGCAGTCATTCAGAAAAATGACTCGGTCGTTAAGAGAGCCCAGGGTTTGTTGAGGGCTGCTTTTATTGGAACCGGGAAGTAAGTCCTGGTTTTTGGCAAAAGCATCGTGCACTGCAGTTGGGTGACTGTGGGTGCCACAGCTGTGAATGGGGGCCAGTTGCCCAGAACTCAGCCATGTGGCCACGGGTGTTGGGTGAGATCAGAACTTTGAAATGGGGTCATAAGTAGCTTTTCTGAGGTCTGTCATAACTTCAGATGGTCAACAAATGATTGGTAATGTGCCAAGGGGTACCTGCAAGAGTTGCCCAGTTCCTTGCCCGGCTGAGTTCACTGAGCCCAGCGGGAAAGAGGGCCTATCACTTGGGAATCGTCTCAGCAACAGCTCCCTGGAGCTCCGTGCCTTCAGCTGCTGGGGGCGGCTTGGCATCCGTGTGGCGAAGGGTTGGGTGCCAGGCAGTTCCAGCTCAGTTGGGCCCTCGCTGACAAATTGCTCCCTTTCCAGGTCACCGGGGAATCTCTGATCCGCCGGTCAGATGACAACGAAGCAGCGCTGAAAACACGCCTGAAGGCTTATCACACCCAGACCACACCACTGGTGGACTACTATTTCCGGCGTGGGATCCATACAGCTGTGGATGCTTCCCAGTCTCCAGATGTGGTTTTTGCCAGCATCCTGGCCGCTTTCTCAAAAGCAGCAAGTAAAGACCTGGTTATGTTCATCTAAGGCTCTTCTCTTCCTTCCTCTCCTTTCCTGTCCTCTGGGGTCAGCAAGAAAGAGCGCGGAGGGAGTGGGAGCCAAGCAGTTGTGCAGAAAGGCTGTTCAAGCAGTCCATTAAAGAGATGCGTGACTCTTCCTTTGTAACGTAGTTTCTTTTTTTAAAATCTATGGGAACTCTCTGGGGCTGTGCGTGCATCTGGTCAGCAGGGTGCGCACTGCACTCCAGACTTCCTGCAGCCTGGAAGCCTGTCCAGGCAAAGGCACTTGACATATGGGCAGAATTGGTTAAATCAGGAAATGGCTGCAGTTTCTGCTTTTCCGCCTACGGATCAACCTTTACAGCAGTCCTGAAAGCGCCACCTGAATAACAGCGGGAAGGAAAGTGGCTGGCCACAAGTCCTGGCTCTAACTACAAGCGTGGAAGGCCGCCTCAGCTTAAGAGGGGGGCTGCAGAAGCAGATGCGTTCGCTTGTGTGATTCACAGAGGTTTGAATTCTTCTCCTTTTCTGCCTGGGTCAAGTGGAACTAAGTGGCACAGCATAAGATGCCCCAGGGCAGCGTTTGTCCCACGCAATCAAGCTGGAGATGAAAGAAAAAGCTTTTGTGGGCAGCACAGAATTCAGAGGCTGCTTTATCTATTCCATTTTTAAAAAAAATAACAATTCATGTGATTCTGGTTCTTTAGAAGAAGTGATTTGGAGATGGGAAGTGGGTGGTAAAATTTCCAAGGGATTGAAGAGTGGATATTTTAAGTAAAATGGGGAAGTTGGTACAAAACTGCCCAGTCTGGACTAGGTCTTTAGGACGGTTCAGATTTTCCTCATGTGGAATTCCAGTGAGGAAGAATAATTTCTGAGCTCAATAGTCAATCTGGGAACTCCACATTGCTTACCTGATGTTGTCATCACATAAGCAATACGAGAAAGCTGGCTCATGATTTCTGAGTGGCGTCAAGGCTGAGGGACTGTGCCATGGGGGTCAAAGGCACAGAACTTGGGTCTTTGATCAGCGTTGAGCATCCTGCTGTGTTGTTACAGTTGGAACGGAGTGGTTGCTGGTCATCTGCCTAATGCCCTTTTGTTGGGTGGGCCAAATGGGCCCTTTTCCCTTTCGGTTTTTGCCTTTTGGGACTTTTGGCTAATGGCCTCCGGCTGCCCCTGAGCCAGCCTGGGCTCTGTTCTCAGTGCCTCGAGGTATGCTGTAGTTCCTCATGGCCAACCCGGCAGCATTTGCCAACAAGCAGGGAGGAAGCTCCTGAACTCTGCCTCCCTCTTGGAGGCTGTTGGGCTGGTTTGGTGCAGTGTCCCTTGACTTCCCAGCACTCCAGACCGCCTGCAAAGACAGAGATGCCTGAGAGGATTGTTAGTAGTCAGTTGGCCATGGAGCAGCCTTTGGGGCTCTGAAGGGCAGCCAGGTTTTAGTAGGATTGAGAAGTGGAAGAAGCATTTCTCTCTCGGCTGACCTTTGTTTTCCTTTCTTTTTTCCTCCTGTGATTTATGTTTCTCTTCTTCTCAAAGAGCAAAGTTCTCCCTTTGAGGAATTCTCAGCAGCTAAATCCGTCTCTTGCTGGGCAAGGAAGTGCAGCACTAGAAACAGAATAGGCCACAGAGAGTTTTGCAGCCCTTAAAAAAAAGGAAGGCAGTGAATTAAAATTTCTACTAGAAATTACTTGTTTTAGTGACATATTTGCACATTGGTGATCATTCCCAACTTTAAAGATGCAGATGTGATTTGGATGGCCACCTAAATTAATATAATAAGTATATAAAGCTATCTTGTGGATTTTAAGGGTTCCAGCTCCCAGAATAGTTAACTGGCAGCAATTCCCTTCCCCACAAAGCTTGAAGAAGACAATGATTTGGGGACCAAAAGCAGCTGATTAAGATAATCAAAATACTTCTCAGAATTTCTGCTCCAATTATGCTTTTGCTTTTCTCAGTGCCTTTAAAGAACATTTCCATTTCAGGCGAGTAAGTAGCCTTCTTTGAAGAAGAGAGTCTTCAACCTTTTAAAGCAAGCTGGTCCCCATTGCCACAGATTTATTGGCAAGATGGGTTCTCTTTAAACCAGGATGTCTGTCTTGGGAAAGCTTCTCCCGCCCCCAGGGAGGAGGAAGCCCTTGCGATGCAACTATTGGCCAGTGCGGCACTTGCTTTCCTCTCTGGGAGTGCAGGCAACGCATCTTGCAAGGAGGCTGATGCAATGAAGCAGAACCTGCAAGAGGAAGGCGCCCCAACTTGGGTCCCTTTGGAAGTTTTGAGACTCCAGGTCCTGGTGACCTTGGCAACGCTGGGAATTCTGGGAATTGCAGTCCCAGCATGCTGGCAGGCCATGTGAGATTAGAGAAAAAGACTCTTATTGCCCTAGTGGCCAGAATTCTGAGATGTCTGTTGAACATAAACGCCATTTTTGCCAAATAGAGGCTGTACTATAATTGATGGCAAAGGGAGCTGGGGCTGCTCAGGCAGGTGGCAGGTTAGTGACTCTCCCTGACATCCTTGCTGCAAATTTGCTTTTGGGGGCATTGCAAGACAGCCCAGGACAAATGCAACAAAAGGCAGGTCCTACTTGCTTACAGAGAACAGCTCTTCAAGCTTTGCTTCTAAGCTACTGCACATCTCTGCTGCCTGCCTGCTATAAACGATGGTTTGTTAAGAGTTTTTAAGGATTGTTTCTCTTCTTTATATTTGTCTTTGTTTCAGTGGCGTGATTCCAGACGGCAGACAGCCCACGACTACATCAAGCACACCATGTTCCACAACTCCCCCCCCCCTCCAGCTCTGCTCTTGGACCAGATGGGGATGGGGGTGGGATGGAAGGCCTCATCAAAAGAGGGAAGGAAATTGCCAGAAGTTGGGGTTCTCTCCAAAATTGCACTATGGGGGAAATCCCGTTTTTTAAGAAAAGCAAAATCAGGGAGACAAGAATGAAGTGTTGCTGCAGGCTAGAGGGGCAGAGGGCTTTAATCATGAAAGCAATGATTTGCAGCCTTTCAAAGGGGAAGGTTTAGCCTTTAGGAAAGCTAAACTGCTGGTTGTGCCTTTTTTCCTGATGATTTCCAGGGTTTTAGATCGATGGCCTCTCGGGTTCTGTTCCCAACATGCATTTGAGGCTGCCATGCAATGGGACCTCTAACTCTGGGTTCGCCCTTTGCCTCCTGTCCCGCTGGCTTCTCTCTTGGCTGGAGAACCCTGGGTGGAAAGCTCTCTCTCAGCCACCCCTCTGCAGAGGCTTCCGGTAGGCAAGACCGTACAGTGGTTCTTCTAGGAAGCTGGCTTTGGACTCTTCTTGGGTCAAGTGACTCTCATCCTGGCAGCTTGGTGAGCTAAAATGGGCTTCTAGCAGTCCGTGAGGAAAGGCATGTTTTCAGCTCTTCGTAGGCAGGGATCAAAGGAAGCGATCTTTCTCCAAGTTTTCAATCACAGGCATTAGAAGCCTCTGCCTTTCTGTGGCTAACATTTTATCTTATTTTTTTAATTTCATGGACGCTTCCTCCCTAAAATATTGAAGGCACAAAGCCAAGAACCTCCTCCTATCTCGTCCCACCTCAACCGGAGCGGTTGCCAATTTCCACTTGTTCCTTTTCCTTCCTCCTGGACTGCTTTGCAGCCTCAATAAAGTGCCTGTCGATATTGGACCTAAGCCATTTGGTGACTTGATTTTGTGCCTGGGCTTTTGGGCAGAAAGGAGTGGTGCCAGGGTGGGTGCTGGCAGAGAGTCCTTCGTAAGCTTAGATGGAAAGGGATAATCTTTTAAGCAGGAAGTTTAATTATGGATGAAAACCTAATTCCAAGCCTTTTGATTATGATTCTGACCAACAGAAAAGTTCCCAGTTGCTTGGCTCATGATTCATAAAACATAAAAGACTATATTTGGAGTTGGAAGGGACCTTGGAGATCTTCTAGTCCAGCCCCCTGCTCAAGCAGGAGACCCTACACCATTTCAGACAAATGGCTGCCCTGCCTCTTCTTAAAAGCCTCCAGTGATGAAGCTCCCACAACTTCTGGGGTCAAGGGGTTCCACTGATTAATTGTTCTGTCAGGAAATTTCTCAGTTCCAGGTTGTTTATGTCCTTAGCTAGTTCCCAACCATTGCTTCATTTATTCCCTTTTGGTGCTTTGGAATATAGTTTATCCCTTTTTCTTTTAACAACCCTTTCATTTCATTTTTCATTTTATTACATTTATATCCCGCCCTTTTCCGCAGAGGACCCAGGGCGGCGCACAGGAGATTTAAAAAACATACAAAATAGAAAATAGATAAATAATTTAAAATATATATTAAATGATCCCGATCCTATGCTAAAAACCAATTGTTAAAAACCCAATTTAAAACTTTTCTAAAAGTCCCCATGGGAGGTTAGGCTAGGCCGGCTTGATGGAAAAAGTATGTCTTTAGACATTTGCGGAAGAGGCGGAGGTCGGTGATGGTCCGGAGTTCAACCCTGTAATCCTTTCCTCAGGGGGGAGTCAGGGCAACTGAATGGAGCTCAGTGTTTACTGGCTGGATGCCCTTCCCAACGTCTTCCTGGTGTTCGCAGCAGATATTTTCTTTTTGCACCCAGAGAAATATCTGCTGCCACCTGGGATTGAACTCACAACCTCCTGATCATGAGGCGAGAGCTCCACCTCCAGGCCACCGTGCTGCTTAAGAAGCATGCTGTCCTTCATTTATGACAATTTTTGCTTTGCTTAAATTTCAGAAGTGGTTTTGAGGGTTGGGGTTCAGCTATATGGCGTGTATTGGAAGCACCTCTAAGCAAATGCAGAACACTTTCTATGTTGCATCATCCGACAGTTGGAAACTTCTCCTAAATGCTGGGAAAACCTATCAAAAATCCACTCCCCCCCCAATCCCCGTATTATTCGGTGGAGGCATCATGGTCAAGTGGTGAAACAAAAGACCCGCCTCAAACTTTGTCTTGGTGATACATTTGCTGACCGAGAGAAAAACTCTGCCTCTCAGAGGGCCTGCTAGAAAGAAAGAAAGAAAGAAAGAAAGAAAGAAAGAAAGAAAGAAAGAAAGAAAGAAAGAAAGAAAAAGAAAGAAAGGAGAACAATTCTGGGCAGGCTCTCCCTGTGGCTCTAGCAGCCTTCCCCAGCCGAGGCCCTCTGGGTAGGTAGGATTACAGCGCTTGGTCATGGCAGTCTCGCCCATCCAAAAGTCCTCTTGTCCTCACAGGAAGCAAGCGACAAAGTCAAGAACCTGGGGGAATCCCATGGGAGCTTTTCTGCCTCCTTTTGGTCCCATCGCCCTCCAACAGCCTCCCTCCAACCCAGCTGTGCTCAAGGGGGTAACAGAGCAGCCTTTAGCTCCCCAGCTTTTTCCATCCTCTTCAACATCTGTGCCATATTTCCTGGGTGTTTGGATGGCAAAGAAGAGAAAGAGAAAGCCGTTCCTAGCCTGCTTCCTCCTTTGACGCCTGACCTTTCTCACTGTATTCCCTCTGCCCTCTGTACAAGTACTCGACTTTCCCACCGCCACACCCCACCGCGGGGAGGCGGAACCGGAACACCCAAGATGGTTCGCCCCAGGCGCCTGATGGAACCTGAAAGGTTCCAGACGGAGCTTGGGCCACTACCTGTAGCCTTGACCCGCGCCCAGATGGAGGACCTAGTGGCTGCATGGAATAGTGTGGCCACTGGGGCCTTGGACCGGGTTGCGCCTTTGCGGCCTCTCTTGCGGCAGCGAACCACCCTGGCTCCCTGGTTCTCCGAGGAGCTGAGGGTGATGAAGCGCCACAAGAGACGCCTAGAGAGGAGATGGAGATCCACATGCTCTGAATCTGACCGAACACAGGTAAGATCCCATTTGAGGACTTACATTGTGGCGATAAGACTGGCCAAACGTCGGTATTGTGCCACTCTTATCGCGTCCGCAGATAACCGCCCTGCCGCCATGTTTGGGGTGACCCGCTCCCTCCTTCAACAGAGGCCGCAGGAAGCTCCTTTACAGGGCAGAGCAGAGGAATTTGGAGAGTATCTGCAGGACAAAATCGCTCAGATTCGGAGCGAGTTGGTCTCCACCGACAGTGGTCCGGAGGAGGCGTCGGAAGCGGGTCTTGAGGCACCATTCTGGGAGGAGTTTGACTCTTACTTCCGATGATATGGACAGGTTGCGTAGGAGACTGAGGGCCACCACATGTTTATTGGACCCGTGTCCCTCCTGGCTTGTACTGGCATCCTGGGAGATTTCACAAGGCTGGCTCCAGGAAATAGTGAGGGCTTCTTTGAGTGAGGGGTTCTTGCCTACCATCTTGAAAGAGGCGGTGGTGAGGCCTCTCTTCAAGAAGCCTTCCCTGGACCCAGCATTGTTAGTAAATTACCGTCCGGTCTCCAACCCTCACTTTCTGGCGAAGGTTGTAGAGAGTGTGGTGGCACAACAGTTTCCACGTCATCTGGAGGAAATTGATTATCTGGACCCGTGCCAGTCCGGCTTCTGGCCCGGTCACAGCACCGAGACGGCATTGGTCGCGTTGGTGGATGATCGCTTGAGGGCCAGAGATGGGGGTTGTTCCTCCATCCTGGTCCTATTAGACCTCTCAGCGGCTTTGGATACCATCGACCACGGTATCCTATTGCACCGACTGGAGGGGTTGGGGGTGAGGGGCACCGTTTTAAGGTGGTTCTTCTCCTACCTCTCGGGTTGGTCGCAATTTGTATTGGCAGGGGGGCAGAGGTCAACCTCAAGGCCTCTCACTTGTGGGGTGCCTCGGGTCGGTCCTCTCGCCTCTCTTGTTCAATACATATATGAAGCCGCTGGGCGAGATCATACATGGGTTTGGGGTAGATTACTATCTGTACGCGGATGACACCCAGCTGTACATCTCTACCCCAAACCACCCCAACGATGCCGTCAAAGTGATGTCCCGGTGTCTGGAAGCCGTGCGGATCTGGATGGGAAGGAACAGACTCAAGCTCAACCTGTCCAAGACCGAGTGGCTGTGGCTACCGCCTCCCCGGTTCAACCAGTTGACGCCATCACTGGCCATAGGGGGCGAACATCTAGCCCCCGTGGAGCGGGCACGCAACTTAGGCGTCCTCCTGGATTCCCGGCTGTCTATAGAAGACCATGTGACAGCTGTGGCCAGGGGGGCATTTTACCAGGTTCACCTGGTGCGCCAGTTGCGTCCCCTATTGGACCGGGACGCCCTTCGCATGGTCACTCGTGCTTGTGACGTCTCGTCTGGACTACTGTAATGCTCTCTACATGGGGCTCCCCTTGAGATGCACCCGGAGACTACAGCTGGTCCAGAACGCGGCCGCGCGGGCAGTTATGGGAGTCGCTAGATACTCCCATGTAACACCACTCCTGCGCGAGCTGCACTGACTGCCTGTGGTCTTTCGGGTGCGTTTCAAGGTGTTGATTATCATCTTTAAAGCGCTCCATGGCACAGGACCTAGTTATTTGCGGGATCGTATCCTACCCCACACATCCCTTCAGCCGATTCGCTCCCACAGAGAGGGACTTCTCCGGGTGCCGTCCACCAGGCAGTGCCAGCGGCTGACGGCCAGGGGAAGGGCCTTCTCTGTGATGGGCCCGACCCTCTGGAACGACCTACCTCCGGATATTAGAACGACCACGGACCTCCGCGCCTTCCGCCAAAAAGTAAAAACCGATTTGTTTCCCCAGGCCGGCTTGGCCTAATCTACGCTTCTCGCCCCAGTCTGTTTTCTCAAATTGTTTATTGGGTTTTAATGGGTGGTAATTTTAATGGTTTTTAAATTTTGTACAGGGTAGTTTAATTCGTTTTTAATTTGTGTGTATTGTATGTTTTTAGATGGTTTTTTAATTTTCCTGTACACCACCCCGAGTCCCTTTGGGGAGAGGGGGCGGTTTATAAATATAATAAATTATTATTATTAATTATTACTCCTTGACTTACAACCATTCCTTTAATGACCATTGGAGATTATGACCTCAGTCAGAAAAATTGTAACTTATAACAACCTCACACTTATGACACATGATCAAAATTTGGGCAATTTGCAACCTGCCTATATTGATATTGATTGCAGCATCCAGGAGTCATGATCGCTATTTGCCACCTTCCTGGAGGCTTCCAACAAATACCTTCAATGGGGGAAGCCAGATTCGCTTAATTGCCATGACAAAAAAGCTAATGAAATTGGCCACAGCTTGCTTAACAACTGCATCACTTAGTGGCTGGCCACAATTGTGGTTGTAAGTGAAGGATTACCCGCATTCGTGCTGCTGTAAGCACATGCATATATTCCCTGCTGGCATCTACAATTACAAGCCCAGAGAAGGAATTGGTTAACGTGCCTGTGGCTGTTAGATCCCCAGTCTGACTTCCAGTAGCCGGGACTCCAGTCTGGCAGAATAGAGTAGCAGAGCGCGGCCACCCATTGCGAGCCCTTTCGTGAAGGCTTCGAGAAGCTCCCAGGCTGCAGTTGCCAGAGGCGGTGATGATGCCGAGGGAAGAAGGGCCAAAAGATGGAATTCCCCACTTGCGCTGCCATAGCAACTGTTTCCATGGGAAATGGCAAACAGTGTGATGGATGAAGGAGAGGGCACTGTTGGCTGAGGAAGCAGCAGGAGGGGCTGGGGAGGAGGGGTCGCTCTTGAGGAAAGCAAGAGCTGTCAAGAAGGAGGTGACTAAGCAGTGGGAAAAATCCTCCCCTGTCCAACTGGGTAGCAGGGTGGGCTCCCTTCTTCCCTGAATTTTTCTAGGTGTGTTTACAACTTTACCCATCCTCAGCTGGGGCCATAGGAGTAGGGGAAAAGTTCAGCATCCTGGAAGGCAGCAGGTTATCAAAAAATGTAGGTTTTATCCAAGTTGCCTGTTAACTGGACTTCTTTATCCATCAGTGCTCTTCCAACATTACAAGATTCTCCCATTTGTGGAGAGAACATCGTGATTAACAGGTTAGTTAAACTGAGTCACATGCTTGTTACACAATTGTACAAAGCCCTCGAGTGGACTCTAGAAACAATTGATCAGCTCTTCCTCAGGAAACGAAGGAACACGATACTGAACTAGGTTCAGCGGTGAAGAAAATGGTTTTTAAATACTGTATGCATCTGGCACAAAACTGGGTGGGACTAGGAAACAAAATTCAAAATCATCTTGATAAGTTACAGAAATAACTGAGATGACATTGAAAGTTAGCGGAAGCAAACGAAAGTGCTTTATTCAAGAAACAAATGCAAAATACAAGATTGGAGATCCATCGCTCGTCAATGCTCGGGAGAAAAAACCCAGTGCCACAGAGTTGAGCACGGAGGAATGCTTGCAGTCATGACCTCAGTTATAATTGATGGCTCCTCCAAGGTGATTCTAATAATGTCTTTGATCCCATTCATCAACATCAGTTGTGTTCTTGTTGGTTGGCAGTTGCACTTCTCAACCTTGCCAAGCATATTCATTTCACGTCACGTGCCCAGAGTTTGCGAGTTTCTGCTTGCTGCTCAAGAACTTGGTCAGCTTTTATTTCAGATCAATTCTGTCTGCAGTTGCCATTAGTAATCATTAATGATCATATACATAAAAACTTATTTTGCTTGCTTTTTCCAACTATACTTTACCTTTGGAAAAACTTTGCTTCAGCTCTTCTGATCTTGGTTATTGAAATGTCCTTATTTGTGTTCTTGTCTATCACTGCCTTCTTCCTCTTCAACTAGCTGTCCCTCTTAGGTATTCTTAATCCCAAGACATAAAACAACCTACCATGTTCATTAACTTGCTGTTGTACTTCATAAAGCATAATGATTAATTTCTTAATGGTTAACATTAATCTAGATTTCCATTTTCCATTTTTACTTTTATAATAAACTCTTCTAAGTTGTCCTAATTTTTGGCTAACAAAGTGCTGTTGCTTGCATATCAATCCCCTACGTTCTGCATTCTGGCACTGTTTGTCCAGTGGCCTTGCTCTCTAGTTAACAATGTGAAATAAACTGCCACACATTCTCCATTTTCCTCTCTCCATTATCCATTGTACCTGTCACAACTAGAAGCCGTGCAGAGCTGGATGGGAAGGAACAGACTCAGACTCAACCCATCCAAGACCGAGTGGCTGTGGTTTCCGGCGCCCCGGTACAACCAGTTGATCCCATCACTGGCCATAGGGGGTGAACTTCTAGCCCCCGTGGATCGGGCACGCAACTTAGGCGTCCTCCTAGATACTCGGCTGTCTATGGAAGATCATGTGACTGCCGTGGCCAAGGGGGCATTCTACCAGGTTCGCCTGGTACGCCAGTTGCGGCCCCTATTGGACCGGGACGCCCTTCGCACAGTCACTCATGCGCTCGTGACTTCCCGACTAGACTACTGTAACGCTCTCTACATGGGGCTCCCCTTGAGGTGCACCCGACAACTACAGCTAGTCCAGAATACGGCCGTGCGGGTAATTATGGGTACCTCCAGGTACTCCCACGTAACACCGCTCCTGCGCGAGCTGCACTGGCTACCTGTGGCCTTTCGGGTGCGCTTCAAGGTGTTGATTACCATCTTTAAAGCGCTCCATGGCACGGGTCCTAGCTATCTGCGTGATCGTATCCTACCCCACACATCCCTTCGACCGATTCGCTCACACAAAGAGGGACCTCTCCAGGTGCCGTCCACCTGGCAATGCCAACAGGCGGCTCCCAGGGGAAGGTCCTTCTGTGTGGCGGGCCCAACCCTCTGGAATGACCTACCCCCCCGAGCTTAGATCTACTACGGACCTCCGCTCCTTCCGTCAACAATTAAAGACCCATCTTTTCCAGCTGGCCGGCCTGGCCTAACCTAATCTACCGTACCAGCCTAGTTGTAGTAAATATTACCTAATCGGGTTTTTACATTATAAATTTAAACGAGATATTTTAACACAGAGTAAAACATTTACCGGTAATTTTATTTTATTATTTATAATTGTTATATATGTATATGCTCTTAAATTCTTGTACACCACCCCGAGTCTCTTCGGAGAGAGGGGGCGGTCAATAAATCCAAATAAATAATTAAATAAATAATCTCGTAGCCTTCTGTCTTTTCTGAAGTGTATCTGCTCATTGGCAACATCGCTTTGCTGATGCTTTTGTGCAACTTTCACCATTGGTGGGTATTTTTTTGAAGGAAGCAGCAGTGCCTGCTTCTTCCCTATTTGTAGCTTATTACTTACTAGCTGTACCGGCCACGCGTTGCTGTGGCCAAGTTTGGTTAAATGAAAAAGTTTCCCCTCATAGACCCTCTCAGCGACCCCATTCCTTCTCTGCCTCGGTTTCCCCTCCCTCCCTCTCCCTCCCCTCCCTCTCTTACTCTACCTACCTACTGTATTTCTCTCCCCCCTCTCTCTATCCCTCTACCTATCTACCTACTGTATTTCTCCCTCTCTACCTCTACCTACCTACCTACTTACCTATCTACCGACATACCTACTGTATTTCTCCCTCTCCCTCTACCTACCTACTTATCTACCTACCTACCTACTTACCTACCTACCTACCGTATTTCTCCCTCTCCCTCCCTACCTAGTGTATTTTCCCTCTCTCTCTCTCTCTCTCTCTCTCTCTCTCTCTCTCTCTCTCTCTCTCTCTCTCTCTCTCTCTCTCTCTCTCTCTCTCCCTACTGTATTTCTCCCTCTCTCTCTTATCTCTCTACCTACCTACCTACTTACGGTATTTCTTCCTCTATCCCTCTATCTATCTACTTACTTACCTACCTACCTAGAGAGAGAGGCCGCTGACTTGGCAGCGGCTTTGTTGGGGGGGAAGTTGGCGAATGGGGGGCGGTGGCGGCGGAGAGGTGGGAGGGGCCGGAGGTAACCGGAGGGCGAGGTGGCGGCAGCGTTGCCAGCAGTGAGGTGGGAGGGGCAGAAGGGGGGGCGAGTGAGCGAGTGAGGAAAACACACAGAAGAGCTGCAGTTGTACATTTGTGTGGCGTGTACCTGCCACCGGTGTGCCATCCACACAATCGATATGTATCATTGGTGCTGCGCTTGTAAGGAACGTTGTGTGAAAATTTGGTGGCGATTGGTACAGTAATTTCGGAGATTCGCATTTTTGAACAAACTCATAGTTACATTTTTATTTATATAGATTATACTTCCAAGCCGAATTGGTTTCTGATTATATTTTCTGTCTACAAACCTTGCTGTAGCCTTGTTTGTAAAAAGTTTCTGTGTAATCTTTCCAGAGAATATGAGTCAACTATATCAAGTGGCTGCAAGCACATTTTTAGGCTGCATCAACAGAAGTACGGTATAACTTTGAAATTGTGAGACATCACTTTTATCCATCAGGGCAAATCAGGCTCCAGAATCCGAGTCCTTTCAAAGAAATCAGAAGGCAGAGGGAGAATGTGAGAATCTGACACAGAAGGCCAAGATCTGCTGTAGAGTGTGACACAGGTAGTCCTTGTTTATCTGTTTATCACTTGGGACTGGAAACTTGGTTGTTAATCAAAGTGGTTGGTAAATAAAACCACAATAGTCCTTACAATCTGACTTCAGCTTTCTTTTGCTTGGCAGAAATGTGAAGATTGGTTGTAAAGTTACTTTTTCAGCACGGTCATAGCTGCCAATAATTGCCACACAAGGCAGGTGCTAAAGGAGGATTACCTCCTGTAATGGTCTTAATTCATAGGGAGTCAGAAGCTTTTGAATGGGCTGAAGAATGTCCTACAGGAGGGCCAGTGGGATAGATAATAAACCTAGACTTGTCCACTAACTGTCAGAAATATTTTAATTTGGGTTTCTACAATGAGCACGGATTAGGATTCTGTGCTATTAGCATGGCTCCGAGTCCCTTTGGGGAGAGGACGCGGTATACAAATAAAATTATTATTATTATTATTATGGCTAAAAGAGCTCCGTCTCTACCTTCAGGCATTGGTGTTTTGGCAGCAGTAGGAAGATGGCACCTACCACAGGTGCTGCCTGTCCGTTCAATATTTGCCTCAATCGGAAAGTATTTTGTTTTCCAATCGTGATTCTCAGAGAGCCTGTTTAGCAAGACTTGTTAAAACAAAAGGGATGGAGCACAAGAATTCCAACCTTGAACTATTTCCCATCTGCAACCCACATAGTCCAAAAGTACATTATGGCAGTCTTCTTCGTTTCCCTTTTAAGCTGCCTTTCAGCGATTGGGCAAACTGGTGGGCTCTTTGGCTCACAACGAAGCAGTGTTGCTCATATCACCATTTCCTGAATCCTTACTTCCCTGGAAACTGACTATTTACACACACGCACACACTTAAAAGATCTCTACCAGACATGGCAAGTTAATCTTCATGCTTTTCTCAGCAAAGAACTTGGGAAATATCAGGGCTACAAAGAGATTCCATCATGACTTAGTCAAGAAAAGGTCCTCTCGGTCCCTTTGCTGCAAAATCTCCTAGTTTCTTCATGCCAAGAAAGGGGGGGGGGGTTGTTTGTTTGTTTCTCTTTGTTGAAAATTGAATAGGCAGTATTTTTTTGAGGACACATCTGGACTTTAGAAATCACAGGTAGGATTCACTTACAAAATGGCTGCCACCGCAGGGCATAAACACTTGATGCTCAGAAGGCAAATTAAATCTAGAAGCTCTTCCTGTGAATAAGTCTGAAGCAGCATTTTCTTTTTAATACTGTTTTAATTAATTTTAAAATGGGGTGGAATAGATAGGCTCTTTGGGAAGAATCCAGAGGTACTGTAGAGCGTATGGCGCCCCATACTGGCTTCTTCTGCAAAAACATGCATCTAAATGGGGCTCCCCTTGAGGTGCACCCGGAGGCTCCAGCTAGTGCAGAATGCGGCCGCGTGGGGGATTATGGGAGTTTCAAGATACTCCCATGTAACACCTCTCCTGCGCGAGCTGCACTGGCTGCCTGTGGCCTTCCGGGTGCGCTTCAAGGTGCTAGTAACCATCTTCAAAGCGCTCCATGGCACGGGACCTGGTTACCTGTGGGACCGCCTCCTACCACATACCTCCCTCCGACCAGTTCGCTCCCACAGGGAGGGCCTCCTCAGGGTGCCGTCTGCCAGACAATGCCGGCTGGCGACCCCCAGGGGGAGAGCCTTCTCTGTGGTGGGCCCAGCCCTCTGGAATGACCTGCCCCCCGACCTTCGCACCATCACGGACCTACGCCTCTTCCGCCGGGCACTAAAAACACATCTATTCCATGTGGCTGGCCTGGCATAGTTTTTAATGACATAGTTTGAGTATAATAGTTTTAATTTCTTTTAACTATAATTTTTAGCACAGACCCACTATATTTAATCTATTTTTAATTTCTTTTTATATTGTTATTGTGTGTATTGCCTTTTTACTCTTTCTGTGCACCGCCCTGAGTCCCACTAGGGAGACAGGGCGGTATACAAATGCGATTAAAATAAAATAAATAAATGAAAGTTTAGTCCTTCCCAAATGCCCGCTCAGCTACAGATGAAATGCAGAACAAATGGCCTTCTGGCTCCCAGGGGCCTCCTTGGTCTTGGAGTGGGAATGACCGCCTTCCAGGGGTGGGCCTGGTTCTTTCATGGTGGCTCTGCTGATGGGGGAGTCATGGCACAGCAGCTAGAGGGGAACAGCAACACTTAGTCACTTTGATTGCCTCTTGGAGACCTCTCTGAACAAAACCAATGGTCACGTTTCAAAAGAGAATTCTATCAGAAACAGCATTGGAAGAATGCATGATCTTTCCCAAACCCTGCAAAACCACTGCATTTGCCTTAATTCAGAGCCTAAGGCAGGCGTCTGGCAAGCCAATCTTGGTTTTAGCCAATCCGGGGTGGAGGGAGGGTTTCAGCACTGCCAGGGGCCTGCCTGCAGCTGCATCCAGCTACTTGAGTGGGAACCTTCCCCTGCTCGCCTCATTTCCCCTTTCCAAAGAGTCCTGGCTCTGTGGTTGTGAACCCGTATGCTCTCGCAGGGACATTTTCTGCTCACGCTCCATCTCGTCCCTGTATTGAGGGCTGAGATCCAAGAATCTGACCTTGGATGCAAGAGATTCATTGGCTTGTGTTGGCTCCAAATGAGTAGCCGGTTCCTGCTGAATTTCCAGGCAATCTTGCTAAGCATTCCCTTTCCCCCAACTCTGCAGGCCTGGCTGGGATGCCTCCAGGCACACGGTGCAGTTGTGTGTTAACTACTTTGAACCAGAAACGCTGAGAGCCGGAGGGGCCCAGAGAGGGCCAATGCCCTGCTCAATGGAAGAAGGCTCTTTCCAACCTCCTCGCTCCGATCTCTCTTGAGTGCATCGCCCAGTGAAGAAGAGCTCCTGCCAAAACGCTCAGGTCATCAGGGATTCTTAATGCTCAGCCAAAACCTCTCTGCCTGTAGTCTTCAGTCCATGATTCTGCATCCTGATCTTTTGTGACAACAAAATTTTGGATCTCCTGTTTAATATTAAATGGTGTTTGCCCTCCTTCAGTTTACTCTGTTCAAAATGAAGTATATCGGATCAACTCCCTTTGTCAGATTTCCAGTAGTTCTGAGCCCTTGATCACCATCCTGTTCTAGGAGGTCAGAACTCCTCGTAAGGTTTCGTGTCCATGCTTCTGAGGCTACCTGATCAACAGAGAGGAAAGTGGAAGGCTGCTGGGAAATGATACTTTTGTTCATGCAGCCACAACCTTGGTTTCATTTACAGGAGCCCCTTCGTGTTCCTGACCAGGGGTGAAATTGAGCAGGTTCTGACCACTTCTGGACAACTGGTAGCAGAAATTTTGAGTAGTTTGGAGAACTGGCAAAAACCACCTCTGACTGGCCCCAGGAATGGGGAGGGAATGGGGATCTTGCAATATCCTTCCCCTGCCACGCCCACCAAGCCACACCCATAGAACCGGTAGTAAAAAAAAATTAGAATTTCACCACTGTTCCTGACCTCTGTGTTTTGCAGATTATTGTACTGTAGGCTGTCTTGTGTGAAATTTAGCTCTGAGGTTGAGACCCACTGCAAATGCCTGTGAAGCTCCTGAAAGTCCAGCCAGGTAGGAAAGGGGGTGGCAGGTGCCTTGTGAGGGGCACAGGAAGAATCCCAATCCACTTTATCTCCTCCTGTGACCTGCGGGGCTAATAATACATTGCAGTGTCCTTTATTCCAGCCCAGGACTGGTTATACAATTCTCTCCGTCCAGCCTTCTGCCTTGTGAGAAGCAAGCAGGAGCATTGCAGGCCTGTCAGAGCCTCCTCCCAGCTTCAGCAAAATCCTGACCTGCAGTAGATTTAATTTCCCCCTGCAAAGCTGCTCTTACACTTTTAATCAGACAAAAAGCAAAAGAGGTCATCACTTTCCTGCCATCATCAGAAAATAGAACCTCTTCCCTAAAATGTTTAGAGCTGAAGGATTTCTGACTCTTTGGCAATTACAGTTATTGCCCACTTTTGATCCTGCAACTTGCAATGAGGCCAAATGCATCCAGGCTTGGCAAGTGGGTGAGTAAAGTTTAAAGAAGTCACACTGCCCTGTCTTGAATGAAAAAGCCTACATAAGGAGTCAAGCCGGACAATTTCAGTTTGACCATATGGATTTTGTTTTGCATTATGCCATATCATGGTTTGTTAATTTAGAATGTGTTGAGAAAACTATAATTGGCTGGCCTTGCACAATACTTTAAGCTATAGACCATGATTAACAAATCACAATTGCTAGGTTCACATATCATCCTAAAACCTAAATCAAAACCAAACCACATCATGGCTTAGCATAATATATATGGCTTCCTGCCCACCTGCTTCAATTTAGAAAGGTCCATTTTATGTGTTTGGCTCTGAGGCTAAATGAGTCATGTAGTTTGGGGGATTTTGACTCTGTCGAGCAATTTGGGGGGCAACATTACATTTCTTTTGAGACTTGCTACATGCTCTTTTACGACAGACGCCTGAAGGCCATAACAATCCTGGCAAATATCAGCACACAAGAGCTTTCTGCTGACAGCTTTAGGACATCTCTTGTCCCTAGACAGAAATAAGCCCTTCTCTGTTTAAGTAGTGCTTCTAGATAACTAGTAGCAGGACAATCTCACAAACAAAGCATTGGCTTTGGGTCCATGAAATCTGTAAAACTGTAGTTTGAAGAAATCTTGTCACCTAATCTAAGACTTCTAAGGAAAGAGGAGTCATCAATGTCTTCCCTGCGCCAAAAAAGAGCTTTGAATGGATCCTGTTTGTGGAATTTTAGGAAGCCCAGCAACCATCTTTGTCTCAGCAACTTTTTTCTGGACTAAAAGCCTATACTTTAGACATTGAATGTGAAAGATAAGGCCATCTCTTGACTGCATGTGACAAAATATGCATTGCACAATCCCACTTCCAAGGAGCGGCTGCGATCGACTAGAACCTCCTCTTTCCCAAGTACATTTGCAACTCTTGCTCGCTTCAAGTGAAAATTCTGCAGTTGCCCATAGCAACCCAAAAGGCTACGTGGCTCTTCCCACAGAAATGCTGTTAATTGCAAATCATTCTTGATGAAAGAGGAAATTGCTTTGCTATACGTGCAAAGGGAGCAATCAGAAATCAAAATTGAATTTTTAACATGGGATGTATCACCAGACAAGCTTGTTGCCTTCTGTCCTGCATGGAGGAGGAAAGACAAAGGGGCCACGAAGGAGCCCTGAACACCCAGGCAGGTTCTGGCCTGCAATCTCTGCCTTCTGGCAGGAAGCAAGGAGGGAAAGAGGGGCTCAGGATTCAATGCCACCCCCCTCTTTGCTCCTGCAAGTCGCTGCTGGCATTTGGCAAATGCGGCTCACGTCGGAAAGAGCAATATCTTTTTCTGGGAAGTGGGGTGTTTTCCTTGGAGGAGATGAAGAACAGAGCTTTGGTCTATCATATGCGGCACCACTTCTCTTCCGACCACCATGTTGGTTGCCATGGGGAAATAGGTAACCCGTGCTCCATTTGCTCGATTGCACACTAAGGGGAACACCTGTCAAGAGGGAAAGGTCAACAATGCCACAGGGATGCCAGTGGGGAAAGCCATTCCTGGGACCCAGACAGGACCTGCATTGCTGCAATCCAGCTAGGAGGCAACGGCTTCTAAGTGGGTTTAATCCTCCTCCTACAGGCAGCTTGGTGGATGAGGGAAGCCATAGGACAAGAAGTTAAGGGAAGATGATCTAGGGTGGTATTTCTCAAACATGTCGGTCTCAAAACAGCCCTTTCCCCTTTTGGTTTGGTGCCTCCAAGTTACTGTTGACCCCTGGTGACTGCTTGAACAAGTCCCGGCAGTTTTCTTGGCAAGATTTCAGAAGAAATTTGCCATTGTCTGTTTCCTAGGGCTGATAGAGAGTGACTGGCCTAGGATCCCCTGACTGGCCTGGCCTAACCTACCGTACCTAGCCTTAGTTTTAGCAGAGAAATTTGTACGTTGGGTTTTATGGATTAGTTTTAATGGGGTAGATTTTAGCACAGGGTGTTAATTTAATATAGTTTTAAGTATTTATGTATTTATTCTGTGATATATTGTGTTTTTATATTTCCTGTGCACCGCCCCGAGTCCCTTCGGGGAGAGGGGGCGGTTAATAAGTTGAATAAATTGAATTGAATTGAATTTGTGCTTTGTACTAAGGTGGATCTAGAACTTTTGGTCTCCCGATTTCTAGCTTGGTGCTTTAATCAGCAGGAACCCTTTGCATTCTTAAAAATGATTGACGGCCCCAAAGAACTTTGGTTTTTGTCGATTGTATCTATCACTATTTACTCTATTAGAAATGAAAACTGAGAAATTTTAAAATATTTTTGACTGAGAAGCACTGATCTAGGAGTTGAAGATTCTCTTAAGTGGGTTTATAGTCTCAATGTTACCCTGGAGTGAACATCTACATTGCATTCAATCATCATTTGGTTGGGTTGGCTTTGGTGGTTGCATGGACTCAACCCTCTTAGCTCATAAATTGTGGTTTATGCTTTAATACTCTCATAGTTTTTGGTTTTTTTAATCTGTGGGTTAGGATGGAGCCAGACCCAGAAAAAAGCAAGTAAAAGGAATTACATTGGTTGGTGCTGTTGATAGGGCCAGTGATCATGAGTTCATAGTATCTTGAACTTGGAAAGGGAATTACTATTTAAATCTATTTCAATATTTGAAAATCTTCCTGTCTCATTCATCTTTTTTAAAGATTAGATAGTCCCCATTCTGTCATCTGAGGCTCCTGAGCTCCCTTATCCCTCTTCTCTGACCTTTGCCAATTTCCCTGAAACCTTAAAGTTTGCTGCTCCAATTGGCTGTGATACTCCAGGTAATTATATTAATAGAATTCTAGTAATAGAATTATTTATTGGCCAAGTGTGATTGGACACACAAGGAATTTGTCCCTGGTGCAGTTTCTCTCAGTGTACATAAAAAGACAAGATACATTTGTCAAGAATCATAAGGTACAACACTTAATGATAGTCATAGGATACAAATAAGCAATCAGGAAATAATCAATATAAATTCTAAGGATACAAGCAACAAAGTTATAGTCCTGCAGTCATAAGTGGGAGGAGATGGGTGATAGGAACGATGAGAAGACTAATAGTAATAGTAATGCAGCCTTAGGGAATGGTTTGACAGTGGTGAGGGAATTATTTGTTTAGCAGAGTGATGGCATTCAGGGAAAAAACTATCCTTGTGTCTTGCTGTCTTGGAGCGTAGTGCTCTATAGTGTCGTTTTGAGGGCAGGAGTTGAAACAATTGGTGTCCAGAATGCGAGGGGTCTTGGCCCTCTTTTTGACTCGTGTAGCATACAGGTCCTCAAGGGAAGGCAGGTTGGCAGCCATTGTTTTTTCTGCAGTTCTGATTCTCCTCTGAAGTCCGTGTCTGTCTTGTTGGGTTGCAGAGCCAGACCAGGCAGTTATGGCGGTGCAGATGACAGACTCAGTGATTCCTCTGGAGAACAGAATCCGCAGCTCCTTGGGCAGTTTCAGCTTCCTGAGTTGGCGCAGAAAGAACATTCTTTGTGGTACTTTTTTGGTGACGTTTTTGATGTTAGGTGTCAATTTTAGGGTTTTTTTTCCAATCAAATTTTTATTTTTTATATTCTTTATACATATCACTGAGTGAATGGTGTGGTAACTGGGTAACATACATTTAAGTACAAATAAACATAGTCTTAAATATTTTATTTCCATTGTTTCATATTACACATATCTTTTATCCTTCCTTTCTGAACCATCTTTCTATCCTTTTGTATATCTTAATATATTAATATATAATTATTATTTTCCCAACTATTTTCTATCCCTATTTCAATTTTCCTCCTTTCATATCGCTATAATATTCAAAGATATGTTTTCCACCTACTTTGTTGTTCATATTTCCTTAGTTAAATCAAAGTTCCATCCTTCATTCTTCCATTTTTAAATATCTCCTTATACAGCTTTAGTATCAGTCACAATCATTTATACATTTAGGGTATTTCTATTCGTATTCTTTCCAGTTCTTCAATCCATATATTATTATACCATTAATACACGTTTAGTTAAATATATATATATATATTAGGTCTTGAGATATGATAGAACCTAGAAATTTGAAAGGTCTCTACTGTTGATACTGTGTTGTCTAGTATCGTAGGAAGTGGTAGTATGGGAGGGTTTCTCCTAAAATCTACCACCATTTCTAGGGTTTTGAGTGTGTTCAGTTCCAGATTGTTCCAGTTGCACCACAAGGCTAGTTGTTCAACCTCCCATCTGTATCCGGTTTCATCGTCGTCTCAAATGAGACCAATCATTGGTCTGGCCAATGAAAGCAGAACATTTATTGCCTGTGATTTGGGAACTATTAGCTTAACATAGAATTCAGTTTTTTGGCAACTGTTATCACCTCTTGGCTCAGCTCCACAGTTCTTTCAAAAGTTGCCACTAAATTGTTCTGATCATAACTCGCATCAAAGTGGTGCAACAATCAGCTTTAAAATAAAATAAAAATATCCTGTTAATTAAAACTGTAACTAAACAAAGTAGGTGGTCTTCTTGGCTGAGATAATAACATCAGGGTGAGGACTTTACCATAAGATACTGGACTGAAAAGTATATTTTACCTTACTGTTGGATATCCTTGGAAAACAGCTGGCTTAAACCCATTACTTGAGTTCTGATGTTTTTCCTGAATTAAGACCAGAGGTTTTTTTGATGAAGGCGCTGCGATTTGGTTCACTACTTGTTGAGTCATAAGCGACACAGTACAGGATAGACCATAGTGATTGCAGTAATAGACTGGGCTAAACCAAAAACCATACAGATCCAATGATGGCTTGCTGTAATGTGTGAATTGAGAGTCATTTTTCCAGTTCAACGTTTGACAGTACTGTAAACTTTCTTGGGACAGACAGATAAGCAGGATTAAATAAAAATATAATAATTTATATTAAATTAACCATTAAACTGCTTGTAGAAATGCCAGTCTTTGGTAAAAGGACAAGGTCCCTGAACATGGACAGAATGTGCTCCCCTCCCACTGAGTAGTCAGGGTTCTCGGATTATTAAAATGTTCCTTATCAAATGATTAAAAGAAAGAACATGAAGAAGGAAGGGCTGCTGAAGCATGCCATCCAATTCACGTTCAGTGCAGTTCTGAAATGGCTTCTGGAAATGTCATAATACAGGTAGTCCTCAACTTACAGCACTTGTTTAGCAACTGTTTGAAGTTACAGCAGCACTGAAAAAAGTGACACGACCAGTTGTCGTACTTATGACCATTGTGGCATTCTCATGGTTATGTGATTAAAATTCAAGCATTTGTCAACTGGCAATGTATTTATGACAGTTGAAGCATCTTGGGATCATGTGATCCCCATTTACGACCTTCCCAGCTGACTTTGGACAAGCAAAGTCAATGGGGGGAGCTGGATTTATTGAAACCCAGTGATTCACTTAACAACTGCAGTGATTTGCTTAACAACCATGACAAAGAGGTTGTAGAATCAAGTGATTCATTTAACAACTGTTTGCTTAGCAATGGAAATTATGGTTCCAACTGTACTTGTAACTTGAGGACTATCTGTACAGTTTGTAGTGTTGCCCACTGGGATCAAGGGCGGGAAGGAGAATAAAGGCCCCTCACTCTCTCCCACACTGTATCCCACTTGGTTCCACTCTGAATGCTTGCATAGACAAGGTGACCTGGCTAATTAAAAACTTAGTAATGGGGTTCAGCTAATATCCCAGCAAGGACGTCAAAATCAAAATGACATTGGTAGGATGAAAACTCAGCCTGAACCTTAAATTTAGCCAAGATCAATGCATGGTTGCATATTTCTTTTTAAAAGTCAGAATTCAACATTCAAGGTTATACAATTGGAAATGCTTAGCTTGGGACAACAGCTGAACATGAGTCATGAACTAAACATCTGATACTATCTTTAAATCAGCTAAGTTTTAAAAAGCTATTATGAGCCTTTTCAGGCCCTGGAATCAGCAAAGTGATATGAATGGCGGAAAAAAGGCAGTGCAATTTTGCAATTTTAGCATGCATTACTGGAACCATAATGTTCACGTTTTAAGAAGTTATAGTTACACTTCATTACACATGAATGTGATTTCATAGTGAAAGTTGGATCCAATTCAGTGGTGGGTTTCAAAAATTTTTAGAACCTCTTCTGTAGGTGTGGCCTGCTTTGTGGGAGCGGCTTGCCGGCCATGTGACCGGGTGGGAGTGGTTTGGCAGTCAAGTGACTGGGTGTGTGTGGCCAGCTTGTAAAATGTGGTGAAACTCACTTAACAACGCTCTTGCTTAGCAACCAAAATGTTGGCTCAGAAACTCTGGCATTTGAAGCACGCAAGTCTTAAAGCTCTCAAGTTATAAGACCCTTACACCCCTAACCCTTTAGAACACCCCCCCCCCAGGGGTGTTCAAACTTGACAGCTTTAAGACTTGTGGACTTCAACTCCCAGAATTCCTCCTCTCGCCCTTCATCTTGATGATGTGCGGATGGGCAGGGGGAGGGAGCTGGAACCGGTTCTAAACGGCATTGTAGATTGGTGGAGCCTCTTCTATAGAAGAGGTTAGTACTGGCAGGACTCCACCCCTGGTCCAATTCTCACTTCAAGAAGGGTGCAGACAGGTTGGAAGGGGTTTGGAGGAAGAGAAGACAGGTGCTTAGTCTTCTCAAATGAAATTGAAAGAAGTGGAACTATGTATACAGCCGTGTTTCTCAACCTTGGCAGCTGTCAAGGCTGGCTGGGGAATCCTGGGAGTTGAAGTCCACACAGCTTAAAGCTGTCAAGCTTGAGAAACACGGAGAAGAGATGGTTCTCCTTATGAATGCTCTTGTGTAAAGGCTGATTTAGAGTTGCTCACAACTACACATAAGTGTTGCCATATACCCATGCTGCGAATGCGTTGGTGGGCAAGCGTAGATTGCAGATGGCTGCATTGGAACATGAATGATAAACTTCCAGAGGGTAGTCTCCGGCAGAGAGCTGAGAAAAAAATGCAGGTGGTGGTTTCTAGGGGCACACTGACATTCTGCCTGAATCACCCTCTCTCACCGACTCTGGTTGCAGCCAGTTAGGAGATGGCTCAAGGAGCAGAACAACTGCACACAATTCAACTAGGGCCCTGGATGTTGTTTCTACAATTATGTGGTTGAAGAAACCATTACTAATAATCCAGACTAAATATCTGGCTGACTGTGCAACGAATTATAAGGCAGCAAAGATAGCAACAGTAGGATGGAATGATGAAACATCTGGAGCAGTGCTTGGACACCTTCAGCATTGACAAAATTCCCATCCGTCAGTTGCAAAAGGCAGCTTTACTAGAACAGCTTGGAACATCCCATGATAAAACCTTTAACACCATCAAACATCTGCTCATCAGTGTTACTAGGGAAAAACTTGATAGATGGATAATACACAGTACTGGAATGTAAAGCCACCCAGCTCTAAAAAAAAAGGCCGTGTAGCTTGCAATATTTAAAAAGCAAACATAACCATCCAGACAAAACTACCAATAAAACTAAAAAAGAAGAGTCAATAAAGGCTTCCAGGGGAACTGAGCTAGCTCTTCCAGAGACTTCTGTCTGAAGGGTGGAAACCCCACATCTCTGTGTCCCTCTCTCTCTCTCCTCCAAGGGGAGGGGTGTGTGTGATGGTGTGTGTATGCAAACTTCACTATCTTGTTCTTTCAGATATTTGACGAGGCTGCCATATTTAGATAAAGGCAGGGTTTGCACAGCAACCTCACCCAGGGCAAATCTAACCATTTGGGTCTGATGATTAGAAGACACACACCGAATTCTAAAGAAATCACGAAATGAGTTTGCACAACATCCTACACTAAAAGATACATTGTTGTTCAGTGTCCGGGGAGTACAGTGCAAAGGGAGGCTGTGCATATGGGGGGGAGGGGGGAGCGCTTTATCTAGGGAGAACCTAAAAGGGGAATTCCAGGAAATGTTGAGGTCCCAAGCCAAATTTTGTTTTAAAAAGGAAAACGTTGTAGGGGAAGAGAGGCAACTATTGCTGAGGAACTGTCAGGATGTAGCATCTATTTTCATGTTTCTTTTAATTGCTCCCCTAAGGACTTTCAGCCTAAGCGCCCCATGCCACGCCTGCCTCCTTCCCCAGGAATGACAAGGCAGCCTTTAAAGGCTGGGGAATTCTGGGAGCTGAAGTCCACAAGCCTTAAGAGTTTCCCTTAAAGTTTGCCCCCCCCCCCTCTGCTTGAAGACTAGAACCGGGGAGGGAGGGAGGGAGGGGGGGGGGCTCCTCGTGCACAAACAGCAGAGCCGCTCAGCTCAAAGGGCAGCTCGGAGCAAAGGAGCAGCAGTCGCCGATCGGGAAGGGGCGCAAGCAGCAGAGTCGCCCCCCTTCCAGACAAAGGGCCCCCTCCCTGCTCTCCCTCCTCCTCTCCCTTCACCGCAAGGGACGCGGAGAGCGTCACACTCCCAAACCAACCATCGAACCCTGGACACGCCCTCCTCCCACTCAGCCGCGCCCCTTTTCCTTTCCCGGCTGCCCAAGCAGCCCAGAGACACGGACAGGCACCAAACGCTGCGGCCAACATCACACGCATGCGCAAACCGCCCCACGGGGGTCATTCTCCCCGAGCCCCCCTGCCGGGCGAGCGCCTGGCCAGAAGGACGGCCTGCTGGGCGGGGGAGGAGGAAGAGGAGGGCGGTGCCGCGCTGATTGCGCAGGCGCAGCGGCCGTTGGGCATCTCCGAGGGACGCTCCGCGCAGGCGCCGTGCCCGCTCTGCCCCCGCTCGCCTTTCCCTCAGAGGCGGCGCCGCTCAGGGCAGGAGAGACGCCGCCGCGATGGGCTCGGAGAAGGATTCGGAGTCGCCGCGCCCGGCCTCCCTCCATGCCGCCGCGCCGCCAGCTAAGTGCCCGAAGGGCGGCGGCGGCGGGGGAGGCTCGGGGCCCGGAGGCGGCCGTGGGGGGCGCCGCCGTCGCCGCCTCCTGAGCTTCCAGAGCGTCTTCTCGGCCGCCGCCTCGGCCGCCTCGTCCTCCGGCGCAGGGGTCCGTCGCCGCCGCCGCGCCAAGGCCAAGCCGGAGCCGCCGCCCGAGACGGGGCTGGAGGAACGCGAGGTGGCGTCGGCGTCCGAGGAAGGGCTCCCGCCGCCCGCGCCGCCGCCCGCCTCGCCCACCGGCCCCGCCGCCGCCGCCGCCGCCGCCGCCCTTTCCTCCTGCCCGGCGGAGAGCGAGGGCGAGCCCGGGGCGGCGGGGCCCGAGGAGGACGGGGGGGCGGCGCCGCCGTCGGAGCTGGAGTGCCCGCTGTGCCTGGTGCGGCAGCCGGCGGGCAACGCGCCCCGCCTGCTCTCCTGCCCGCACCGCTCGTGCCGCTCGTGCCTCCGGCAGTACCTGCGCATCGAGATCACCGAGTCCCGCGTCAACATCAGCTGCCCCGAGTGCAGCGAGCGGCTCAACCCGGCCGACATCCGCCTGCTGCTCCGCGACTCCCCCCAGCTGGTGGCCAAGTACGAGGAGTTCATGCTCCGCCGCTGCCTGGCCGCCGACCCGGACTGCCGCTGGTGCCCGGCCCCGGACTGCGGGTGAGGCTGCCGCCGGGGCGGGAAGGCTGGGAACGGGCGGGGGTGGGTGCGGGGCACCCGGTGGGTCGCCTGCAGCCGCCCTTAACTGGGTCCGCTTCGCCTTCTGCTGTGGATGCTCTGGGGCAGGGCTCTGCAATGTTGGCTCTTTTCAGACTGGTGGACTTCAACTCCCAGAGGTCCCCAGCCAGCATAGACTGGTGGACTTCAACCAGCACAGCTGGCTGGGGAACTCTGGGAGTTGAAGTCCACCAGTCTGAAAAGAGCCAACTTTGCAGAGCCCTGCTCTGGGGCATCGCCTGATTTTCCAGCCCAGCAATTGAACTGGGAGGTTTCTAAGAACTTTTATTAGTGTGGCCGTGCAAAAAAGTGGTAGCTACCCTTTAAGGGATACACACGATTAAGCCCCGTTATTATTTCCGTGTAGGTGGACAGAAATACTCCAGTAGCTCCTTAAATCCCAACTCTTTCCTTCCAGCCCTTTAAAGTGTTGGGAGTGGGGGGGGGGGGGTGATGTTGCTGCTGCTGCTACTTCTTTTGCCTGGCAGGATTGCCACTGAGGTGTGTAGTCATTGCATCCAGCATTGACGTGTCAGTGTGTGTGTTCTCCGTGGCTGTCCCCAGTATCAGTCGCTAGGAAAAGAGATTATCTAGTTTGGGCTCTTAAATGCAGCCTAGTTAAAATAGTTACAGTTTTGAAAGGGTTCCGTTTACTTGAAAGTTTCATCATTAAATATATGAAAGTGCTTTATATATAAAGCTGATTTGCCCCTTTGGGTCATATTTAATTGGAGGAAAGGTAAGTATATCAAGCCACTCTTCAGAGTTGCTGAGATCAACCTAGGTTAGCTAGATGTTAGTAAGTAAGATAAATCCCCAAGAGATCTCATTATGGCAGTTTACCTCCTCCCAGTGCCTATGATTTAAGTTGTTGAGGGGACTACATGGTAGTACTGAGACTGCATACATAGAGATCCCATTAACAGACCAGGCCGGTATGGAATAATGTTTTAAGAGAAAGGTTGGGGAACTGGTGGTAGCTAATGCCGAGGGATACTGTCTGATCATTATCCCAAATATTTTTTATTATTTAATCTTGGACAGCAAAGCCTATCTTAGAGGAATTGATGGACTAGGTCTTCAAGGGGATAGGGATGCTATGTGGGATGGATAAGAATGGGCAGCCTTTGGGGGGGGGAGATAAGTGAGAATTTCAGTGGATAGATAGGGTAAAGATGACAAATGATTGTCAGCATGTCCTGTTTGGGGTGAGTGATGTTTTTCCCTGCTTTTCTTTTAACATTAAAAAGGTAAAGGTTCCCCACACACGTGTGCTAGTCGTTCCCGACTCTAGGGGGCGGTGCTGATCTCAGTTTCAAAACCAAAGAGCCAGCGTTGTTCGAAGATGTCTCCGTGGTCATGTGGCTGGCAGGACCTAAACATCAAGGGCACATGGAATTTACCTTCCCACCAAAGATGGTCCCTATTTTTCTACTTGCATTTTTTATTTTTATTTTTTTTATTTTCAAATTTATACCCCGCCCTTCTCCTGGCAAGGACCCAGGGCGGCGTGCTTTCAGACTGCTAGGTTGGCAGAAGCTGGGACAAGTAACGGGAGCTCCCTTGTTACGCGGCACTAGGGATTCGAACCGCCAAACTGCCAACCTTTCTGTTCGACAAGCTCAGCATCTTAGCCACTGAGACACCATATCCCCCTGCTTTTAACATTATGCTTAGTTAATTTTAATTTATCTATGTATTTGCCTGTTTCAAAATGCCTGTTTCAAAATGGCTGGATATGAAGCCATTGATTTGCAGCTACTACTGTAGAAGGAAGGGATCTGAAAGGGGTGGGGGGGGACTGTGGACTCTGGTTCCAGATATCGCCCATCCCTCATGTAAAGCTTAGTGCTTCCTGTATAGAATTAGTTTTCAGCAAGCTCTTGCTCAAATTAGTTTGTTGATAAAAATGGTTTTTATGGGGATTTTATTTGAATTCTGTTGAAGAAAGGTATAAAATGATTTAGAAGCAAAAGACGACATGATGCTCAGTCAAAAGTGAGAAAGTGCAATTAAATAAATAGAGTCATAATAGAAAAATGCTGTGAAACTGCTACCAGACCAGAATGTGAATCATTGTGATTCAGTCAGTCACACAGTTGGAGAGTGAGAAATGGGCTACTCTTGGCAAACTGTCCGAATAAAATCAACAAGGAGACTTTTGCTTTCAGTTCTGTTTTCTTTTAAATCAGCCTCCTTAGAGTTTCTCTGATGCAGAATTGAGGAAGTTCTTTGAGCTGCGGTTTCTTCAGGGGTTTCCTTTAAACTATGCAACTTAATAGAAAGGATGAGGAGTTATTAGTGTAATAAGTAATAAATTACATTGCTAAATATAAATTATTAACTTAGATTCTGTAGGTTTCTGTCAAATGTACTCATGTTTTGTGAGCCAAAATTTACATTGCTTTTGGAAAAGTTTTGATATCTAAATAATTCTAAAGTATTGAAGTTTTTCTTCGTTAAATTCTGTGGAATTTCATAATCACTGTTTCCTGGATGTTCCTGAAATTGATGTTGAAATATCCCCAAACACTGTTTCCTTTAAAGAAAATCTGAGGGATTTCACTAAATTCATACTTAATAGTGGTAATAGATTTCATGTTATACTACTGTAAAACAATATTTCTCCTAGTTGCAGAGATGTACTCTGAAGAAATGGCACCTGTTCCTTCATTCAGATGTTTATCTTGCCTTTATTTTTGGTCAACTCAAGGTAGCGTACATACATAAGTCCCCTATCTCCTCTTTTCCCCACAGCCACAACTTGGGAAATAGTTGGGGCTGAAAGAGAATGTCAGGCCCAAATCATACCTTTACTTCTGCAGTCCAAAATATATGGAGATAGTACTTTTCATACTTAAGTCAGAGTTTTGGAATAATGTATGGCAGCAATCCTAATATAATAGCATGCCAGTTCCATGAACATGATATGCTGGTCAGCCTGGTGGTGTGTGCGCATATGTTTGTACGCTTTGAAGAGTAGCCTGTGTGTGAAGGTGAGAGTACATTGACAGGATCTCTGCTGTCTGAAGTGCTAAGGTCTGTTTGTGTTGTTGCTGGGTTCCAGAAAATGCATCTGGTTTTCTTCTCTGCTTATATATTTTATACAAAATCTTTGTTCCCAAGTTTCAGAAACCAGTTTCTCTCTGAATTACAGTGTAAACATATCCCAATAAATACAGTCTGGGGCAAACTGATGGCTTCTGCATTCCATTTTTGCTGTAAGCATCTTCATAAATTGGCAGACTTAGCTATTCTGCCTGGGAAGGTAAATTGCAGACCTAATGGCAAGAGTGTGTTTCCATGGCAATGCTGTCTTCTGCTGCACAGTGAGATCTGCATACAAATCTGGAAGTAGGTTTTTCTTTGTGGTCAGCTTGTGTTACTGTCTAGTATTTATTGGGCTTTCCCTGCCAGAAATATGGACAATGTTCAGGGCACCAGAATAACATCTGCATTATTGCAGTTAAATGAGAAGAGCAGAACGTGGTGAGGCATAGATTATTCAGAAAGCTTGAAAAAATGTAAGACTTTGTGAAGGAACACAAATTCAGAAAACAACCTCCACTCCCAGTATATGCAGGGATCCAGAATGGTAATATGCAGAAGTGAGTTTCCTTTACCGATCTGGAATGCTAGCTTTTGGGGTGGTGGGGGCGGTGAGAGAATAGAAATTAGATGGGAGAATGAAACGCACATATGGGTGGGGTGGGGTCTTCTGAATATGTGTTTCTTTGCAAAGTTTGAAATTCCTTTGTGCCTTCTGATTTCTCTCTAATATGAGCAGATGTTATTTTGGTTACACATCAGTCAGAATTGCTCTTGTATTGCTTTAAGCTAGCAAGCTGGTTGTCTTTCAGTGCCACTGAGAGCTGAATGACCCATGCCTCCTCACCTTATTCATACACTCTTCTTCTTATTCATTATTTAGCTATTCTCAAAGAAGACTGTTGTGTACTACTGTATTTTGTGTCCCAATTGTGCATTCTATTCTAAAACCCGCAGTTCATAAAAAAGAAAAAAAACCATATTGAGGTCTGCAGTATGGATCTGAAATTGATGTGATAGGGGCACAACTGAAATGTGTAATTTGGGCTATGCATGTGTTTAGCTGTTGAAATCTTAGGGCAATAAGATTGGTCGTCTGATCACAGGCCAGGTATGAGCAGTTAAATAATTCCTGTTTTATTCCTGAAAAAACTAGAAAGTATGTCGTTTGTATAATACTCTGTGAATACAGTACACACTGTCCACTGAACTCTGATTCTGAAATGCAGGACTTGTGAGGTAGTCATTGTTCTTCTTACCTTAATGGCCTGAGATGACTAGAAGGGGATTAATTCGGTAGCAGGGATTCTGGTGATGGGTTTGGAGTATTTGTGCTGCTGGATAATCAAAATGTCTGTTTGTATCTGTTGGGAGATTAATGAGACTTGTGAAAAGGCAGCACAGAAGCCAGTTTGGGTTCCAAACAACTACTTATACAATATAGCTTTTTTAAAATGCTGTTTTATTGAGGAATAGGATAGATATATTAAAAAACCAGAATCCTGAATTTAAACACACTGCTAATACTTTCCCCTGTATTCCTAGTACAGTTTCAAGGATTTCCCCTTTGACTCGGGTAGGAGAAAGGCATTTTATGGTGAAGATAAGTGTTTTTCTGAAATGTGTTTTATAATTTTTTAGATCTCTCCTAATGGCTTTCCTAGGGTGTGAACTCCCTGGATGCAATATCCAGATATGATTTGGGAGATCAGAAGGCATTCCCTTTAATAACTTGCTTTTTGCCCTCATGCTTTACTAGTGCTAAGCTTCCTTGCACATTAGAAATTCTAAGCCGTCCTTCATTTGTGCCTTTCTGCCAAGCATCTTGACAAGTCAATATGTGATGCTTAGCTTTAATGATTCTATGGGCAGGTGTCAGTTGCTTGAACTCGTACAGGATGTGAGTCATATGAACCCTTGAAATGTTTGTATTTTTTTTCTGAGAAACCATAGTATGATCTGAATTACATGCATGATAATAATCGGAAGAATGAAGAAGGTGCCACTTGTGAGGTCTTGGTCTTCTCGCATGGATGCAGTTATACATGTATTAGCAGTTCTTCAAATAAGGCACAAAAGACTTTAATCAGCACCTTGATTTAGATTCACAAGTGTATTAATAACCAGTGGAGGTTTACTAAGTCTGCGTAGTATGTTTCCAGCACTGAGTAAGTGGCTGCATTCTGATTTAGATTTCTGATTACTTTTCAGTGTTAGTCACATGTAACAGATATTGTGTGATATGGAGAAATAGTTAAGCTGGGATGTGGGGAGGCTGAGAACAGTAAATTTTCGTTAGATAGCTGAGCACTTTAAACCGATAAAGAATGATCTTAGCTGTCTTTTTTGCTGTGAGAAGCAGTCCCATTTAAAGGGTGTCAGTTGAAGATTAATGCCTCCAGAACAGAACCTTTCTGGCCCCAGGCACCAGTTTCTCATAGAAGACAATTTTCCCACGGACCAGGGGAGGGGATGGTTCCGTGGGCAACTAGATCCAGCACACATGCAGATGAAGCTTCAGTCACTCACCCTCCGCTTGCACGGCCCAGTTCCAAACAGACCACGGACTGGTATTGGTCTGCCACCTGGGGGCTGGGACCTCTGCCCTAGAAGACTGATTATGTGCGATTACATCAGCTTTACTTCACATAAATAGATTTGGTCCTTCAGGTGTTCTAATGGTGCACCATTGCCACAACCATTGAGTAATAATTCACCTTGTGGCTGGTGGTTCTCCTCTTTCCTTCCACTTTCCCAGCATTAGAGCCTTCGCCAGTGAGCTGAGCCTTGCAAGTGTGTCCAGAGTAAGATATGCCGGGCCATTTGTGCCTTGAGTGAGAACTCTGGGTTCTTTGCTTGAAAATCTGTCTGCTTCAGTGATGGGATTCAAAATGTTTACTACCGGTTCTGTGGCCGTGGCTTGGTGGGTGTGGGAGGGGAAGGATACTGCAAAATCTCCCTTCCCTCCCAATCAGCTGGGACTCGGGAGGCAGAGGCTAGATGGAGGAGGAGCCAGCCAGAGGTGGCATTTGCCGGTTCTCCAAACTACTCAGAATTTCCGCTACCGGTTCTCCAGAACTGGTCAGGACCTGCTGAATCCCACCTCTGGTCCGCTTGTTCTCTTGGTTGCCCATGGTTATTCTCAGGAGTCTTCTCCAACACCAAAGTCCAGAAGGGTCAATAGGCTTTCCTGGCATTTCATGTTTTCTCTGAGTCGCTTTCAAGTAGAATTCATGATGCCTGCCGCTATCAGAATGCAACACATGTTCACTATTGAAAGATACATTAAAGAAGTAGCAATGTTTAATTAGGATGCATTACTTGATTCTTGAAATGATTGAGACACTTTTTCTACCTCATTTTGTTAAAACCAAATTTGGTTTCACTAGTTTGTATAATTTCATGGTGCAATTTATTGGGAATAAAGTCCACGTCCTGTAGTCTCACAGCAGCTTCTAAAACTAACCAGTTTATCAATGTATCAGCTTTTATAGATCCCTCAATTGGAAACTCAATACATGCACACAAGCATCCAACTTATCAATATTTTGATAGAAATGTAAATAAGTCAAGCCATAAAATACATAAACATTTTAGCATAAAATGTGGTAAATTGATATTTCAGAAAACCAGTATCTATATTTGATGAATGCGGTAATATGATTGGTTGAATTAAAGGCAAAATTATATAGCATTCCCTCAAATTAAATTTTAAAAGCTCTGTAAAGGGCTCAGCTTAATTTACTTCTAAATAGGCAATAACATCAGCGCTAATCTTGTTTCTTAGAGAAGGCCATTATTGTTCCATGTTATGGAAGCAATTACTGAAAAAAAAATCTAGCCTCAATTTTCCCAACTTCTTGGTAATGGGAAACTACAAATAATTTTGTTCAAGATGCTCATTGGTTCAAGTCATATAAGGCTTTATAAGTTAAAACCAGTATTACTTTAAATGGAATAAAATGTGTTGATAACCAGCGTGGGGCCTATAGGACTGATATAATAACAGTATGCTTACGGTGCCTAATTCCAGTTATCATATTTACTTGTATCCCATCTTTATTAATTTTACAAAGTCACTCAAAGTAGTGAACCTTCCTCTTCCTATTTCCGCATAATGACAATCTTCTGGGGAGAGTTGGATTGAGAGGGAGTGACTGGCCCAAAGTCGCCCAGCTGACTTTCATGGCTAGAAGAACACAAGAACTGCACAAAGCAGGAGGACCATTTGTTTTAAAAATAAATCTGTAAAAGAGCCAGGCTATGTTTAATAAATTCCCTAAAGAAAGAAATATATATATATATATATATCTGGAGAAGTAGTCATAGCAGACCACTACATATACCTTGGCCTGTGGATCTCAATGGGAGGTGATTCAATAAAGAAAATTAAACTGTGTGTTAAATGACTTTGGACTTCAACTCCCAGAATTCTCCTGCCAGCATAGCTTGTGGACATAGCTGACTGGAGAATTCTGGGAATTGAAGTCCACAAGTCTTAAAGTTGCCAAGTTTGGGAACCCCTGAGTTAGAGGGATTGATGAGAATTACATTAGTCAAGTGCTGTGCCAGCAGAAACAATGTTTTAGGTACCACAGCGATTTCCTTCTCCAGCACGTGGATAAATACACCTGGAAACATCTACCTACCTACCTACCTACTGTATTTCCCTCTCCCCCACCTCTACCTACCTACCTACCTTCTCTCTCTCTCTCCCTATCTACTGTATTTCTCTATTTTTCTCTCTCTATCCTTCTACCTACCTATCTACACTCTCTTTCTCCCTACCTACTGTATTTCTCTCTCTCCCCCCCTCTATCTACCTACCTACCTACTTTCTCTCTCCCCACCTATCTACCTACTGTATTTCTCTCTCTCTCTCTCTCTCCCTTTATCTACCTACCTAACTACTCTCTCTTTCTCCCTACCTACCTACTGTATTTCTCTCTTTCTCTCCCTCTCTATCCCTCTATCTACCTACCTACTTTTTATTTTTATTTTTTTAAAGCCTCTTCAAAACCTGGGTGCGTCTTATACTCCGGTGGATCTTATACTCGAAAAATACGGTATCTATCTAGATCAATGCCAATGCTAGATTCACTTCACTCCAGCATTGAAGGGACGGCCTTGAAACCCAGGATAGATCTGAGAGGCATGTATCGACATTGTTGCTGAACCAGATCTCGGCTGGGTGCCAGATCAAAGCCATCTCTGTAGTGGCCTTCCTTCTCTTCCTTACTTCCTCAGGGAATATGGTTGTGTGCCCCCCCCCCCCCCCCCCCAGCAGGCCTTGGCATTTAAAAACATGCCCACATTTCTTAGTAGTATTTTTCTTGTGTCATTCTATGCCTTCATTCATGTTGCTATTCTAATGTTTTATTACTCAGGGAACATTTTAATATACTGTTGGCTTTTTAAATTTAAAATAATTATATAGTTTGTATTTAAATACAATAAAACTGATCTTTTTATTTTGTTCACTGTTGTAAGTGAACAGACTACAGAAAGGTAGCTTAGATAGGTAACAAATATCAAATAGGATTTTATCAGAGAGGTTTTTTTCTCAATTTAGGAAATTGAAAGGGATAATTTAAAAAATTTTTTTTCATAGTTCTTGAATTTTTAACTAGCTGATAGAAAAAAATGGGACTTAAGTATTCATCAGTTCTGTATTGGATTACTGTTTAATTTGTTGAAAAGATGCTCAGGGAAGCTTAGAAATTACCAGCTGGCAAAATCAGCCACGGATGAGCAGTGATGTCATCCAGGGACTTAAGAACTGAAGTAGCGTTCCTTTCCTAGATCAAAATCAAGCTATAAAGGCCCCTTTCAAAGAGGTACCTTAGAGCAGGGGTCCCCAACCCCCGGGCCGCGGACCGGTGCCGGTCCATGGCTTGATAGGAACCGGGCCTCAGGGCCGGGGAGGAGGAGGGAGGAGGGGGCAGCCCCCTGGGCAGAGCGCGCACCAGGGGTGGGAGAGCGCAGGCGCAGCCGCTCACGCCGTTGGGGGCCGAGAGGGGCGAGTAAGTCAACCCACCTCCCCCGCGCGCGCATGCGCCGCCTGTTCCCCCTTCCCCCTGCTCCCCCTCTATGCCGGCCGAGCCATGCCCACCGGTCCACGGAATTTTCTTTAAAATGAAACCAGTCCCTGGTGCCAAAAAGGTTGGGGACCGCTGCCTTAGAGCACGTGAAATCATCCAAGAAGCATCTCTTTTCACGTTAGTAAAGGAGCCTCTTCTTTTACTTCTAGACGTGCAGAGCTGCTTTTAAGCCTGTTCCCCATTACCGTATTTCCTTCCCCAGCTTTCTCCTAACTGCTGCCCCTCCGGACTTCCCGAAGAAGTGATTTCTTCTGTCCTCCTACAGGTTCCAAAGCAAAATCTCTTTCAAACGATTAGCATATTTCTGGCAAAAATATGTTTTACATGTGAACTTGCAGTAAGAGTCAGGAACGAAAGCTTTTTTCCTATAAGGTGGGAAGGTTAGCAGAATTGTATCCATTGAGCTCACTGCACGTTCTTAGGTGTTTGCATGGGGATTGCTGTCCTGCTAGAGACTTAAGTTTATTTTTCTCATGCTTAATTTCCTACAGATGCATCCGTTTCTATGTTGAATTCAAAACTGAACTTTCTTTGTTGTGGGAGAGTATCTTAAATTCTGGGTCACCTTCCTTTGAGTTAAATAATATCTCCAAAATTCAAGTCAAAACTGACAAAAGTGTGGAAAACTAATGATAGCAGCAGTCAATGTCATGTGCAAGGCCATTAGGGTCTCTGAGCTACTATTCCTTCAGGGCCAATATTATGAATGAGGTGTGAAATTCCCCAATGGGACTAGCCCACCCCACCAGCACCAGCGGAAGAAGCCTGCTATGGAGCTTCTCTGCTAAGGAATCCCAGCAGGCAGATAGAAGGAGAGAAACTTTTTCTGCTCTGGCCCCATCCCTGGGTATCATTTTGCCACCGGAGATGAGAACTGCTTGCCAACCTTTTGGTCTTCCGGGAGGGTATTAAAACTGGGCTTTACTGGTTGTGTTGGGCCCCCGAGGGGAGCGCTCCCCACTGGAGATGGTTGATAGGATAAGAAGACCTCGTCCCCATCCCATCTGTCTCTTAAATCTGGTTTCAGCATGGTTTTTAAAATCTTAATCAGTGTAGTTTTGATATTTCAATTATTTTTCTACTTATTTTATAACTTGTAAGCTGTCCAGAGTCACCTTAATAGGGGCGAGGGGCAGCAAAAAACAACAACAAATAATGAGGGCATTACGGAAACGAGCTGTATGGCAGTTTTGCTTAAATAAAACATGGGTGTACTAGGCTAGACTATCTTACTGTGGAATTGAGAAATTGACTGTATGGTATATATTTGTCCTATATTGCAGTATGGCTGCTCCTCAAGATTCTGCTCTTTCTTAACTGGCCTGCACTCTTCTTGCTTCTTAGTTATGCTGTCATTGCCTATGGATGTGCCAGCTGCCCTAAACTGACTTGTGAGAGAGAAGGTTGCCAAACTGAGTTCTGCTATCATTGCAAGCAGATATGGCACCCCAACCAAACCTGCGACATGGCCCGCCAGCAGAGAGCGCAGACTCTGCGGGTAAGGACAAAGCACACCTCAGGCCTCAGTTACGGACAAGAGTCTGGTCCAGGTATGTATTTGAGAGCTCCTTGGTCATTGCTCCTGCGAAGATGATCAGAGTTGATCCTGAGATCCTGATGTAGTCAGACATCTCCAGCAACACTCGTGAGCAGGATGTATATGTGCTGTATAATCTTCCAGGCAAGATTTTTCGTGTGCTAGCTGTTCCTGAGCTTTTATTTCCACACTTGTTCTCCTAGTTGACAGTTTCGAGCAGGGGCCGAGTCAGATTTCTGAAGGAGATTCCCCTGATACAATGAGAGTGGAAACAAAACCTTTTGTGAAAAAAGTTGCTCATTAATGCATACAATTTTTCTTGCGATCTTGCATTCCATGGAAAATTAGGTACACTTAAATCAGAGGTGGGTTGCTGCCAGTTCGGCTGAACCGGTAATGATGGCAGGAGGCTCCGCCCACCCGCCCAGATGCTTCTGCGCATGCGCAAGTGTTGCACGTGAACTGGTAGTAAACCGGTTGGCAACCCACTACTGATTTAAATAAATACTGGGTTGAAGCTCCCTTTCTTTTTACTTCGCAGTTTGTTATTGTGCTAAAGTGTCTCTGTCTACCTAGAATGCCTCTTACCAGTGCTTTTGAGGAGCACATTGGGACGAATCTGGGCAGGAGGGATGTCCTAAAAATGCAGATCCTTTAGTTATTACTGGTTCCCACCTGTTCCATTGAATTGGGCTGGAGGAGCCTGCTCTTGATTCATCTGTTAGGTGTTGTTATTTAGGTGTTGGACTCAGGAACTGGGCCTCTTCTGCTGTGTGTGCCCTCTGTAAAACTCTACTGTCCAATGTTTGATTGGCCCCAACTCTGCTCACCCTTTGGGAAGCTTGGAAGACCGGGCTCTTTCCATAGGCATGGGCTCCAGTGCACGCTATTAGAAAGTGATGTTTGGGAGCCACTTTGTTAGCTGGGAGTAGATATATTTCTCTCTCTCTCTCTCTCTCTCTCTCTCTCTCTCTCTCTCTCTCTCTCTCTCTCTCTCTCTCTCTCTCTCTCTCTCTCCCTCCCTCCCTCCCTCCCTCCCTCCCTCTCTCTCTCTCTCTCTCTCACACACACACACACATTTATCTATCTATCTATCTATCTATCTATCTATCTATCTATCTATCTATCTATCTATCTATCTATCTATCTATCTATCTATCTATCTATCTATCTATCTAGTATTTTAATCTCTCAGGATCTTAATGGTGAGATGGGTGACCATTTCATCATCCATCATCATTTCGGCCATTGCCTATCCACTGCAAGATGAAGGCCTCTTCCGCATGTTTCCAACCTAGGTGATCCTGACCTCAATATAAATAAATAGCAGCAATAGAATTGTCTGGGTGGATGGAGATTTCTTCCATAATATATTCGATTCATTGGATGGAGCCACAATGGAGGGGAAATCCACAACTGTCTATTGCAGATAGTCCTCAACTTACAATGATAATTGACCCAAAAAATTATGTTGCTAAGTGAAACATTTGTTAAGTGAATTTTGCCCCCATTTTCTTGCCACAGTTATTAAGTGAATCACTGCAGTTGATTAGTTAGTGTCCTGGTTGTTAAGTGAATCTGGCTTCCCCATTGACTTTGCTCGTCAGAAGGTTGCAGAAGGGGATCACGTGACCCAGGGACACTGCAGCCATCATCAATAATGAGTCAGTGGCCGAGCATGCGAGTTTTGATCATGTGACCATGGGGATGCTGCAACGCTTGTAAGTGAGAAAAGCAGTCAGAAGTCAGTTTTTCAGCGCCGTTGTAACTTTGAATGGTCATTAAATGAACTGTGAGGACTACCTGTATTTCCAATTATTCTTGGTCTGAACCTTTAAAAAGATGGGGATTTCCAATAAGACTTAAAATATTGATCATGTATGTCAAGCGCAGCTTTGTGTTCTCATGGTGTTTAAAATGCAGAAGCCGCTTTATAGCAGGCTAAATAAATGCTCTGTTTTCTGTGGGGCAACCGTGATGAGGGTGTTTCCACAGAGGTGGATGCCTCTGATCTTTCTTAAGGAGCACCAGGTGGATGGCTGCTGAGCCCGTCTCTCTTGCAGTCTTGTCAAATATATCAGAGCCTCCTTGGACACAGAATAGTCTTTGAAGGAGTAACGCTTGATCCTCCATGCGGTCAAGCTCAGTGTCTTGGGCTTTCAGGCGATGCAAGCCCCACTTCCCTGTTCAGAAAGGGCCAGGCCAGAGAAAGTGGAAGGATTCCTCTTCTTCTTTCTTAAAACGAGGCAGTTGTGGTTCCTCACTGGAATCTCCTTCATGGGCAGAGTTAAGAAGCTGACGGGTCTCCTTTTCACTTTCCCAGCCGATGACATCAAGCCATGTCCCCGCTGCAGTGCCTACATTATCAAAATGAACGATGGCAGCTGTAATCACATGACCTGCGCCGTGTGTGGCTGCGAATTCTGTTGGCTGTGCATGAAGGAAATCTCTGACTTGCATTACCTCAGGTAATTTGCCCAGAGAGTCTCTTGTCTTGTTTCGCTAGCTGACATTGGCTGATGCCTTTTTGTTTCCCCAAAACCCACACCATTGGCATTGTTCTACGTACAGCAAAGTGACCCCAAGGGTTGTGTTCTTTCATTCAGAAATTAAAACTTTGGGAGACAAGAATGCTGGGAGGGGGAGCCATTCTGACCGAAGAGCTACTTGGTTCCTCTGAAAACCCTTTGGGAAAATAGATTTGATAGGACACTGGGAGCCTGTTTGTGACTCTGAATACCTGAATTCTCTGTGAAATCTCTTGCAGTCCTTCCGGTTGTACCTTCTGGGGCAAAAAGCCATGGAGCCGTAAGAAGAAGATTCTGTGGCAACTGGGAACATTGATTGGTGCCCCCGTAGGGATTTCTCTGATTGCCGGCATTGCTATCCCAGCCATGGTCATTGGAATCCCTGTTTACGTTGGGAGGAAGGTAAGCGTGAGCGTACAAGGGGGCATTTTAGAAGCCCTACGGGTGTATCTAATGGAAAGGACCATTGCCTTGAAGACGTAGAGAAGGATTGATGTTCACAAAAAATGTGCCATAGGTCAACTCGATGTCTGGGGCAGGAATGAGCTGTCTTATCAATTCCATATACATTTAATTAACGATTAAAAAGAGAACATCGCTGCAGATTTTTGTGATACTATTGTTTGCTACACTGAGCTGCTGTGGATAGTGACATTTTGATCTCTTCTGGGTACTTCAACCTTTCTTCTTTTTCCAGAGATATAGTGCATGTGTCTTCAATTCTTCAGGAGTGTATAAACAGCATCTCTGTACTGATCATCTTTTCCAGGCTTAATTCTTATTTATTGATTTTTTTGTGCACCAGATTCACAGCAGATACGAGGGAAAGAAGACCTCCAAACATAAGAGGAATTTAGCTATCACGGGTGGGGTAACCTTGTCTGTGATCGCATCCCCTGTCATTGCTGCGGTCAGTGTTGGTAAGATCAATTTCTCTTCTCGGGTACGTGCTGGGGGGCCTGGGCTGGTCTCTGGCAGTTGTTTTCAGAGAGGCTGATCCCTGAGCCAGCATAGAAGTTCTGGATCTGAATTACAGACAAGCCTGTTTAAAATTCAGATGCAGTTCTCCTACCACATACCTCCCTTTGACCTGTCCGCTCCCACAGAGAGGGCCTCCTCAGGGTGCCGTCTGCTGGACAATGCCGGCGACCCCCAGGGAGAGGGCCTTCTCTGTGGCAGGCCCTGCCCTCTGGAATGACCTGCCCCCCGACCTTTGCACCATCACGGACCTACGCCTCTTCCGCCGGGCGCTTAAAACACATTTATTTCACATGGCCAGCCTGGCATAGTTTTTAATGATCTAATTTTAATATAACACTTTTAAATAGTTTTTAATCATTTATTATTATTTTTTATTATTTGTTTTATTATTTATTGGATTTCTAGACCGCCCACTCTCCCCAAAGGGACTCGGGGCGGTGTACAGGTAAAAATTAAAATTATGACAATCAACAATACATATAAACTAAAATCGAATTAAATAATCCCCTGTACAAATTTATAAAAATTAAAAACTTAACCTTAAAACCTAATAACATAATTTAAAATTACAAACTGAGGCGGGAAGTATGGAATTAGGCCAGGCCGGCTAGATGAAACAGGTGGGTTTTGAGTTTCTGGCGGAAGGAGCGGAGGTCCGTGGTCATTCTAATGTCAGGGGGAAGGTCATTCCAGAGGGTCGGGCCCGCCACAGAGAAGGCCCTTCCCCTGGGCGTCGCCCGCTGGCATTGCCTAGTGGACGGCACCCGGAGAAGTCCCTCTCTGTGAGAGCGAATCGGCCGAAGGGATGTATGGGGCAGGATACGATCCCGCAAATAACTAGGTCCTGTGCCATGGAGCGCTTTAAAGATAATAACCAACACCTTGAAACGCACCTGAAAGGCCACAGGCAGCCAGTGCAGCCCGCGCAGGAGTGGTGTTACGTGGGAGTATCTAGTGACTCCCAAAACTGCCTGCGCGGCCGCATTCTGGACCAGCTGCAGCCTTCGGGTGCATTTCAAGGGGAGCCCCATGTAGAGAGCATTACAGTAGTCTAGATGGGACGTCACAAGCGCATGAGTGACTGTACGAAGGGCGTCCCGGTCCAATAGGGGAAGCAACTGGCGCACCAGGCGAACTTGGTGAAACGCCCCCCTTGCCACGGCTGTCACATGGTCATCCATTGACAGCCGGGCATCTAGGAGGACGCCCAAGTTGCGTGCCTGATCCACGGGGGCCAGATGTTCGCCCCCAATGGCCAGTGATGGAGTCAGCTGGTTGAACCGGGGCGCCGGTAGCCACAGCCACTCAGTTTTTGACGGGGTTGAGCTTGAGTCTGTTACTTCCCATCCAGATCCGCACGGCTTCCAGACACCGGGACATCACTTCGACGGCATTGTTGGGGTGGTTTGGGGTAGAGATGTACAGCTGGGTGTCATCCACGTACAGATGGTAATCTACCCCAAACCCACAAATGATCTCGCCCAGCGGCTTCATATATGCATTGAACAGGAGAGGTGAGAGGACCGACCCCTGAGGCACCCCACAAGTGAGAGACCTCGAGATCGACCTCTGCCCCCCTGCCAATACAAATTGCGCTCGACCGGAGAGGTAGGAGGAGAACCACCGCAAGACGGTGCCCCTCACCCCCAGCCCCTCCAGTCGATGCAATAGGATACCATGGTCGATGGTATCAAAAGCCGCCGAGAGGTCTAATAGGACCAGGATGGAGGAACAACCCCCATCTCTGGCCCTCCAGAGATCATCTACCAACGCGACCAATGCCGTCTCCGTGCTGTGACCGGGCCGGAAGCCGGACTGGCGCAGGTCCAGATAATCAATTTCCTCCAAGTGACGTGGAAACTGTTGTGCCACCACACTCTCAACAACCTTTGCCAAAAAGCAAAGGTTGGAGACGGGACGGTAATTTGCTAACAATGCTGGGTCCAGGGAAGGCTTCTTGAGGAGGGGCCTCACCACCGCCTCTTTCAAGACGGCCGGCAAGGACCCCTCACTCAAAGAAGCGTTGACTAACTCCTGGAGCCAGCCTCGTGTCACCTCCCAGGATGCCAGTACAAGCCAGGAGGGACACGGGTCCAATAAACATGTGGTAGCTCTCAGTCGCCTACGCAACCTGTCCATATCATCAGGTCGCCTACGCAACCTGTCCATATCATTACTTCCAATGAAACAGAGTCAAACTCCTCCCAGAATGGTGCCTCAAGACCTGCCTCCGACGTCCTCTCCAGACCACTTCCAGTGGGGACCAACTCGCTCCGAATCTGAGCGATTTTGTCCTGCAGATACTCTCCAAATTCCTCTGCTCTGCCCTGTAAAGGGGCTTCCCGCGGCCTCTGTTGAAGGAGGGAGCGGGTCACCCCAAACAGGGCGGCAGGGCAGTTATCTGCGGACTCAATAAGAGTGGCACAATACTTACACCACACCTTAACGCCACAAGGTAAGTCCTCAAATGGGCTCTCACCTGTGTTCGGTCAGATTCAGAGCGTGACGATCTCCACCTGCTCTCTAGGCGTCTCTTGTGGCGCTTCATCACCCTCAACTCCTCGGAAAACCAAGGAGCCTGGGTGGTTTGCTGCCGCAAGAGAGGCCGCAAAGGCGTAACCCAGTCCAAGGCCCCAGTGGCCGCACTATTCCATGCAGCCACTAGGTCCTCCATCCGGGTGCGGGTCAGGGCTACAGGTAATGGCCCAAGCTCCGTCTCCGTTTCAGGTTCCATCAGGCGCCTGGGGCGGAACCATCTTAGGTGTTCCGGTTCCGCCTTTTAGCGCAGAATTTACTAAATTTAATTCTATTTTATATTGTGACTGTATGTATTGTGTTTTTTTTCCTTCTGTGCACTGCCCTGAGTCCCATCAGGGAGATAGGGCGGTATATAAATTTGATTAAATAAATAAATAAATAGCAATTGCAATTCATAGGGCTTAAAGGGGGTTTTCATATTTTTCTGGTGGAAGAATTACCCTGTTTGTGCCTACATTCCTAGTCAGGGTGTCTGACTGTTTTTATGGGGCCATCACTGGCAATTTCATTAGCCAAGTCAGAGGAACATTCCTTTTGAGCTTTCCCCATTTTTTAATAATTTAGATAGCCTCTGTGCCCTTTAATTGGCAGAAATTATAGTGGGATTACACTGGTTGGTAGGGAATATGTTTGAAGTGCTAGAAAATAGTTTTAGACTAGAATGCAGCTGGAAGGGACCTTGGAGGTCTTCTACTCCAGTCCTCTGCTCAAGCAGGAGATCCTATACCCGGGATGGCGAACCTATGGCACGCATGCCACAGGTGGCACGTGGAGCCATTTGTCAGGGCACGCGAGGTGTTGCCCTGTCAGCTGGCCAGAGCTGACTTTCTTAAAGCCATTTTTCGTCCTCCCCAGGCTCCAGAGGCTTTATAGGGAAAGAGCCTCCCCCACCCCCGAGGCCCTCCAGAGGCTTCCCTGAAGCCTCCGGAGTGTAAAAAACCAGCCTTATGGGCAAACCAGAAGTTCGAGCAAACTTCCTGTTTGCTCATAGGGTTGTTTTAAGCCCTCTGGAAGCTTCCGGGACCTTCAGGAGGATTCCCTGAAGCCCCGGAGGGCAAAAAAAGACTCTATGGGTAAAGTGGACTTCCGGTTTGCTCATAGAGTCTTTTTTTGCCCTCTGGAGGCTTCAGGGAATCCTCCTGAAGGTCCCTGAAGACTCTGGAGGGCCTCCAGGGGGCAGTTTTCACCCTCCCCAGGTTCCTATAAAGCCTCTGGAGCTTGGGGAGGGCGAAAAAAGCATGCAAATAATGGGGGGAGGGAAGTTTCTTTATTTTATTTATTTTATTTTATTAAATTTATAGACTGCCCTCTCTCCCCCATGGGGACTTGGGGCGGTGAACAGGAAATTAAAAATCAAATAAATACAACAATATACAAAATATTAAAACCGAATTAAATTACCCCTTTGCTAAAATAGCAGGCAGGACTGCCTGCCATGGGTGCATGCACACTGGGGGGGGGGGGGGGATGTCGCACCTTGCATTATGGGTGCGGCACGCCCACACACGACCCCCCCTGCACTCCCCCCACTTATGGCACATGAGCCAAAAAAGGTTCGCCATTGCTGTCCTGTACCATTTTAGACAAGTGACTGTCCACTGTGCCCAGCCTCTTCTTCAAAACCTCCACTGATGAAGCTCCCACAAGACCCACCCGTTAATTGTCCTCACTCTTAGGAAGTTTCTCCTTAATTCCAGGTTAGTTTTTGATTAGTTTCCTTGATTAGTTTCCAACCATGGTTTTGTACACGATGAGTGCAATTGCTTCTGTATTTGCTTGAGGAAAGGGACCAGTATGGATGGGCTCAAAAGTTCCCCTATTGTCAGTTATTTTGGTAAATCCTACTCTTTGCCTTGGAGAAGACTCCCCTTCTCTTTGGTAAGATCTCAGTAGGAATTCCACCAGGACCCCTTTGGCCTCTTCCCCCAACTGCCCCGTCTCCTGATTCTGCTTCGCCCTTCCTGGAGATCTTTCTTGGGGCCTGCTGAGGGTTTCCCCTGTTTCCAGGGCTGCTTTTCCGGCCTGCCCTTTGGGGCGAGATGTCAGAAGCGAGTCTCTGCTCTGGGCTTCTGTTCCTGAGCAGCTTCAGTGTCTAGAACGGAGCAGGCAACCTCTCCCCAGCCAGGGAAGCCCTCTGTTAGGGGGAGGGGGCAAAGCAGTGACCTCTCGGAATGGGCAGAACTAAGGCTGGGGGATGCCTATGAAGCCTAAAAAGAGGCCTAGCTTATTTGACAGAACTGCCAAGAAACACAAGTGTGTGTTTGTGTTTGTGTTGTTCAGTGGTTTTGCCTGACGGTGCAATTTCTCAAACAACAAAAGCAGGTTCCGGGGCTGCGTGCGCTTCATGGCCTGGGCTTGGCTGCTCCTTCGCTGGGCAAACCTGAAGAGCAACCTTGAGCAATGTGCCAAAGTGGAGTTTTGCCATGTTCCTCCTTTGCCTCGATCAGCCTTCCACTCAAAACTCATTTTCAGATTTTCTTTATCGATCATGATTTTGTCTTGATTTAATAAATTGTTTTCTGTACGATCAAGGTAGTTTAGGAAGAGGCAGTTTATAATTATTTTATGTTGTCATAAGATATAGACTAAAGTTATATTTTAAAGCCTATTTTTTCTTTCAATTTGATAGCCTGGTCATACTTTCTGTGAACAAGGAAGTGGGTAGAATTAAACCAGCCCCACTGATTTAATGTGCTGATTAAAAGTGGAAGGAACTATAGGACCTGGAAGACGTGGCAGCTTTTGAACCCAGGTCATTCAGTCTAAAACCATCATAGAAAAGTGAAAAAAAATCTTTTTTTCCCTATGATCGAAAGGGAAAGTCTAGTTGCCAGAACCAGACATCAGAAGTCTGAAGTTGGTACCAGCGATAAACAGTTGATACCATAGGAAGCAGCAGAGTCATTGCTGCTTGGAAGGCAGTTAAGTGGCAGGCCCTTTTTATTTTTGCCATGTCACACACCCCCCCCCCCCACCTCTCACCCCCACCAGGCAGGTCTGTCAACCTGTGAAAACTCATCAACAGCTGGTGCTGTTTTTGTGGCTGGGAGCTCGAGGCTTCCCCACAACCGATGCCAGATTAGGGAATATCTCTCGGGAAATGTTTGGCTGCTGCCTCCATGCTCTCTTCTTGCAGGAGCCAATGGAGACCCATTCCCTTTGGCATTTATGAAGTAGCCAAGGGTTAGTTGGCACACCTGATTTTTAAAGTACATTTTGTTTATATTTCACTTTGTTTATTTTTAGTTGTTTTGTTTGTTTAAAAATAATATGAGGATAAAAGTTATTTAACCAAATATCTTTTCTAAACAGTGGGTAACGATAGCATTAATAGTTTCAGAATTAAAACACAGTATTGGTTTTAAAAGTGGCAGATTCTGCCTATCTTAAAATTGCAACTAGATTTCTTCTAGTAAACAATTCATGAAGAATAAATATTATTTAGGAAGACATGTTATTGGCACAGGGATGATTCTTGATGGGACCAATGCAGCTTCTTGTGTAACTGAGCTAATGGTGGTGTGAAGCCGCTTGGCTCCGTCCCGGCTGCCTGCCTAGCACATAGCTGCCATTTGTGGGTTGAGTGGTTAGCTTGCTGTCCAAATGTAGCAGGCTCCATAAATAAGCCTGTTATAAGGGGTTTTTTTTTGAGTATAGAGAAAATACGGAGGTCTTATGCTGCAAAAGGGACCCAGTTTTGACCCAGTGTTTGAAACATGATATGTCCTGCATTTATTTGAAGGCTCTTGATTTTTTTTCTCACTGGAGTCATGCTTCTTAGTAGGTGAGGCTACACTGCACTGAGACCTTGGTGTTCTTAGTCACAGGAAGCCTTGGTCTTTAGGCTCTGAAATCTGATCCAAATCATTCATTTCATGTGCTTTGGACAGCCAAGATCTGTGATCCCACTTAACATCCTTTTTTGTTGCTGTTGTTCAAGACTAGCCTATCATAAACAAGGTTATACTTTAAGGTTCTTTCCTGCATTGTCCTTAAGTTTTTTTAAAAAAAATACTCTCCTGTCATTATCACATAACCGAGTGTGTTTTCTGAAATTCAGTTTTTTATACATTGAGGTTTCACCTTCTATCTGCAAACAGCCAATGTCCCTCCCTCCCCCCAAAGGATAGTAACATCTATCATGCTTCCACTTCCAAGGCAATCCGGTCTCCAGGTGTAAATACTGAGGAATGTCCCATTGGAGGCTTTCTTGTTCATCTTAGTCTTCCAAGGCAGCGTTGCCCAATCTTTCCAGGTTGGCGGCCCAGCCCGGCGTGGGTGGGGAATGGGGGAAGAGGGGAAGGTTTTGTGCAAGGGGCAGGAGGCGCGCGCAGCCACCACTTGCATGAGTGGGGCTGCACGTGTACCTGTGCCAGCCTGCCACTCACACGCCCCAGTTGAGAATAGGCCTCTGCTTATAGGTTGGGAACCCCAGTTCTAAGGCTTTGGTGGTGCAAAAAGCCTCCTGTTCCAAGTCAACCACTACTAATCAGCCAGTTGGAGTACCCCATTTAGACAGGAGGCAAATGGAAAGAACAGGGGACTGACATGATTGCTGTTTGTCAAGTAGCCATGCAGTGCAGGAATTCCACCCCATTGGGACTTTCCCACCATTGGTATTCATAGTCCAGTTATGGCCATATCTCTACTGGCAAAAAACTCAAGGACCTGAAGCCTTTGGGACAGTCTGGTGATATTCTGGGCAGGAAAGCAGAGACAGACACCCATTTACCAGCCAAAAACCTTTCTCTCATATAAGATAGCAAGGTGACATATAAGGTAGTACCTGCACCCTTGAAAAGCCTTTTTTTTCCTGTAAGATTCTTGCTGTTTATTGATATGCAGCCTTTCTTCCTAGGTATTGGTGTCCCTATCATGTTGGCCTACGTGTATGGAGTAGTCCCCATTTCTTTGTGCCGAGGAGGAGGTTGTGGTGTCAGCACAGCCAATGGAAAAGGGGTTAAAATTGAGTTTGATGAAGATGATGGGCCAATTACAGGTAAAGAAGTAGCCCACTCTGGTCATAATCTTGGGGGGGGGGGGGCACTTGGGAACAAGGAGGGCAATACTGGAGAGTTCCATGGGCAGCTTTGGATGGGTGAGGTCATTCTTACACAACAAATTTGTAAAGACAAGTAGAGAGTTCTTGCCATGCAGGTAAAGCATCTTCCACATTTTTAACTCCTCCACAAAAATATTTCTAAATTGCCCAGTTATAGCTCTGCGGTACTTCTTTATTTACTTGATTGATATAACCACCCATCTCACTTTTATGTGACACTAGGCGGCTTTACAATAAAACAAAGAAAACAACATCAAAATAAAAACGCACAGCAGCTGGGCCCAATCTAATCCCTCCACAGAGGCAGGGAATAGGCTCTTAAACACCCACACGCACCCCAGACCCCAGCCTCCCTCAAGCACAAAGCCAGTACTTTACTTCTTGGGGTGTAATTCCAGCCGGTTCCTCTTTTCATGTAAGGGGGCTTCTGCCTCACCACCTTCCTTTTTGTGCTGCTTCACCACCTTCTTCTTGCTTAGTGGCAGATGCTTGGAGGGCTCTCAAGAACCCCAGCATTGGCGAGAGCAGCATTGAAGGGCTGACGAGTGTTCTGAGCACCAGTGGAAGCCCCACCGATGGGCTCAGCGTCATGCAGGGCAACTACAGTGAAACAGCCAGCTTTGCTGCACTCTCCGGAGGCACTCTAAGTGGTGGAGTCCTTTTAGGAGGGAAAGGAAAATACAGCAGGTAAATATGCATGCTTGCTCTAAATGTGTGTGTGTGGGGGGGGGGCATGTAGGTGTTGCAGGAGCATGGAATCTGGGACCTCACATAGGTGGCAAATATGACTTTGATTCTGTTGTACAGCACCTAACTTAACTAGACCATGATAGAATGGCCATGAAGAGCACTGAAGTGGCCACTTTTCTGAGAACCAGAAGGCTGTTGCAGGTTACCCTTAAATTGGTTCAGGGGCGAGAGAGCTGGTCCTGAGCCCAATGTTTATGGCCATTGTTTCTCTGCTCCTCAAGTGAAATGCAGGCTCTCCTCCTGGAAACTGAGCAGTGGAGAAATTGCCTCTAGAGGGTTGAGACAAGTGTGCTGCTGCCTGCTGGGGAGAGGGAGAGTGGACGATGCTTCTTAGGATGAAAGAAGCAAAGCCAAAGTTCATCCAAATGGACCACGTGACATTCAGGTCTTGTGGCTGTCTCCACTCGTGGCTCTCATGGGACCAGAAGCCCATTCTCCCTCCGTTAGGGGGGCTTGGGGAGACATCCTTACGCCATTTTCCTTCTCTTGCTCAGGCTTGAAGTGCAGGCTGATGTGCAGAAGGAGATCTTTCCGAAGGATTCGGTCAGCCTTGGAGCCATCAGTGACAATGCGAGCACACGAGCCATGGCAGGCTCCATCATCAGCTCCTACAATCCCCAGGACAGGTGAGCCAATCTAGGGAGGTAAAAATCTGTCGTCTTTAGAGAGAGCTTTTATACAACTTGGTTTTGTCAAAAAGGCATTCTTGTTTTTGCTAGGTTTGGCTAGAAAGCAAATGCTGATTCTAAGGTGTGTGTTTTGAAGATGCCTACATTCTGCAAGTCAGTTAAAATTGGAGAAAGTTCCCTAAAATTTTGTGATGGTTCACATGCTGATATATATTCCATTATTCTGTCGTTTAGTTTAGTTTAGTTTTGGTTTAGTTTAGTTTAGTTTAGTTTAATGTCATTGCACATCATACAACGAAATTAAATGCCATTTTCAGTGTAAATTATAATTATAAAAATAAAAAAACAAAATATCCTTCACATTCTATATAATTGAATTGAACCACACCCCCACCACACCCCCGATATTGCATTAATATTGCACTATACAGTAGAATTCAATATCGTTAACTGCTCTAGGATAGAAGCTGTTTTTCAGCCTATTTGTCCTTGTTTTTATTGTCCTGTACTGTCTGCCAGATGGTAATAGTTTTAAAAAAGGTGCCCAGAATGAGATGGATCTTTAAGAATGTTTTGAACTTTCTTAAGGCAGCAGGAGCTATAAAGCTCTTCCATAGAGGGGAGAGGGCAGCCAATGATCCTCTGGGCAATGACCGTGACCCTCTGGAGCGCTCTCCTGTCTGCCACTGTGCAATTGGCAAACCAGACACAGGCGCAGGAGGTTAAAATACTCCCTATGGTGCAACGGTAGGAGGTCACCAGCAGTTTTCCATTCAGTTGCTGTTCCCTGAGAAGTCTCAGGGAGTACCATCTCTGTGGGGCCCCTTTGACCAGGGCTGCCATGTGAGTTGCCCCAGGTCAGGTCCTCTTTTATGATAACCCCCAGAAACGTAAAACTGGCCACGTGCTCCACTCGGTCTCCATTGTTAAGCAAGGGCTGGATGTCTGATCTATTCCTTCTATAGTCCACTATAGGCTCCTGGGTCTTATTGGTGTGAAGGGCCACGTTTTTGTTCCACGAAAGCAACCGGTCCACCTCATCTCAATAGGCAGACTCATCCCCCCCAGAGATGAGTCCCACCACTGAGTATCATCTGCAAATTTAGTAATAGTATTACTACTGTGAGTGCACATAAAGAGTATAGAGTAAGGGACTCAATACGCAACTCTGCGTGGTGTACCAGTGTTAAGAATAAGAGCTGATTATGACCTAATCTGACCCTCTTGAGAGCAGCCAGACAGGAAATTGAATAAGAAAGTCCAAGATCCATAGGTTTAGGTGAAAGTATTGTGTTAAACGCAGAGCTAAATCTTATGAGAAATAGCTTAGTTTGAATGAGCCATTCAGCTGCATGACTTCCTGTAGTCGGAAGGGGAGAAGGGAACCCTGCATGAGGTGGTTCTCCCTCCCCATTGTGATGTGAGGTGCCCATACCTGAAAGTGTGGAATACGCAGAGCAGCCAATAACTCCAGCCTGGTACGAAAGGGAGGGATTTGGATTGAGGCCTCAGCTGGTGTTTGTGGATAGCAGATAAAAGGTTGGCGATGACGTGTTTGCTCCCCAAACAGAGGATAGAAAGAGTTGCCCTCTCTTTGAAAGCTACAGTGCCAGGGTGAAAATAAATCCACCACCTGTGTTCCTGCTCAATTTCCTTTCCATGGCCCGGGAGGCTTTGATAGAGGGAGGCAGTCGGTGTGCACTGCTCCCTCACACATTTTATGGGGGGTGGGGAGGGGGGCACACCCACTCCTGGCCACTTCCTGCCTCTCATCACATTAGCATCTGTGTCCCACAATACGACAAGTTCATTGTGGTAACATGGAGCTTCACACGGTGCACTTTTCCCACAGAGAGTGCAATAACATGGAAATCCAGGTGGACATAGAGACCAAGCCCAGCCATTATCAGCTTGTTAGTGGAAGCAGCACCGAGGATTCCCTCCATGTCCCGACCCAAATGGCAGAAAATGAGGAGGAAGAGGAAGAGGAGGAGGAGGAGGAGGAAGAGCAAATATGCAACCACCAAAGCTGTGAGCAGAAGGACTGTGTGGCCAGCAAAACCTGGGATATCACTCTGGCCCAGCCCGAGAGCATCCGCAGTGACCTGGAGAGCTCGGACAGCCAATCCGACGATGTGCCCGACATCACCCTGGATGAATGTGACTCCCCCTTTCCCCAGACTGCTGCCTGCCTCCACACCCCCAGTGCCAGAGGGGCTGGGAGCCCAAGTGCCCGCATTGGCCACTGTGCCCAAGCAGACGGACACCGGCCGGAGGAGAGAACACTGGAGTGCCTTGAGGCCCGAGGGTGAAGCCCCTCCCTCCCCCCCTCCCCCCTCGGCTTTTGCTCCCGGTCCCCCGGGTGACTGCCCTAATCCGGACTCTGGGCACATGGCCTCGGTTTTCTTTTTTTATTTATTGTTTTAAGCGCTTGGTGATGCTCAGTGAGTTCTGTAAGAGTGTACATAAATGTGTGCGTGTATATCGTATGTTTGCCAAACACACACCTAAAGAATGCCTTTAATAAATATTCCTGTTCCATTCTCATTGGACCCTTCTTTGCCCAGTGAATCTATTTCCCATAGGCCCTTCTCTCCTCTTGAAGCTTAGTCCTTGAACCCCTCCCCTCCTCTCCCCTCCCCTCCCCTCCTGGGAGGCCCTCTGGCCAGCCTGAAGGCTTGGGAGTCAGAGCGTGTGTCTTTGCTGCCCCCTAGAGGACTTTGCTCCTGGTGGTCAGATGCCTTCTTTGGACAGGGATCCAAGAGGACCCTCAGGTTGGGTTGGGGCAGGTGATCTGCGCCCTCTAGAGCAGGGGTGTCAAACTCGATTTCACTTTGATCTTGGGGGGGGGGGGGGGGGGCTGGTCAGCTTGCTGTCACTCGTGTCGGGGGCGCCTGTGGTGGCCCAAGCGCTCTGCCAAAAGGGCTCCCAAGCTCCATTTTCAGCTGCAACGGCTTCCTGCAACCCTCTGCCAGCAAAAGCTGAGCTTGAGAGGGCACCCCCAGCCCTACTGAGCTCTGCTTTCCCTGGCAGAGGCACCAAGGCTCCTTTGCTATTTCCAGGCGGGACAGGTCTAAGCACCCCGTGGGCAGGATCCGGCCCCTGGGCTTGGAGTTTGAGACTCCCACTCTAGAGGGTTTGGAGGAATTTGAGGGCAATGCATTGCCTCTTCCTCTTGCCTGGGCTTCCCTGTTTTCAGATTTGGAGACTGGAATTGCCTAACAGGTTAACCCTGAAACTGTTGCTGTATTCGCCCAAACCAGGAACACCTCAGAGGCCTACAAAGGGAGGCACACAACACCCTAAGACAAAATCTGGATTTCAGTAAGCTAAACTGCTAGTATTTTAACCTCATTTCATCCTAGTCTAGTAAGATGTATGAATTCAGCTATAATACAAATATTTAAAATACATATGCTCCTGACCTTCAGCTGCAGAAAGGAAGAATACTTCAGAAGGTTACATGAAATGCAAGAAGGGGAAAGATTTATGTTGTGGAACTATCATATGATGAGTACGTGCGTTGAGTTTCCAGTTCGTTTTAAACACTTTGTGCTTCATCCAAAAAGGGTAGGAACATGGAGCAAGGAATAGGCCCTTTGCTTTTTAACTCCCAGGTACTGCTAAATAGCATAGAAGTTTGTTAGAAAGAGCAAAGAGTGAAGAGATGGTGCAACACTTTAGCAAGCTCTGAGGTCCCATTCTCTTCCCCCTTTTCTTTGTCCTGGAATAAAAGGGCATTGTTGCTCATCCACTTCTTCAGTTAAACCTGTCATTGCATTTGAGGAGGGCTGCTTAGACCAAGATGTGGATGTTGTGAGGGACAAGCGCAGATATTGAAGGGAACCAAGTGGTGCAGTTCATTGTTTCAGAAGGATGCATATATTACAAAATTTGAATGTTGAAAATATCTTCTCTATAAAGAAGAATTGCATGCTAGCATCTGTCTGCAGGGAGTTTGTGGTGGGTAATATTTCCATCTCAGTACAGGAGAATATTGGTAGCTCTGGTTTGAACTGGGAGTTCCTTTATACATTCTGAGCTTGGTGATTGTCTTGAAGACGTTTCATTACCCAAATTAGGTAACCATGCTAATGAAGCAGAGAGCACCAAGGACCCCACACTCCCATCCCATCCCAAGTGGTGCCAAGTCATTGGCTCTAAGGCCGAAGGCCCCAAGGCTGGGGAGCCCCTGCTCAGAACAGTAATCCAACATCTGGACTCCTTCAGGGAAGGAGTCATTCTCCCTGCCAGGCTGCTCTTCCTGCTAGGGAACGTTTCCTTCAGAATCTCTTCCTTCTAACTTAAATCCATTACTCCGTGGTTCTATTCTGGAATGACCGGATCCCTTTGGAGGCCCTCCTTCGCTAGCTTCTCCTGACACCAAATCATCACTGCTGCATGTTCTTGAGCCCCACGGGGAATGTTTGATTGCCCTCGGCTTTTCAGTCCCTTCAAATGGAGCCCTCCAGTGTTGTCCCATTGCTTAATGTCCTGTGCCTTCCTCCTGGCTCTGAAGAAGAAAGGGTTCAGGGAGAGGAGCTATGGATTTCCCGGAAGGAACTGGAAAAAGTTTGTCTCCCAAGAGATGCTGGGATAATTAAATTTCTTCACCCATCTTCCTTTCAAAAATAAATCAGTGCCTTCTGGACAAGACGCTACTGGGAAATCCCAGCACTCTAAAATAGGCTAGGAATTTTAAACAACAAAATTGGAGGAAGAGAACAAGCCCCTTGCTTGCTGTTAAATTACATGGGGATGACCCTGAAGCTCAAGGGAGATTTTAGTTTTAAAAGTACCCAGGAAGTTGATCTTTTATATTATAAAATAATAGATCAAGCAGATAAAATATATTAAAAAGTACATACAGCACTGTAAAAAAAGCCTAAACCAGTGATCACTAGCTGGTGGTCCGCAGAAAAATTATTTGCATTTTTTATATTGCACTAAATACTATTTATCTTTTTAAAAAATCATATTAGTGGTCTGTGGGATTTAAAATTATGAATTTAGTGGTTCCTGAGGTCCAAAAGGTTGGTGACCCCTGGCTTAAACAATGGCAAAGCAAACAATCAGGAACAGCAATAAAGTATAAAATATAATATATAATATTATATTCTCTCATATAATATATAATATATACAGTATAAAATACCAATAGATGTTCTGAAAATAATCTTAATGGGCTGTTTGCATCCGGTCCCTCCACAGACCGGATGCCTCCGTGGCTGCCAGGGCATCTGGGAAAGGACTTCTGGCAAACAGCTGGGGCCTTTTGGGGCACAAGACTGACTTCCACATATCTCCAGCCTTTGGCTCCTTCTCTTAGAGGAAACGGCACCAACCCAGCTTGGCTACCCCCTGAAAGCGCCGCCTGGGGAGGCCTTGAAAGAACCTGGATGGGAGACCACCAGGTCAGCCCAGGACCAGGAGCCAAGTTCCAGGGAGACGCCCCAAAGCTCCAGTGGAGAAGCAGCCAAAAGGAGCCGGGACTTCTCCCACCTCCTCTCCAAGCCTCCTGCCGCCTTTCTCAGCCTGGCAACTTCAGACCCCCAGAGTCCCCCGCACGGCCAGGTTGGCATCTGCCTGGCTGAGAAGCGCCGGCTGAGGCTGACCGAGGCTCCGCGACGGCGGCTCAGGGGCTGCTTGGAAGGCCGCTGCCCGGACGCCTTCGCGCAAACGCCCGTCCCAGCTGCGGCTTCCCTCGCCAGGACCCCAAACCCGCGCCCGGCCTCCTCGGCTTCCCTGCCGCCGCCTGGTCCGGGGCGCGCCCAGCACGGCGGCGGCGGCGGCAGGAAGGAGCGGCCGGGCCGGGTGGGGCCGGCAGGTGAGTCACGCCTGGCGCTGGCGGAGGCCGCAGGTGGAGCCGGGCCTTTTGTGCGGGGCCCGCCGGCCAGAGAGAGGAAGGGGCGAAGGGCCGGAGCGGGAGGAGCAGGTACCCGAGCGCCGCGGAGCCGGGCCAGGTGGCCGGGAGAGGCGCGCCGCTCTCGGGGCTCCTGCAACGGCGACGGGGCGGCCAGGCGGGGGTGGCCCGACTCCCGCACGGCCCCTCCCCGGGGTCTCGCCTGGGCGAGGGGGGGCCGGGGGGCGCCCGGGGAGGCGGGGGGGGGGCGCGTCCGCCGTCGGGGGCCTCGGTCGGCCTTCCAGAGGCCTTTCCCGCGGGGCCCGCCAGATCCCCGGGGCTCTTCGGGCCAAGCGGGCGCTGGGCGGGCTCGGCCTTCCGGCGGCGGAGAAGAAGGGCTGGGAATTGGGCAGAACCCCCCCCCCCCTTCTCTCCCCTCCCCGTTGGCTGCCTAGCAACCGGGCTTCGGGTGCCGCTCAGGCTCCTTGGGGAGAGGGGGGGGGGGCTCCTCGCAGGGCATCCGAAGCTCCGGGGTGCTGAAATGGGCTTTCTGGAGGGAAGGAAAGGCCCCTCGGGGCGCCCAGCGGCTCTGCCTTTCGGTAGCCCGTGAGGAGGCGTCGGAAGGAGGATTCCCAGCCTACGTTTCCTTAGTCTTCCAGTTGTAACTGGGGGATCAGGCAGAGCAGGGGGACAAATGCAAGCGTTGCAATTGGTATGAAACGTTCTGAGGCATCAAATCCCAGGAGAGCGTTGGGAGAAAAAGTGGTTGGTTAATGGAAATGTTTGCTCTTTCAAAACAAAATTATTTTTATTTACTATTTTGGTTAACAGCAAAAAATGCAAACAGCCTTTTCCAAATATGGTTATTTTTGTTGTAGTCACCTACTGGGAGCAATTCTGCTACAAACAACCTCTCCCTTCAAGGAATTTGCAGACAGGTCTGTGCTTGATTTCTTTAGTATAATTCTTTTCAGTCCAATAATGGAAGTTCTGGGGCCAGACTGCAAAACCCTTCATGTACACGAATCTCTGAAGAAATCGGAAGAACATAAATTGAACTGAATATGGAAAAGTCTTGCGCAGCATCTAAAAATGATCTAGACAAACTTTCCATAATTAGAAAATTTTAAAGGCTGATGAAATGTAAAATCTTGTATGAAATGTTGCACAAAATATGCCTTAACCAGGCTTTCCAAATGCCTGTCCTGAACTAAGAACAGGCTGCATGGAGATTGTCTTGGTGCTCTAAAAGACCTGAATCAGTTGGTTCTATTCTCTCTCTCTCTCTCTCTCTCTCTCTCTCTCTCTCTCACACACACACACTTATTTGCCCCAGAGAAATTTGAAGTCAGGTTAACAAAAGAAATTCAGTAATTCAGCTGCCCAACCAGACTTTGGAGAAGCAGGGCCCCTGCACCACTTGCATTCCAAACAGCCTCTTTCTCCCCCCCCCCCCACTTCTCCCCCTTCCAGCTTGTGTAGATTTAAGGGCTCTTCTGGCCTCATTCACTCTGCTGTTTATGCAATGGTTAATCTTTAAAGGAAGGCCTTGGTTCTTTCCCAAAGGAAACATGCTCCCTTATCAACTTCCTTATGGCCTCCTGGCTCAACCTGTGGGAGATAAGTTGGCTGGGGGAGCAACTGCCCATCCCTGCTGAGCCCATGGCACCACCTGCCCAGTATTGCCATGGAAGAGATCCTGCAGGGTATATGCCCCAGGCACAGCCAGGGCTGCACATGGAAGAGCACCACAGACCCCCCCCCCCAAGTACTGTGTTCCTTCTGAAGAAGGAAGAAGATGGTGCATCTTCCTTCTCCAGACAAGAACACCCAGGTGAAAAGTCACAAAAGATAAGTAAAAGCTGTAAACCAAGATAAAGAGATAGGTAGGTTCATGGGAAGGGACTGGAGAGAAGGGTGGATCTGGTGTAGGAGTGGGAGAACCGGTTGCCTTCGGATGTTCTAAACTTCATCTCTCTCCATATCTACCTGTTGGCCAACTGCCCAGGGTGATGTGAAATTGCAGTTCAGCTGCCTCTACAGGGTCAGACCTTACCTACCTGAGCAACGGCTGTCCAAAAGCTCCTGGCCACCCTCTTAAGGTGCTGGTCCTGGTTGGGCTTGCAGCTGTTTTGCCATCGGGATGCTTGAAGCAGCTTAGATTCCAGGTTTCTAGTGTCAGACCCACTAGGAGGTGGACCAGACCAGAAACTCACCTCTACAGGAAAGCTAGATCAAGGTAATGTAAATCACAACAGAATTTTGCAAGTCTGACTGCTTCTCCCCCCCTCCTGCTTTCACCCAGTAAATCAGGAAGGCGTTTGGACTATTCTCTTGCTTCCCAGGACTTCTTTCATTCTTTATTGTTTCTTAGCTGAGATAATGCTTCTTGCATGTTTCTGTCAGGGAACGGCTCCTTTTCTCTGCACATCTAGCAGCATCAGAGCTGCTTTTTAAAGCTTACCCTAAATTGTATTTACAGACCTTTTCTGTGCTTTAATCAGTCTAAAATATTTGATGTTCCCTGAAATTAGGCCAAATCATTTGTAACTAAGCTGAGAAGAACAGTCCTAGTATAAATTGTTAGGGGAAAAACATCTGGACAGATTCCATTATACGACATCCCTGCTATTCATGTTTTCGGCACCTTTATTGACCTATCGGAAGCCCCTTCGCGTAACCCAGACTGGCTTAATTCATAGAGGAGCCTTTGGGGAGGGATTTTGACAAGTAAGTCCCGAAGTTCATCAGATGATCTCTTGGGAGCTCCCCCCACCCCCCTTTGCTCTCCAAGATCTGTCAGATGTAACTTGCCTCCAAAATATTTTCAGCGTCTTTCCAACCCTTAGGACCGTAACGGCGAACCTATGGCACGTGTGACACAGGTGGCACGCGGAGCCATTTCTGAGGGCATGTGAGGTGTTGCCCTGTCAGCTCTGGCATGCATGCACACGCTGGCCGGCTGATTTTCGGCCTTGATTGTCAGCAGTTTTTTGTGCTCTGGAGGCTTCAGGAAAGTGAAAAGAGAGTGAAAAATGGACTTACTGGGCCCACCCGAAGTTGGAAAATGGGCCGTTTCTGGCCTCTGGAGGGCCTCTGGGAGGGGGGCGTTATCACTCCCCAGCCTCCAAGAAAGTTGTGCCTGCATGTGTGGGGCAGCGGGCGGGGTATAATGCATGCATGCACAGGGGTCATGGCATGGGGGGATTAAATTATGGGGGTGGGCACCCGAGTGCATGCAATAGTGCGCAAGTGTGTGCTTTTTGCACCTGAGGCAAAGAAGGCTCGCCATCACTGCCTTAGGATGACCCTCTGAAAGAGAAATCCTCCGTGTAGCTGAGGTTGCTTCAGAAAAAAAGTTAAGGAGGGAGGGAGGGAGGAAGGGAGGAAAGGAAGGAAGGAGTCAGCAAAGCTTTGAGAGTTGCGTGATGAGGAGCACTGGGGGAGGGGGGGAGAGATGCTTCCCAGAGGGATCAGGTTGGCCCCTGCATTAGGATCAGAGATGCCTCGTGAGTTTGACTCAGCAGGCCTGCTCTTTCTATGTAGAACTTCACATTGTGCAGCATGTCTACCTCTCTCCTCCTTTCTTGTGATGCAAAAGTGTGTACTGGAACACATGTGTTTCTTTCCCAGACATGATTGACACCAGCAGCTCCCAGAAACTCTTGATGAAAACAGGACTCATACTGATTGTCATTGGTCACCTGAACTTCATTTCGGGAGCTTTGGTCAATGGGACGGTCTTGCGCCACATTGCCAACCCTCAAGATACCATTTCGTTGCAGTATGCCATTTCTAACATCATTTTGGCCACCTCGGCCATCTTGGTAGGTAGCCTGGTTTATACGATCCGGAGCGATTGGTGGAAGGCTCAACCCGTCCATCGCCCCGTTCTGCTGCCTTGCAGAGGCAGGCTTGGCATGCAGGGCGTACCAAAGGCAAGCTCATTCTTCCCCCCAGATGATGCAGGGTGCCCTGGATAAGTTGGCCCCAATCAAAAATGTCAGATGCAAATAATTATCACTTTAACTGCCATACCCTGCTTTAAAGTCAGAAACAGAACAAAAATCAGTTACTGGTTCTGATGGGCACCCACAAAATAAGTGCCGTCTGATCTTCTTTCTCTCATAATGATAAAGTTGGGAATTGTGCCAAATGTGGTATTAATGTGTTGTGACTGAAGTTGGAGTGACTCTGCAGTAGCAAAAGGCAAGCATAATTCTAAAGCTATTACCTTGCCAGAGATTTCAAATTCCTTCGAATAATAGAACAATCACTTTAGATCTTGGAATCATCAAAACTAATTCCTGCAAAGCCATCAGCTGTTCTCAATTTGCTTGAATTTTATCTTGAAGACAACATCTGGAGGGGGGAATTGCATCACCGTACTGTAATCTGCTGTTGCTGCTGGTCTTTGCATGGGATAATTTCCTGGTTTTCCCTTTACAGACAATAACCTGTGGAATTGCAGCCATTGTGCTTTCCAGATACCTGTCCCAAAAACCACTGGTAAGCAGTCTTGTCCCTGTGGCAGTTTGGAGCAGAAATACCTGCAGTCAGAAAATGAGCTCAGTTTCTGGATAAGAATTGCATAATAGGCTAGACCCCCAACTGTTTGCAGACGCTCTTGCTAACTCCCTTAGGAAAGAATGGATTAACCTTGAGCCTCATTTTTTCTCCTTACCACACCTTCACCACACCCATAATCTGCCTATCTTCAGGGTCACCAGGCTCTTCACTCCCTATCCCAGCCAAGATAACTTATGGAGTTATGCAATAACTCCATAAAATGTAGGCTTTAAGTAAACAGCTTTCCCAACTACGGAGGGCATTTTTGTAGGCCCCTTATACATTTTTTATTGGGAAGGAACCATAAGTGGGCCTTTCCATGTAGCTCTGCTTGTTTTATTTACTGTATTCTGAATTGCCCAGTAAGGAGAGTTTTAGGCAGACTACAAAACTGTTTAATATAAACGCCTCTACAAATAGAATAAGAAAAACTAAAATATAGAGAAGTCATATGGAAGATGTGCAATTATCTAACATCTATCTATGCACATTATTTCCCTAACATGCAAATTCTAAATGCTGCTGTAGTGGAAAATTTTGAACAGAATTGTGTCACTTATATAAAAATGCACTAATTAGACTATCCAAAGTGCAGATCAATATCCAGGAAGCATAAAAATCATCCTGAAAAGATTCCTTCCATTCTGTGATCGTTTCCTTAAGAAACATTCAGTTTGCCGTTATCCACGCTGGAAGAGCTTAAGTGCCATTTCTGGCAGGATGATTGCTTACTTGATTCATTACATGTATTATAGCTGCCTGCTCCAAAACTTTAGCTTGCTGGGGAAGAAGGTCTTCATTCTGTGAACATGAAGCCCTTTAGATCAAGGTTTCTCAGTCAACATGGGGGAAAAACTTGCTTTAAATGGTTTGGACACCAGTTTCCAGGTCTCCTTCCTTCCATTTGTGTTGGACTCCCTTTCCTAGAGTTCTCAGTCCTAGGACTGTTGGAATTGAAACCCAAGACATTTGGGTGGTATCACATGTAGCATCCTTGGAAATTCTCAAATGGCATTCATAATATTGCTTGATTCTAGTTCAGCTGGGTTCACACATGAGGTGCTTCTTCCCCAAACTTCAAGTGACTTCTGAATTATTCTGAGTTTGACCTCTCTCGACCTCTCTCTTGACCTCTTGCCAGGTTCACCTAGGTATTACTCTATGTTCACTTCACAAACTGAACCCGAAATAAAGAAGCCATATTTTAACATAGTAGGGGTGGGTTCCTACCAGCTGCACAACCGGTTCGCTTCACATGCGTGCGCAGTTTAGCCAAAATGGAATTTCCGCATTGTAAACAAGGAAAGGAGCAAGGGAAACAGCTGAGGGGCAGCAATTCAATCTGCCACCACTGATCAGCTGGACTTCAGAAGCAGAAATAAAGGTCAGTAAAACCCAGGGGCAGGCGGGCCCACTTTTATGGAAACAGAGAACCGGTTCGCTCTCGGCTTGCAGGCAGCACTAACGGTTCGGCTGAACCAGGCCGAACCGGTAGGAACCCACCACTCTAACATAGTATGTTGTGTATTGTATGAATTTGAAAAGTTGCATTAATTTTGTGAAGTGGCTAAGCTAATTGTTTTAACACTGAAGCAGAAAGGATGAAGGTTTTTGTATGATGGGTGAACCCATCCATTGTGTTTTGTAAGCTGTGTCCTGTGGCTTATCCTCTTTTCTGAACCCTCCTGCTCCCTACGTCTTTTGTGGCAGCCCCTGCCCTCCGGAAGGTTGGAAGGTTAGATGCCCCGTGAGATTGTTGTTGTGGAGTGTTTATGCATTTGTCCTCGGCAACTGCTGGTTATTCGGTTGACATATTTTTCCTGTTGTTTCTTGATGACTTCCCAGAGTTGCATCTGGGAGATGGGGGAGCTTATAAAACCAAGGGAAAGAAGAACCTAGATAAATGTAGTGTGTAGTCTTGCTAGCCAAATGAGGATTCGCCCCAGAGCTGCCTGGTCCTCTCTCTTTGCAGGCATGGGCCGTTTTCTCCCTCAGCATCAGCAGCAGCCTCTTCTCGCTCTTCTGCCTGGTGGGGCTGGCGGTGGCCATTGGCCTGACCTTTGCCAACAAGGGCCACGCCCTTCTGTCCCTCTGCACCTTTGCTGACATGGAGGTCATTCAGATCACCCACGAGTGCCCCTTCGACCCCACGCGGATCTATGTAAGTCTGCCAAAAGGGACCCCGAGCTCCTGCTGCCAGAAGGTGGCTGTGGTGGGGAAGGGGCTTCTCTAGAACCGGGGGCTTCGTCTCCCTAAAGTGGCTCCCAGGGGAAGAGGCTCAGCAATCCTTTGGGGGTGTCGTTTTTGCACTGCACCCTGGACAGGATGGCTCATCCTTGGTGGCTGGAAGTTGGCATGGGTGGGTGGCTCCATCAGTTGAGCCGTGGTTTCTACCTCTGAAAGTGGGTGGACGCATTTCTGACCTTCCCTTCCTTCTGCTCAGAGTTCTGCCCTGGTCCTCTGGGGGATCTCCTTTCTCTTGGACTCCGTGGAGATCATCTTCAGCATCCGCTGCTTTCTTATCACTCTTACGATCCTGAACCTGAAGCTTTGTCGCAGGGGGAAGCGCAAAAAGAAGGTAAATCTCCCCCCTCCCCCCGGTCCCTGCAGGGTTGGAGGAGACAGTGGGGGGAAAGAAGAGCGGTCTAGCCCAGGTCCTTCTGCGTGCTTTGGAGAAAGCCCTATGATACGCTCCCATTCCCTTCTTCCCCTGCCACACTGCCGCCTTCTGTCTATGGCCAAAGACTGGGGGCTCCTTCATGTTGAGACCCAGAGCTGTTCCCCAGAAGGCCTCATGCTGGCCTCCTGCAGGATCTGATTATGCACCTCTCAGGCATCCTGGTCTGAGCCTTTTAAATCAGGTCTTAGCAACCAGGCCAGATTTAAATAATTGCTTGTTTGCAGCCTGCATCTCATTACCCAAAACCCCTGTTGAAAACAGGCCAGTGGCTCCTCTGCCCCTGACTGGACTTCAGAAGAGCCCAGCCAGGCAGGTCAGCAGAGGAGAGGCAGGGACGGCCTCAGCCTCGGGCTCCTAGGAGGGTCAGCAAAGGCTTCCAAACAGACCCATCGGCTGAAACGCCAAGACGGGAACGAGGAGGGGCTGGCTTGACACCAGTGGGGGGAGGGGTACAGGTAGTCCTTGACCTATGACCGCAATTGGCACCAGAGCTTCTGTGGCTAAGCAAGGCGGATATTAGGTGGGTCAGGCGGGTCACTGTGCAATCTTTCTGCCATGGCTGTTAAGCGAATCGCACTGTCTTTAAGTGAGTCCATCCTCCCTTTTGACTGGTGGCTCTGCCTTGCTTTAAAGATCTTGCGGACGTTCGTCAGCGCCCAGGGCAGAGACTCCCGCGAGGTACGGGACCTGCTGAGGATGGAGCCCTTGGGCGTTGTGTAGCTGTAGAGGCCAAGCTCTGTCGCTCTGGAGAGCCTGGCAGGCGAAACCCTCACGGACTCTTCGGGGGCACCTTTCCGGCCGTCCCTGCTCAGTGTCACCATCGGACTTCCCTGACCGCTGGGAGGGCCGGAGCCTGCCGGAGAGATGGCTTCTTCCAAGCAATGGACCGCCTTGTGTTTGTTCCTTTCTCCCGCTCGTCCTCTGGATGAGGTTTCTCGCTCCGACTTCTCCAAGGAGGCTGTGAGCTCTTCCTTCTTTGTTCTGAGGCACACATGCGCCTGCCCTCATGGGTGGCTCCCCTAGGATGGGCAGGGGGAGGTGGCAGCCTTCCTGGAACATCTGGAGGGAGCCTGGTGTTCTCTTTGGGGGGGGCAATGATGCTCTGGGTCGTCCTCAGGAGCAAAGCCGCCCAGAGTGACCGGGGAAGAGGCTCCACCAGGATGGACCTCTCGGACGGGTTCCTTTCACTAAGGCTGCATTCTGTTCTCACAGCTTCAGCAGGGACTGGAAACCTGCAGGCTTCTCCATTGAAAACTATGGAAAACTTTAGATTATTGGTTTGTTGACAAAACTGCAAATCCTCCCTCACTTTGCTTATATCTGTAAATATGCAAATCTGCTGAAATAATGGATTGGGGGGGGGCAATGGATCAACCAGCTGCAAAGGAGGCCGACTGGGGGGCCTCAGGTGGGGTCCTGGTGAAGGGAGATGCCAGCCCACTTTCAGGAGGGAATGTTGGTCCAGCTGTATCCTCTCAGCCAACCTACCTCACAGGATTGTTGTGAGGACGGAGTGCTGTTTTTGGCCTTAAACTCCTGGACCAAAGACGGAATAAAGATCTAACAAATTAATTGGCGAGACTGGCAGAGACCCGGCCCTTCCTTCCCTTCCCTTCCCTGGAGGCTCCTTTCTGCAGCTTGCAGGCCGTTGCCGCATTTGAGCTTCTGGGCTTCACTCGCAGGGAAGAAGGCCGTCCCTGGGCGCTGCTGCTTGAAGAGCCGGGAGCCCAAATGCAGCGCCCAGAATCCCAGCATCCCAGCGAAGCTGCTTTGGTCTCCCGTAGGCGCCTTTTCCCGTCAAGGGCTCCGGTTGGCCCAGAGGGGCATCGTCTCCAGGTGGCTTCATGCATTGCTGTGACCCGTTTCTCTCCAAACTCTGCTCCTCCCTACTACAGATCCCGTCCTCTCGGCCATAGCGTGACGCTGGTAGTCCAAAAATCAGGGGGCCCTTGCGAGCAAGAAAGCTGGCCAGCATCCCGAGAGCAGGGCCTCCTCCCACTTCTTCCAGAGGGGAGGCCGGGGCTTTGGTCTTGGGGGCCCCGCCTGCCTCTCTTGGCTTCAGGAAATGGGGAGGAGCTCAGTGGCTGAAAGGGGAGGGAGGGGGAGGGCTGCTGGTGGGAAACTGGGCAGGGCCACTGGCTTTCTGCACCATCCCAAATTCCCCCCCACCCCCACCCCCACCCGGTCCATCCCCCACCTGAAGCCAGAAAATTCCCCCTTGCATTTGGGCTCCTTGTGCCTGGCAAGGGCTGTGTACCTGAGCCTGGGTGGGGCGTGTAAAAAGAGGCCAGGCCTTGACTGGCTGGCAGCGGTCGCCGTCTGGGCTTCCTGACCTCCCTGCCTGAACGGACAGCCTCTGCAGGAAGGCTGGAGTCTGAATGGGGGCCCACGGCTCCCCCAGTCCCGGTTCTGGATGTTTCTTGGGAAGTGTGACCCTCCGCCTTGACTCAAGTCTTGGCCCGCCCTGCAAGGAGGCTGCAGCCAGGAGACGATGCAGGTGGAGGGCTCCGGCTAGGCTCAAACCCTGCATGAAGGTGTCCCTCCACCCCAGGAAGCTGACACCGGCACCCCCAGCCACTTTCCCCAAGAAAGAAGTGGGGGGAGAGGCATCGTTGGGCGAATCATCCGAGGTAGCTCGGGAGTTCATGGCTTCCATGACGGCCATGGACCTGACCCAACTAATTCAAGGCCCCACTCACGAGGGTGGACATACGCCGGACCTCATCTTTGTCTCAGGCCAATGGAAGAGTGATCTGGGTATAGGGGATATAGTCATCACGCCCTTGTAATGGTCAGACCGCTCACTTCTCCGGCTCGACTTTCCGACCGCTGCTCCCCTCCGCGGGGAGGCGGAACCTGAGTTACCAATCTGGTTCCGCCCCAGGCGCCTGATGGACCCGGATGGGTTCCAGACGGCGCTTGGGCCATTTCCTGTACCCCTGACCCACGCCCTGATGGAGGACCTCGCCGGCCGCATGGAATACTGTGACCGCGGGAGCCTTGGATCGGGTCGCGCCCTTGCGGCCTCTCTTGCGGCGGCGAACCACCCTGGCTCCTTGGTTTACCGAGGAGCTGCGGGTGATGAAACGCCGCAAGAGATGCCTAGAGAGAAGATGGAGGTCTACCCGATCTGAATCTGACCGGACACAGGTAAGAGCCCATTTACGGACTTACATTGTGGCGCTGAGAGTGGCCAAACGTCATCATTGTGCTACTCTCATAGCATCCGCAGACAACCGCCCTGCCGCCCTGTTTAGGATGACCCGCTCCCTCCTTCAACAGAGGGTGCGGGAAGCCCCGTTACAGGGTAGAGCAGAGGAATTTGTGATTTTTCTGCAGGAGAAAACCGCTCAGATACAGAACAGGCTAGCCCCCATTGATGGCCCAGTGGGATGCCACGAGACAGATCTTGTTTGGGAGGAGTTTGACTCCGTCACTTCCGAGGATATGGACAGGTTACATGGGCGACTGCGAGCCACCACATGTTTATTGGACCCGTGTCCCTCCTGGCTTGTACTGGCATCCTGGGAGGTGACACGAGGCTGGCTCCAAGAGGTTGTCAACGCATCCTTAAGTGAGGGTTCCTTGCCTGCTTCCCTAAAAGAGGCTATGGTGAGGCCCCTCCTTAAGAAGCCCTCTTTGGATCCAGCTCTATTAAACATCGTCCAGTCTCCAACCTTCCCTTTTTGGCGAAGGTTGTTGAGAGTGTGGTGGCACAACAATTTCCCCGTCACCTGGAGGAAGTTGACTATCTAGACCCGCGCCAGTCCGGCTTTCGGCCCGGTCATAGCACCGAGACAGCATTGGTCGCGTTGGTTGATGATCTCTGGAGGGCCAGAGATGGGGGTTGTTCCTCCATCCTGGTCCTATTAGACCTCTCGGCGGCTTTCTATACCATCGACCATGGTATCCTATTGCATCGGCTGGGGGGGTTGGGGGTGGGAGGCACCATTTTACGGTGGTTCTCCTCCTACCTCTCTGGCTGATCGCAATTTGTGTTGGCAGGAGAGCAGAGGTCGACCTCGAGACCCCTCACGTGGGGTGCCTCAGGGGTCGGTCCTCTCGCCTCTCCTGTTTAACACATACATGAAGCCGCTGGGTGAGATCATCCGTGGTTTTGGGGTAGAGTACCATCTCTACGCTGATGACACTCAGCTATATATATCTACCCCAAACCACCCCAACGATGCCGTAGCGGTGATGTGCCAGTGCCTGGAAGCCGTGCGGATCTGGATGGGAAGTAACGGACTCAGGCTCAACCCGACCAAGACCGAGTGGCTGTGGTTTCCGGCTGCCCGATTCAACCAGCTCACTCCATCGCTGGCCATAGGGGGCGAACATCTTGCCCCTGTGAATGGGGCGCGCAATTTGGGTGTCCTCCTGGATGCCCGGCTGTCCATGGAAGATCAAGTGACAGCCGTGGCCAGGAGGGCGTTCTACCAGGTTCGCCTGGTTCGCCAATTGCGCCCCCTATTGGATCGGGACGCCCTTCGCACAGTCACTCATGCGCTCGTGACATCCCGACTGGACTATTGTAACTCTCTCTACATGGGGCTCCCCTTGAGGTGCACCCGGAGACTTCAGCTAGTCCAGAACGCAGCCGCGCGAGCAATTATGGGAACCGCAAGGTTTACCCATGTAACACCGCTCTTGCGCGAGCTGCACTGGCTGCCTGTCGTCTTCCGGGTGCGCTTCAAGGTGTTAGTTATCATCTTTAAAGCGCTCCATGGCTCGGGATCTAGTTATCTGCGGGATTGGATCCTGCCTCATACATCCTCACGGCCGATTCGCTTCCACAGAGAGGGACTTCTCCGGGTGCCGTCCACTAGACTTTGTCAGCGGGCGACACCCAGGGGAAGGGCTCTCTCTGTGGCGGGCCCAGCCCTCTGGAACGACCTTCCCCCCGACATTAGGACGACCACGGACCTCCGCTCCTTCCGTCTTAAATTAAAAACACATCTTTTCTGTCTGGCCGGCCTAGGATAGTCTCTCTGTCTCTGGGGTTTTATTGGGAATCCTTTTTTAGTTTAGCTTAGTTTTAATGGGGAATTTTAGCACAGGTATAGGTTTAATTTGTTTTTAAAGAAATGTCTGTATATATTTATTGTTTTTTATTCTTCCTGTGCACCGCCCCGAGTCCCTATGGGGAGAGGGAGCGGTCTACAAATATTAAATATTATTATTATTATTATTATTATTTAACCATGGGATTGGGGGGTGGGGGGCAGAAGTGACCACAGCAACGTCCTGCCTTCTTTGGTCACTCCCAAAGCGAGCTGCAATAAATCAGAGAATTTGGCTCTGTCACTTGGAAGGAAATGAACTTTGAGTGGACATCCGAGCACAAAAGAAATCTGCAGGCTGTGATTCGTTCGCGGCTGCGTTGGGATCATTTTACAATGAAAAGCAGGTAAGACGATCAACAAATAATTCTACACATACACTTTTCACACCAAGCTCTGGTTGGCAGCTCACACCAAGCAGCTTCTGCATGCTGGTCCCCCCCCCCCCCTGGTCTCAGCCCCTCTGCTGCTCCCAAAGCTTTGGGGGTGCTGTGTCCCCTGGGGGGGAGGGGCTGGGCTATCGAATGCACCCTGGGTGAGATACGACCCCTCCCCCCCCTGCTGCAAACCAGAATCCAAAGGGCTGGTGAGGGGGTGGGGGTGGGTGATGGGGCTGGGGCAGAAGGTGTGTGTGTGTGTGTGGCCGTGACTCTTTGTGAAGGGGGCTGCTCTGGGCTGCGGCAGATGAGCTGAGGTCCTTTGCATTCAATGGCACTGCATGGAGATCACGACTGGGCAGGAACAAAAGGCTTTGGACCTCTGGTGCTTCTCTGCTCCTGGGAAGGAAGGGAAGGGAAGGGAGGAAGGAAGGAAAGAAGGAAGGAAGGAAGGGAAGGGAAGGGAGGAAGGAAGGAAGGAAGATGCTTGTGTTGGAAGGGAAGAAGGAAAGGAAGGAAGGAGCAGAAAAATCAGCCCCCCCAAAGCGCCTTTGACAGCTGCCCAGCCCAGAGGGAGCTCCTCCAAACGATGCAGAGCCTGCTTGGGAGAGCCAGGAGGGCTGCTCCACGGAGGGCATCCTAAACAAGGCAAAGCAGAGGCTTCTACTTCGTGTACTTGACTGGTCTGGCTTAGTGCCATTTTAATAATTGATTATGCTACTCTATTAAATGTATGCGCTGCCACACTGGGAGTTGTCCAGGCACACACTGGGGTCCCTCTCAGGGGCCTTTCGGCTTCGTTGGCATTTGCAACCGGAGCCTCGGGCTGCAGACCTCGCTTTCGCCAGCAAAAGCTGCCCTCGCACTCAGAGCCCTGCAGTGGGAATACGAGGGAGCCAGCAGCAGGCGAGCGGCCCCCTTTGGCTGACCCCAACCCAGGGGGGTGAGAGAAGACCGGCTGGTCCTCCCACTCTGGCTTTGCCCCCCCCACCCCTCAAGAGCACCCCACGTTGTGTCACATTCACACCAAGCTACAGTGTTGAGGGAGGGGGGGAAGGCAAGAGATCTGTGAGTCAGAAGAGAATTCAGTCGGCTGGCAGGTGCTCCTCGCTTCGATGTCCAAGCAGGGACGGGAGGAGGCTGGTGACTTCCTCGGAGACGCCCGGTGAAGGTGGGTGCTGTTTGGGGAGGTGGGCTCACCCAGAGCCTCCTGGGCAGTGGGGAGGTGCTCAGAACTGGGAGGCACTGCTGGGGTCGCACTGCAGCAGCCTCACAATGGAGGGGTCGCTCTTGGCACCTTTGATGAACTCCTCCAGGGACAGTTTGCCTGGAAAGCAGAAGGGAGGGGGGCTGTCAATCACAGCAAAGGAGGGGGGGCTGCCAGCCCCAGATGGGCAGAATTCCCAGGAGGGGCCCCTGAGAGGCCCTGTTTGCTTGCTTCTCCTGCCCAACACCCTCTCCGGGCCCTCCGTCCTCACCTGACCTTCCCAGGCCTCCTTGGGCCAAGCTCACCTGCCTTGTCTCTTGAGGAAGGATCCCTGCAAAGGTGCATCATGGCTTCAGCAGAGCTGACATGGGATCCCCCCCCCCCATTCCTCATGTGTCAAGGGAGGTTTCCCTGTCAAAGATTCACTAGACTGACGTCTTGTTTTTCAGTTGCTCATCTCAGCCTTCCAGCCTGGCCTTGGCTCCTCCCGACACAAACGAAGAGCTCAGGTGAGCGACCAGCCTCGGCCTCTGGTGAAGGTGGGTGCTTAAGGAGCCCCCCAGGTGCAGAGAAGGGGGTTCAAGGGGAAGTCAAGGAAGGGCTGCAGCTGCCCCACCAGGGGGCCGAGCGCCTGGCAGGTATCACATGACCACGGAGAGGGGCCTGGCTGTCAGAACTTTGGAACCAGGTCATAAGTACCGTTGGGAAGTGGGATGTCCGTTGCAACTTTGAATGGTTGCTAAGCAACCGGTCATTAGTCAAGGACCACCTGCTGCACCGGTGTTTCTCAGCCGTGGTCGACTTCGCTCATGATGTAGTCGTTCCATTGCTGGGACTCCTTCGTGACATCCTGGGGGCCGGGCTTTCTGCAGGGAGGGGGCCAAGGGTGGGTGGGCATCCTGGGCAAGGAGCAGCTGGCCTGGCATTGGGAAGCTGTCAGAATTTCCTCTGGGTGAGAAGGGAAGAGCTTCCCTGGATGGAAGCTGCTACCAGCCAAGGCCAGAAGTGGAGCTCCGTCCCTCTGAAGGAGGACCAGTGCTTTGAACAACTGTCCAAAGGGGGGAAAGTGCAGAGTCAGTTGCACAAATGTTGGTGGCAGAGAGCGGAGCAGATTTGCACCCCAGAAAAGCTGCCCCTTGATTTCAACCAACGGGCTCTTTGGTGGGAATGACTTCCACACAGGGGCTCCCAACCCCTGGGCTGCAGGAGGGGTGGGTAAGCGTGCAGGCGTGCGTAGCGCCCCTTGTGCTCAGGCGCGAAGCACCAATGCCCTCCCCTCAAGGGCGCACGACGCTTGCACGAGTAGAGTTTTGCACACGAGTGCAAGTCCCTGCAGAGTGGAGCATCGCACGTGAACGCAAGCAGCCTCCGTTTGTGCACAAAGCCCTATTTGCACAAGTGGAGGACACGTGTGCCTGCTACTCACACAAATGGAGCTGTGTGTGCACACCTGCACCTGCCACTCACAAGCCCCTGCCCAGGGCTGGCCCACCAAGCTGGAGAGGTTGGGTTACAACCGTTCTGGGTATGATTGTGTTAAGTGTTAAGCGCATCATGTGGTGCCTGTGCTTGTCGGAAGCAGGCAGAGAAGGTGGCGCCTGGCAATTGCAGGACCCTGCAGCCGTTGCCATGCGTCCGTTTCAATCATGTGACCTTGGAGAGGCTGAGACAGTCATAAGAGCGAGGACCAGTTGTAAGTCACTTTTTCCTAGTGCCGCCGTAATCTTGAACGGCCACTAAAAGAATGGCTGTAAGGTGAGGAACACCCGCAGCACCAAATGCCGCCTTTGGCCCATCCGTGATTTTAGGCCTGTCTCTGCTCTCTCCTCCTCCTGAGTTCTTCCGGTGTTCCTCACACCCATCTCTTTAATGGGGGGGGGGGGGGGGGGGAGAGCATCTCCCCACAGAAAAGACTCGGCCGGCTGAAACCTCCCCCCACCCTGCAGAGGCAGAGCCCCCCCACAGAAGGCTGCCCTCTGGTGGGGGAAGGGGGCAACTAAAAACAATCGATAATTGTAGCCCCCTCCCCTTGTGGTAGCAACATGAGCCTTTGGATCAGGAGGGGTGGGCCAGGTTTACACTGGCCTAAAGCAACGGTGGCTCAGGGACTAAGAAAAGTCGGCAGTTTGAATCCCTAGCGCTGTGCAAACGGCATGAGCTCCTGTCATTTGTCACCATTTCTGCCAACCTAGCAGTTTGAAAGCATGTAAAAATACAAGTAGAAAAATAGGAACCACCTTTGGTGCGGAGGGAAGAGCGTCCCGTGCGCCTTTGATTCAGGCCGGCCACATGACCACGGAGACGTCTTTGGACAGCGCTGGCTCTTCAGCTTTCAAACGGAGACGAGCACTGCCCCCTAGAGTTGGGAACAACTAGCACATATGTGCGAGGGGAACCTTTACCTTACCTATAAAGCAGCGGTTTCCAACCTTTCCGGCTTGGCAGCCTGGCCCAGCACTGAGGCGGGGGGGGGGGGGAGGAGGTGTGTGAGTGGCAGGTATCCATGCACAGCTCCATTAGTGTGAGTGGCAGGTGCGTGTGCAAATGGAGCACACGCCAGGGCCAGGGCCCTCTGCTCATGCAAATGCCTGCCGCTTGCACAAGCAGAGCTTCACACACGCTTGCCCATCTCTCCTGCGGCCCAGTTTCAAACAGGTCGTGGCCCAGGAGTTGGTCACAGCCCTGATGGTTTGGGCCACCATCCTGGCCTCTGTGGCTGCCTGCCTGCCTGCAGGTTCCCTGCCTCCCTGGCAAAATGAGGGCAACCTTAAGACCCCAACTACAGTCTTTGGCCTCTTCCAAAATTGGCACATCTGACAGAAAAACTTTTCAGCCCAGCCAATTTCTTGCCGCTTCAGCCCACGGCTCCCAGGGGGGTGCAAAGGCCTCCCCAGGGGGAGAAGCCCCCTCCCTGGACTGGGGGGGGGGGGGTTTCCTAATGCTGGAATGCCACGGCTGCTTTTAAGCGGGCACATCCTGTTGGGCCCATGGCTGCCTTTTGATCTCTACACAGAATGAGAGAATGCAGCAAACCAAACTCTTATGCAGGGATCCTTGACTTACAACCACAAAAAAGGACGTAAAATTCATCATGAAGTGGTGCAGTTGTTAATCCAGGAATCACACAACCACACCTTATTTTGTGATGTTTTTGGAGATTGCATTCTGGGTGGCTTTTTTTAAGAGCAGCATCTGACCACCTTATTTTTCTTATTCTTCATCAAATGTAATATGCTTGTGTTGAAGGAAGGAAGGAAGGAAGGAAGGAAGGAAGGAAGGAAGGAAGGAAGGAAGGAAGGAAGAGAATGAGAATGAGAATGAGAATGAGAAAGAAAGAGACAGATAGAAGAAGAAAGGAGGAAGGAAGGAAAGAAAGAAAGAGAGGGAAAGGAAGAGAAAGAAAGAGACACATAGAAGAAGAAGGAAGGGAGGAAGGAAAGAAAGAGTGTAAGACAGAGGGAAAGGAAGAGAAAACGAAAGAAAGAGAAAACGAAAGAAAGAGAAAACGAAAGAAAGAGAAAATGAAAGAAAGAGACACATAGAAGAAGGAGGGAGGGAGGAAGGAAGGAAAGTAAGACAGAGGGAAAGGAAGGGAAAGAGAAAGAAAGAGACACAGAGAAGAAAGAAGAAGGAGGGAAGGAAGGAGGGAAGGAAGGCTATATTAAGGTAAAAGGCTAGAAATTACGAGCCAGCAGTGCCTTCCCTCTTGTCCAGCCTGGCCAAGCTGTGGGGCAGCCTCCCCCCCCCAGCCCCCAGCCCCTTGTCTCTGTATTTAATCAGCTTTCCTGCCTCCTTGCTTAAAAGCTCTGGATTTACTGATGCGCTTGTGTCTTAATCTCTCTGTCTCCTCATTTACCATCATTATTGGTATCCATCTGTCGGAAGATTTTTTCCGTCCGTTTCTCGGGGGTTGATTCATCATCTGGCATCTTCATCACTGATGAGACCATTTTGTAGATAGCCTGGAGAAAAGGAAGAGGAGCAAAGTCTGTAGAGGATTCTGCCACCCCCCCCCCCCCCCAAGGTTCCCATGATGCGAAACGGCCCTTGCCCTTGCCCTGAATGAGGCCGGCACAGATGGGCTGGGAGGGGGGGGGGCATCCCTACTGCACGCCCGCAGGTAAGCCTCGGCAGTTGGCAGCCCCACTTTGGCTCTACAGCCTCTGCCCCTGCTCTTGACATGGGCAATGGAGGCCCCTCTGTCCCACCCACCCAACGCAACATGCTTCTCCCTTCCAATAAATTGGTTTGCAACTCCCACTGCTCATCCCAGTATGGAAACTGAAAACAAGAGAAAAAGTCAATATTCTTCAGTATTATGGGTAGTCCTCAACTTACCAACATAATTGACCCCCAAAACTATGTTACTAAGCGAAACAGTTGAGTTTTGCCACATTTTATGACTTTTCTTGTCACAGTTAAGTGCATCACTGCAGTTACTAAGTTAGTAACGCAGTTGTTGAGTGAATCTGGCTTCCCCATGGGCTTTGCTTGTCAGAAGGGTGCAAAAAGTGATCACATGACCCCTGGACACTGCGACAGTCATAAATATGAGTCAGTTGTCAAGCATCCGGATGTAAATCATGTGTCCAGGGAGATGCTGCAACGCTCATGTGAAAAACAGTCATAAGTCACTTTTTTCAGTGCTGTTGTAACTCTGAACAGTCACTAAATGATAAGCTGAAGTCTACCTGTGATGCTATTAAATTGTCTATGTGCAATTTGGAAAATAAAATGTTCAGTATGAATGTTACAGTCTTTTCGTGCCTGGGTAATTAACAGATTAACAGAGTTGGAAGAGACCTTGCAGGTCATCTAGTCCACCCCCCACCCCCCACCCCCCGTTCAAGCAGGAGACTCTACCCCAGGGGTGTCAAACTCAAGGCCTGCAGGCCAGATCTGACCCGCAGGGTGCTTAAATCCAGCCCATGGGCTGGCCTGGAAAGATCAAAGGACTGGCCCGTGGTGCCTCTGTGGCCAAACCAGGTTGCACGGTCCGTTTTGGCTGGCAGAATGCTGCTGGAGACCGGGGAGGCCAAAAAAGGGGCTGAGTGGGGCATCTGAGTGTCCCATTTTGGCCACAGGATGCTGCAGGAGGCGTCTGTCCTGTCTCCCCCCCCACCCCCTTGCGAACCTGCAGAGAGAACTACAATGCTGATCCAGCTGTTGAAGAAATCTAGTTTGATATCCCTGCCCTCCACCATTTCTGACAGATAGCAATCCAGCCTCTTCTTGAAAGCCTCCAGGGATGAAGCTCCCACAACTTCCGAAGGCAACTTCTGTTCCATGGGTTGATGGTTCTCCCTGTCAGGAAATTCCTCCTTATTTCTAGGTTGAATCTCTCCTTGGTCAGTTTCCATCCAATATTCCTTGTTTCACCTTCAGGAAAACAGCTTGACTCCCCTCCTCTCTCTGGCAGCCCCTCCCTCCAATATTGAAAGACTGCTATCCTGTCTTCCCTGGTCCTTCTCTTCACGAGACTAGTCAGGCCCAGTTCCTGTAGCCGTTCTTCATACGTTTTAGCCTCCAGTCCCCTAATCCTCTGTCAGGCTCTTCTATGCACTCTTTCTAGAGTCTCCACATCTTTTTTATAGCGTGGTGACCAAACCTAGATGCAGTATCTAGGTGTGCTCTTACCAGGGCTTTATAGAGTGGCATTAGTACTTCTCTTGATCTTGATTGAATCCCTCTGCTAATGCAATTTAGGATTGCATTGGCTTCTTTGGCTGCCGCTGCACACGGCTGGCTCATATTTAGCTGATTGTTTATAAGACTCCAAGATGCCTCTCACAGCTCCTGCTCTTAAGCCTGGTTTCCCCCCCTTCTGTATGGGTACGTTTGGTTTTTCTTGCCTTTACTTTTCTCTGTGTTGAATTTTATTTTGTTAGATGGGGCCGAGTGTTCAACTCTGTCAAGATCCATCTGGTTCTTCAGCCTATCATCTAGGGCAGGGATCCCCAACCCCCGGTCCGTGGACCGGTGCTGGTCCGTGGCTTGATAGGAACCGGGCCGCAGGGCCGGAGAGGAGGAGGAGGGAGGACGGGGCAGCCTCCTGGGCAGAGTGTGCACCAGGGGTGGGAGAGCGCAGGGGCGGCCACTCACGCCGTTGGGGGCCTTAGAGGGGCGAGTGAGCCGACTCACACACACCCCCACGTGCGCATGCGCCACCTTTTCCCCCTCCCCCCGCTCCCCCTCTACGCCAGCCGGTCCGCGGAATTTTCTTTAAAATGAAACCGGTCCCTGGTGCAAAAAAGGTTGGGGACCCCTGATCTAGGGTTTGGGCTATTCCTGCTGCAAGGGATGATAATACTTGAGTTATGACAGCAATGGGAGCTGCCCATCACAATTGTAACTCATGATGGTTGCAAAGCAGGTTGGTCATGTGATTGACCTGACTTTAGGACTCTTTTTAAACAATTTTTAAAAATTTTTTTGAATAAACAGACAAACACAACACAAAAACCCCCCACCACAAAATCATCTTCCATTACATATTACAGAAAGTGTGTCAGTTGGTTACAAAAAGCTTTTGTGCATCTCTTCCACAGTCATCACCTACAATTCATATCAAATTATATATTTTAAATCAAATATATTTATATATCTTACTATCATCATACCCCAATTTTCCTTTGACTATAATTTTTGCATAAAATATTCCAAAATTTAAAGCACAACCACATAATGACATTTCATTAGCTATTTCCAATATCATCCTATAACACTACATCTATGACATGTTCTAGATAAAAATTGATTATATTTAATAAAAAAGTTTCTAGACCTACTCAAAGTTTAACTAAATTTTGACTTAATTTTTATAACGAATTTCCTCTTATCAAACCAATACGTATGTATACATTGTTATCATTACGGAGAGATGGGCGAAGCGCGGCCTTAGGGGGTTTTTAGTAGCTAAATTATTGGTTCTTTTAGGGGGTACCAGGGAGGGGGGTGGGTTTAGACAGGCAGAGACAGGGGGTATTAATGAAAGTAAGGGCCGGACCAGCAGGCGGCGGAGGGAGGCGGAAGGATACGACAGGAGGGGGGAAACACGAGTCGTTCCGACGGAGGGCCAACCGATCCAGAGGGTCGTGGGGAGAGGCAGGTCCGAGGGGAGACAAGTTCCATCCTCCCGGTTGGCGGCACGTAGCTGTTGGCTTCAAACGGTCAAGTGCCACAACCCCCGCAGGCTAGGTGGTCAGGGAGTACAGAGCCAGGGCCTACGGCTGATGTTTTGCAACGCCAGGTCTGTTGTCAACAAAGCCCCCCTCATTAATGACCTTGTGTCAGAGGGGGAGCCGGACCTGGTTGGGATTGCGGAGACCTGGTTGGGCCACGAGGGAGGACTTCCCCTCGTTGATATCTGCCCACCAGGTTACCGCGCTTTTCATCAGCCCCGGGCCCTGGGTAGGGGCGGTGGGGTAGCGGTCATTGTGAAAGAAGGTCTTGAGCCGAGAGAAACCATTGTGCCACAGACCACCGGTTGTGAGTCCCTCTGCGTGAAGTGGGGCCTAGGGAGGCAGTTGGGCTTGCTGGTTGTATACCTGGCTCCTCGCTATGCAGCAGCAGCCCTGCCCGAGCTCCTAGAGGTGATCGCTACGGTGGCAATTGAGACCCCCAGACTTTTAGTCATGGGGGACTTCAACTTGCCAACGGTTGGCGTATCATCCGAGGTAGCTCGGGAGTTCATGGCTTCCATGACGGCCATGGACCTGACCCAAGTAATTCAAGGCCCCACCCATGAGGGTGGACACACACCGGATCTCATCTTTGTCTCTGGCCAACGGACGAGTGATCTGGGTATAGGGGATATAGTCATCACGCCCTTGTCATGGTCAGACCACTCACTTCTCCAGCTCGACTTTCCGACCGCTGCTCCCCTCCGCGGGGTGGCGGAACCTGAGTCACCAATCTGGTTCCGCCCCAGGCGCCTGATGGACCCAGATGGGTTCCAGGCGGCGCTTGGGCCACTTCCTGTACCCCTGACCCGCGCCCCGATGGAGGACCTCGTGGCCGCATGGAATATTGCGACCACGGGAGCCTTGGATCGGGTCGCGCCCTTGCGGCCTCTCGTGTGGCGCCGAGCCACCCTGGCTCCTTGGTTTACCGAGGAGCTAAGGGTGATGAAACGCCACAAGAGATGCCTAGAGAGAAGATGGAGGACTACCCGCTCTGAATCTGACCGGACACAGGTAAGAGCCCATTTACGGACTTACATTGTGGCGCTGAGAGTGGCCAAACGCCATCATTGTGCCACTCTCATAGCATCCGCAGATAACCGCCCTGCCGCCCTGTTTAGGGTGACCCGCTCCCTCCTTCAACAGAGGGTGCGGGAAGCCCCGTTACAGGGTAGAGCAGAGGAATTTGTGTCTTATCTGCAGGAGAAAACCGCTCAGATACAGAATGAGTTAGCCCCCATTGCTGGTCCAGTGGAATGCCACGAGGCGGATCTTGTTTGGGAGGAGTTTGACTCCGTTGCTTCCGATGATATGGACAGGTTACGTGGGCGACTGCGAGCCACCACATGTTTATTGGACCCGTGCCCCTCCTGGCTTGTACTGGCATCCTGGGAGGTGACACGAGGCTGGCTCCAAGAGGTTATCAACGCATCCTTAAGTGAGGGTTCCTTGCCTGCTTCCCTAAAAGAGGCCATGGTGAGGCCCCTCCTTAAGAAGCCCTCTTTGGATCCAGCTCTTTTAAACAACTACCGTCCAGTCTCCAACCTTCCCTTTCTGGCGAAGGTTGTTGAGAGTGTGGTGGCACAACAGTTTCCCCGTCACCTGAAGGAAGTTGATTATCTAGACCCGCGCCAGTCCGGCTTTCGGCCCGGGCATAGCACCGAGACGGCATTGGTCGCGTTGGTCGATGATCTCTGGAGGGCCAGAGATGGGGGTTGTTCCTCCATCCTGGTCCTATTAGACCTCTCGGCGGCTTTCGATACCATCGACCATGGTATCCTATTGCATCGGCTGGGGGGGTTGGGGGTGGGAGGCACCATGTTACGGTGGTTCTCCTCCTACCTCTCTGGCCGATCGCAATTTGTGTTGGCAGGAGGGCAGAGGTCGACCTCGAGACCCCTCACATGTGGGGTGCCTCAGGGGTCGGTCCTCTCGCCCCTCCTGTTCAACACATATATGAAGCCGCTGGGCGAGATCATCCGTGGTTTTGGGGTAGAGTATCATCTCTACGCTGATGATACTCAGCTGTATATATCTACCCCAAACCACCCCAACGATGCCGTAGCGGTGATGTGCCAGTGCCTGGAAGCCGTGCGGATCTGGATGGGAAGTAATGGACTCAGGCTCAACCCGACCAAGACCGAGTGGCTGTGGTTTCCGGCTGCCCGATTCAACCAGTTGATTCCATCTCTGGCCATAGGGGGCGAACATCTTGCCCCTGTGGATGGGGCGCGCAACTTGGGTGTCCTCCTGGATACCCGGCTGTCCATGGAAGATCAAGTGACAGCCGTGGCCAGGAGGGCGTTTTACCAGGTTCGCCTGGTACGCCAGTTGCGCCCCCTATTGGATCGGGACGCCCTTCGCACAGTCACTCATGCTCTCGTGACATCCCGACTGGATTATTGCAACTCTCTCTACATGGGGCTCCCCTTGAGGTGCACCCGGAGGCTTCAGTTGGTCCAGAACGCAGCCGCGCGAGCAATTATGGGCACCTCTAGGTTTGCCCACGTAACACCGCTCTTGCGCGAGCTGCACTGGCTACCTGTCGTCTTCCGGGTGCGCTTCAAGGTGTTAATTATCATCTTCAAAGCGCTCCATGGCTCGGGACCTAGCTACCTACGGGATCGGATCCTGCCCCATACATCCTCACGGCCGATTCGCTCCCACAGAGAGGGACTTCTCCGGGTGCCGTCCACTAGACTTTGTCAGCGGGCGACGCCCAGGGGAAGGGCCTTCTCTGTGGCGGGCCCAGCCCTCTGGAACGACCTTCTCCCCGATATCAGGACAACCACGGACCTCCGCTCCTTCCGCTTAAAATTAAAGACACACTTTTTTCGCCTGGCCGGCCTTGGGTAGTCTCTTTTTAGGTTAGGGGTTTTAGGGGTAATTTTTAGTTTAGTTTATGGGTTTTAGCGCAGGAACAATTTAATTCACTTTTAATTGTGTATTTTGTATTTTGTATTTGTCGGTGGTCTTATTTGTATTTTTAATTGCCTGTGCCCCGCCTCGAGTCCCCTTGGGGAGAGAGAGCGGGATATAAAATTAAATTATTATTATTATTATTATTATTATCAATTATTTATTTAACCATATCCATTTATCACTTCATTTTTTACATAATACTCTAAATTTAACTAAATTTAACTAATTTTTTATTATTAGCTTTCATATATCGACCTGTATCTTTCCAGTAATAATTCAATCTTATTTCTTTTGTCATTTGTGGAATTTGTCTTCTGTTTATTTCCTTAATAAAATTTGTGTGGACTTCTCTTCGCAGCTTACTGTTTGTTGCATCTCTTATATAATCTGGATACCCTCTATCTGCTTCTTTAATCATCTTATCTTTGGTTATCAATAGTGCTTCTGACAGGATTTCTCTTCTTAGGTCCATCAATTCTTCTCTTTTTTCTTCTTCTGTATCTTGAAATGTGGGGTAGAATTCCTGTCCATCTAGAGCTCCTTTCCATATTCCACTCTTTCCACTTCCAACCATGCTCAGTTCACTGTTAATATCATCGATTATCTTGTCTTTATATTCATTTTTCCCTTCAATTTTTAGGGCTCTAACCTCCACTTTTTCCATTTGATAAACATCTTCAAATTTTCCATCATATTTTGCTGTTATATGCTCTATGTTTTCCAGTCTCTTCTCAATTTTCTCTGTTACTTCTAGTAAATTTTGAATTTCAAACATAATCTTTTGTAATGTTAAGGTTTCTTTTTGAATAGAAGAAAAAAAACTAATCTGTTCACTTTAAAAAAAAAAAAGCAAAAAATTCCATCTATAAAATAGAATTAAAAAGAAAGATAACACAGTCCAAAGTAATCCAAAATAAAAATAGCTTAATTGCTGAAAATAGCTTAATTTCGTCACTTATTTTCTTCTGTTTTAGAATTTAATTTGGCTTAAATTTTTGGGGGGCAGTCTCTTTTCTAACAATAAAATTTCCTCACCAGATGGACACCTTTCTCCTTCTGTTTCCTTCCATTCCGGAGCTGTCCCAACTTCATCAGCTTTTGGCTGTACTTTTGTCGCTGGCTAGAAGAACTTCTCTTGGATAAATCAGGGACTTTGCAGAATCCCTGAGATTAGCAAGACATATTCTTCCCTGTCACTGTCTCTGCGGGATGGTTTAGGTCCAAAGGGACAGTCCAGCGGCAAAAGTATCGACAGCATCGAGATCGCATGTTGTGTCGTCGCGACATCAGCTCCTCCTCCTCCATTTTAGGACTCTTTTTCATGTAGTTGTTAAGCAAACTGCACACTTGTTGTGAACCAATGGTTCATCTTAGGTGCAATTTTGCCAAAACCCGGAAGTAATTGTGAGTGTTCATCAAAACCTTCTTAAAACAAGATCCCGTGATTAGAAGACACTGCAAACGTCTGTAAATGTGATCCTGTTGCTGGGCACCTGATGTCCAGTCATGTGACCACGGGCTGACTGTCCGAGCTTCGAATCCAGGTCGTAAGCACTTCTCAGGCCCATGAAAACTGTGAATGGTTGCTAAAGCTACTAGTCATAAGTCAAGGTCCATATGGTCTTTTCTAAATCAGCCTGACTCCTTTGAGGATACTTATGACTAGACTTCCCATCATCCCCAGCCAGCCCGGTTGTTGTTATTCTATAGGAAGAAGATGTGGTCATCCCAGCTCTGGAGTCCAAAGGGAGGAAAGGTTCTCTCAGCCTGTTGGCTCTTGTGTCTCTCCCTGCCCCGATTGGGCTCCCCCCTCTCCTTCTCTTGGGGCTGAGAAAGATGCATTGAGCATCGGCCAGTCTGGGTCTCTGGGCCCCCAGGCAGCTCAGGAGAGATCTGATGGAGCAGAAGCACTTTTTTTCCTACAACATTCAGCCGGTCTGTTATTTGCCAGCAGACCGTGGCTGAATACATTGACAATTCGCGTGCACAACTTGATAGCTGGGCTGTTAACAATAGAAGGGGAGTCAAGCCGAATGGCAGCAGACAGCTCAAGCAGGCTGATCCTTTGGGAAAAGCACAGGGTCCAGGGAGTAGCCCGAGGACAAGACTGGGCAGCAAAAAATAAACCTTTTGTTCAAATGAACCCAAATGGAACACTTTGGAGACACACGTTTCCAGAGGGCAATGGCCAAATTAAGATGGTGACCGTGGTTGCAGCTGCACCTCTTTTTATATGCAATGCATTCTACGTGCAACGCCCTTCTGGGACGGTATCCTGCAATCATCCTTGGTGAGAACCAAAACAGTAACAGTGAGGAGAGCCACCAAGATGGGCTTGCAATGTTCATCAGCTTCCAGCAGAGGGCACTACAGATACGGGCAGGAGTAAGAGAGTAAGATGGAACGGGAGACCAAGAGCTCCATCTCCCCATCCCTTCTGGCTGGACTTCTGGAACTCAACCCAGAACTTCTATGCTGGATGCTGAAAGGAAAGCAGCAAGTCTGTCTGGCAGCTGCTTTTGGATGGCCAGGGGCACCCAGGTTACTCCGTGGCAATAAATTCAATGCCCTGATTGTGAACTGGGCAAATTTATTAACGACACTCACAAATGCGTTTAGCCAGGCAGAGATCCAGCAGACGCATCCGCACAGCCTGCTAGAGATACCTTCAGTGTGGCATGAATCCAGCGTGTTTGATTTGCTTATTGTTTGGTGGATTATGGAAATTCAGACCAGTTAATTCAACTCCCAAATCAGCCACTAAATGATTCTCTTGGTCATTCAGTGTCCTTCCTTGAAGGCTGACTCAAAATTAAAATCCAAACTTGGGACGTGTCTGAATTGGAGAGCCATCTGCAAAACAACGAGCGCCCAGCGATTTCCTCCATGTCCAGGAATGCCCCACTGAGACTCATGAGCTTTCTTAGAAAATTGAAAGGATGGGCAACCCTTGCCTTTAGTTTTCTCTGGAACTATGCCCATGTGCGCAGATAAAGGGCAAAGGGAAGCAGGGATGGTGGCAATCAGGAAGGGCAGGTCTATCAAAACCACGTTTTGCAAACAGTTTGGGCAGCCATAATGGGAAGGACAAGCTACTTCCAACTACAGGTTCCCAAGGTTGCCACCTCAATGCTGCAAACTCCCCCCCCCCCCCCAACAAAAAACCTTCCCCTTTTTAACTTCACATGGATGCAAAGAGGTGCCAGTCCCAGGAGGGGCTGGAGGACCCAGAGGTCTCCGCACCTCATCTTGGCGTGTTTTGCAGTGTCCATTCAAATGCTGTAAGCCTGTAAAACAAGAACCCTCCGTTTCCATCCACCTGCACTAAGAAGGTTTTTTTTTGTCTTCCTCAGAGACCTCATCACTATTAAAATTCAGTTACAACCCACAGTCCAAAAGATTCACAGCAATCTGAATTCTTTCTGGCACTCCCAGAAATCTACCAGTAGTTGCCTTAGCTTAGATGTGATCAAAATCAACAAATGGCATCTCAGTGTGGAATGAAAAAGAACCCACAAATTGAATTTGACTTTCAAAGCATCTCTGCTCATCTTCTGGGCAGGTGGGGAAATATTTGCAGAAGATTCTGTTTTTAGAAAACAACAAAACATGGTTTTCTTCTGAAAAATATCACCAAGGGAAGGTTCATTGATGCAACATTGTTCACAGAATGCATTAAGCTGCATTCTTGGCACGGTGTACACTAATGGTGCTTTATTCAATAAACCAGCCCTAAACAAATTATGGCTTAACAGATGGGTCCTCAAACTATGGCCCGTGGGCCAATGTGGCCCACTGAAGCCATTAATCTGCCCCCCACAGGACCACTAAAGCTGCCCTGCCCACATTACCCCACCCACCCTTCGGCCGAATGCAGGACTTACCTTCAGGAGCCCCGCGGGCTGGAACTGAAAGGTAAGGCCAACAATTTTGGCCGACAGAGACCCTCTGAAGGCGGGGGAGGTGAAAACTCAGGAGGCCAAAAAACAGGTGGAAACGGCCTATTTTTCACCTCCCCCGCATCCAGAAGAGTGAGAGAGAGAGAGAGAGACAGACAGACAGACAGATTTCTCAAGCTCCTTGGTGCGGAGAAGATTTGCTAAAACGAATTTGGGTGCATTGTTTAATGGATTGTTAAATTGGCCACGCCTGCCTAGTCACATGACCTAGGCATGCCCATCCAGCCACATGACCACCTAGCCACGCCCACCCAGACGGTCCACCCCTGCCCCCCCCAACAATCTGAGAGGCTGTGAATTGGCCCCCTTTTTAAAACATTTGAGGCCCCCTGGCTTCACGCGACGTCTGTCATCCCTGTTCCGATCTGGGAATCCGTTCTGGAAGCTGCCACTACCCAGAGACACGACCTTGGACCCTTTGGCAGTCTACTCCATTCTGCATGTGCATCAGCTGAATCTCTACTCTCTGCAAAAGCCCATTTGAGGGAGCTGAAGAGAACTGAGGGGGAGCGAGAACACGAGTAACCTTTACCCCCCCCCCCCCATTCCCTTTCATCGGCTCCCCTCTGCCCGCCACTCTGCCTCCGCCCAAGGCCCCCTGCACTGAGGGAGCCCCCAGGGCGAAGGAGGCGGGGCTTCCCTTCTGAGCCAATGAAGGGAGCCTCAGGGGTCTCCAAAGACATTCTTTTTCCAGGGAATTTCTAGATGGCTCTGCTGCCTCCCACACTCCGCATCCTGTTCTCCCACGCAGCTTCTGCTTCTCCTTTCACTCCCCAGAAGTCTCGAAGGAAGGAGCGGCAGAGGAGAGAGAGCCGCATCCCCCTCAGCCGGCAGGGCTGGGAGCTCTGCGATGGAAGCAGCCAGAGGCAAAGCAGTGGAGGGAGGGGGGCGGACACAAAACCAGAGGGAAATTGGTGGAAACCTCTGCCGCTCCCAGCCCTCTTCTGACCGGCTCTGGCTCAGTCTGAAAGCTAAAAGCTTTAATCAGTTTAATTGCTAGATTAACAGCACACTTAAGATTAGTTACCCTTTGCAGACTGGATTTTCCCACTCAGTAATTGGGGTCCCTGCTTTAATCACTTCACTCAGCATATTAACCCACGGCTTTAGTTGATTAATTGTGGAGGAGAAGATCTTTTTTTTTAGGGGGGGGACGACAATTTTAAGGACCAGGATGGCCTGTTCACTGATGATGTCTGTTTTAGCTGTATATTGGGGTTCCCAGAAGTCAGGAAGATGCTATTTTAAGAGGACAAGATTCCAACATTAGGCCAAAAAGGGCAATGAATTCCTCCGTTCTTCCCACCATTCACCCTTTCCCCTTCCATCTTGACTGCAGAAGAGCCTGCTGTTGGGGCAGCTGCCCTGAGCGTGGGGGATGGAAGGATGGAAGGGAGGAAGAGGGAGGGAGGGAACGGATGAGCCCTACAATGTAATTTATAATTTCATGACTGCCAGTTCTCTGAAACTTCATGCCCTGTTTTGAGTTCACATAACATGTTAAATTTTACTGTGCCTCTTTTAAAAACTAGCAACCCCCACCCCATTTCAGGCTTGTAATCCTCTGGGGGGCTGGGATGCTATGGGTGTTTGCATCTTGCTGTCAGCCTTATGCTAAAAGCTGTCGAAAGACGCCTCCCTGGCCGACTCACAGATACCCAGCCTCTGACTCCAGCTCTAGCAACCCACCAAGATTCCGCTATTATGGGCTGGCAAAAGGCCAAGGTGTCTCTTGGGAGGTGCCAGGACTTTGCTGGGGGAGAAGGAGGGCTGGGGGCTCACCTGGACAATCTCCAGCATCTCTTCTTTGCTGATGTAGCCGTTGCCATCCAGGTCGTACATGCTGAACGCCCACATCAGCTTCTGCTCCAGTTTCCCCCGGGAAGTGACACTCAGCGCGATGATGAACTCTCGGAAGTCGATGGTGCCGTCGCCATTGGTGTCAAAAGTGCGGAAGACGTGCTCAGCAAACTTGGAGGCATCTCCGTAAGGGAAGAAGTTGGCATAGATTTTCTTGAACTCCTCCACGTTGAGGATGCCCGTGGGGCAGTCTTTCAGGAAGCCCTTGTACCACTCCTGGAGCTCCAGGTCGGAGAATTCGGTGTTCTCCCGCAGGTCTTGGAGCATTTCTGGACGCAGCTTGCTGTTCTGCTTCCCCATGACTGAAGCGGGTCGCGAGCTGAAACACAGGGCGCAAAGAGAACCTTGGCATCGACTGGGCCCACAAACCTGGCCATTTCTATGGCTGCCTCTCCAGAGGAACCCCACGCAGTTTGCACGCTTGTTTATACGGACTTTTGTGGGCAACACTGAGTGCTAGAAACTTGCTTCTGGGTTTTAAAATGTAATTTGGGTGTTCAACAACTCAGTTCTGTGCTCTATGAAGCCCTAGGACCCAGAACAGAGACAGGCCAGAAAATATGAGAATTCCTGTTTCTGTTAGATGATCAAATGTGCTTTGAAGAAAGCAGGAAGGTACATCACGACTCTTTGAAAGGCTAAAACTGCTACGTCTGATCCATCGGTTTTGGTCCTTTGGAGGAAAAACACACTGCATCTTCCTCCAGCAGAAAATACCTCTCCCTCCTCCCTCATTCTGGAGGAGAAACTTCAACGCATCCTCCACAAAACGCACCCTGGCTCTCCCTCCTGCAAGGAACTGTGTTTGTTTTACTCAGAATTTTCACAGTTGCATTCAAGGCAAATTCGTGACTTGGGAATGCAAAAGAAATCAATGTGGATTAATAAAATGCAGCCCAATAGAAACGGCCAGAAGCAAGCTCTCACCATGGCATCAGAAGCAGCAGCAGCAAAATTAATAGAAATATTTTATGCAAGGCACATCTCAGGCTTACAAAAATAAAGCCGTCTTGGCTTCATGCCCGAGAGAACCCATCTATGCTTGGCAGCAGCCTGACCTGGCCAGGATTGCTGGGCTCCCACAAAACTGACAATCCTGGCCACTTCCTGCCCCAGGAGGCAACAGACCAGAAGCACCAGAGTCTGAACCAGCCCCAAACCCTTCAAAGCTGTTGGTTCCTGGGGACTCAACCAAAGGTTGTGGGGGGGGGGGGTCTCCCCACTGCATCCAGAGCTATGTGAATCCATCCTGTTTAGAATTTAGTCTTGATGGCTAAAATGGATTCATTAGATTTTATTTCAAGTTTGCTGGATGATCCAAAGAATTCCTTTACAACCATGTCTCTCAGCCTCAGCAGTTTTAAGATATGTCAACTTCAACTCCCAGAATTCACACATCTTAAAATTGTTGATATTGCAAAATACCAATCTTGAAGGACAGATGTCATATGCCAAAAAAAAGGATACAAATACACATATTAATTCAGAAGATTTTAAAGTTCAATTGAAACTAGAAACTTTTGGGACTAGTGGATAAGTAACTAGAACAGTCATAGAACTTGGTTTTGATGTATGGTAACTGCAGTGACCCTATTAAAGAAAAGGTTCAATCCTACCCACAGTGGAGGGAGGGTTGGTGAAGATGGAAGAACTTGAGTTGACCTTGATTAGAGAAAACACATTATCTACATTGATGGCTGACTGGAAACCCTTATAGTCCTTTTGCATGAAACAGAAAAAAAATGCATTAATGATTTGTGGTTTTGATTAGAAGAAAACACTGGATAATAGGAAAAAAGTGAGCTTTTTTGTAATCATAGATTAAGAGACATTTTTGTAAATTGTATCTATATTTGCTGCAAAGGAAATTGGAAGCTTCTATTTATTTTCTATTCCTTCTTTCTGAACATTTCCTTCCTTCCTTCTTTTCTTTCTCTCTCTCTCTCTCTCTCTGTCTTTATCCATAGGTTTTATGTTCTTTTTAAAACTTAAAATTTATACAAGAGAAACGCTAGATTATTTTTGGTTGGTGATGCAAAATATTTGTGGACATTGATTCATTTGATTTGGTCTTATGAGAGTTTGACAACTTTTTAAAATAATACTGTATGTACATTTATGGACAAATATTTTAACATTTTTTTCAGTCATTGACCCTGCTATAGGTGGTCCTTGACTAATAACCAATTGAATTGAAATTGAAATTGAAAATTGAAATTGGTTAGTGACTCTTCAAAGTTATGAGAGTCTTCTGCAAGGCTCCTTACCCCTTAGTTCCCGTGATCCCCCCTCCCCCCTGGTCATGGGACTGCATTTGGGACCCCCACAACTGGCCCTCATTTATGGTCACTTGCAGCATCCAGTGGTAACATGACCGCAATTTGACAAAAACCGATGTTTACTTTGGGTTCTCGATAAAAATACCTCATAGTGAACAATGGCTTCACATTATGACGGCTGCATGCACTTAATGACTGCTGCTAAAAAGGCCATAAAATTGGGTTGGTCATCTGGGTGACCCACTTTATGACTATCCTGACTAGCTGTATAACATACGGCATTGCCATGTTCTGTGCAGCATTGCTCAAAATTGGTTGGGTGGTGACTTGTGTTATGAACTGGATTTAATGGGCTCCTAGTTTGCCACATTAGAAGGTCTTGTAACATGATAACCTTCCATGTAGAAGCCCTTTATACTCCCCTAAATCCAAGGGGGCTGTGATGGCTTAGCGGTTAAAGAAGGTGAGGTTGTCAGTTGAACAGTTTGAGACCTGAGCGCCCTGCGATGGGGTGAGCTCCAGCTCCTAGCAGTTCAAAAACATGTGTGAGTAGATAAATAGTTACCACTTCGTGTTTGAATGTAATAGCGTTCCGTGCACCTCTGGCATACAGTCATGGTGGCCACATGAGCACAGAAACATCTTTGGAACCCACTGGCTCCCTTGGCTAAGAAACAGAGACAAGCAACCCCCCTCCCCCACCTTATAGTCAGACACGACAGGGAAGCCTTTTACATGATCATCCAACCCCTTTTTATATACTTTCAGTTTTTAATTCTTGTATATTTTATGTCTTCTAGCATTTTATGTTTTTTTTTAATATTTTTATTTTTACTGTACCTCACCTTCTTTAAACTGGTCTATGACTATTATAAAGATCTGAACATTAGAAAGGTTAATTTCGTACTAAATTTTATCCCCAAACTTTGAAATTTGACGGTATGGAATTACAGCTGTATCAGGCAGAGGTTACTGCTAAGAAAATTGCTTTAAGAAACTGGAAAAGTAGTATTATTCCCAGTTTTGGAAAAGAACCATATTTTCTAAAGGTGCTTTTTCAAGAGGCAACTGGACTTTCTTGTTTTTCTTTGAAGATGTTTTGCTTCTCATCCAAGAGGTTTCTTCAGCTCTTCAAAGAAAAACAAGGAAGTCCAGTTGCCTCTTGAAAAAGCACCTTTGGGACAACCTGACCTGAATGACAGGAAATCTCCATAGACAACCAGGTTTCCTGTTATTTTGGAACACCAGTGTTGTTTAATTTCTTTTAACTTCTCTATATTGTTCATTACATTATTTATTTACAGGTAGACCTTGACTTAAAATCATTCTGTCCATGATTATCCAAAAGTATACTTTACTAAAGCCAAAGTGATTACAGAAGAAGCAAAGAAGGATCGGAGTTTTTCGTGTGCAAAGGGTTACAAGGGGTAGCCAACTTTCCCTGGTTCCTGGCCAACACACACACACACACACACACACACACACACACACACACACACACACACCACTGGCTGTCCAATTAGGTGTTAGCAAATTGTTTAAGTAACGGTCCCCTAATTTCTTCCCTCTAAGCAAGGCAGGCAGAGTTCTGATGGGGTGAAGCTAGAATCTGTAGCTTTCTCTCTTTTGAGGCAGAGGCTCTTCCTTCCCAAGGAAGGGGACCAATTTACATGGGAGGCTGCTCCGTTGCCTTCCGTGGTTTATTAACCACTAGCTATACCCGGCCACGTGTTGCTGTGGCCCAGTCTGGTTAAATGGCCAACCAATCTGTGTGTAGATCTACACATGCACACATACACACAACCACCGTATAACCCCCTACCTACCTACCTACCGTATTTCTCCCTCTCTATCTATCCCTTTACCTACCTACCTACTGTATTTCTCCCTTTCTCCCTCTTATCTACCTACCTACCTACTGTATTTCTCCCTCTCTGTCTATCCCTCTACTTACCTACCTACTGTATTTCTTCCTTTCTCCCTCTACCTACCTACCTACCGTACTTCTCCCTCTCTGTCCCCCTATCTACCTACCTACCGTATCTCTCTCTCTATCTATCCCTCTACCTACCTACATACTGTATTTCTCCCTCTCTATCTATCCCTCTACCTACCTACCTACCTACCTACCTACCTACCTACCTACCTATTGTATTTCTTCCTTTCTCCCTCTATCTACCTACCTACTGTATTTCTCCCTCTCTGTCTATCCCTCTACCTACCTACCTTCTGTATTTCTCCCTTTCTCTCTATTCCTCTACCTACCAACTGTATTTCTCCCTCTCTATCTATCCCTCTACCTACCTACCTTCGGTATTTCTCCCTTTCTCTCTATTCCTCTACCTACCTACCTACCTACTTACTATATTTCTCCCTATCTATCTATCCCCCTACCTACCTACCTACTGTATTTCTCCCTCTCTGTCTATCCCTCTATTTACCTACCTACTGTATTTCTTCCTTTCTCCCTCTACCTACCTACCTACTGTGTTTCTCCCTCTATTACCCTCTACCTACCCACCTACATACTGTATTTCTCCCTCTCTATCTATCCCCCTACATACCTACCTACCTGCCTACCTACCTACCGTATTTCTCCCTCTCTATCTATCCCTCTACCTACCTATTTACCTACCTACTGTATTTCTTCCTTTCTTTCTCTCTCTCTCTCTCTCTACCTACCTACCTACCTACCTACCATATTTCTCCCTCTCTATCTATCCCTCTATCTACCTACCTACCTACCATATTTCTCCCTCTCTATCTATTCCCCTATTTACCTACCTACTGTAATACAATAATACAATAGCAGAGTTGGAAGGGACCTTGGAGGTCATCTAGTCCAACTCCCTGCCTAGGCAGGAAGCCCTATACCGTGTCAGACAAATGGTTTTCCAGGCTCTTCTTAAAAACACATCCAGTGTTGGGGCATCCATCACTTCTGGTGGCAAGCTGTTCCGCTGGTTAATAGTTCTCACTGCCAGGAAATTTCCCCTCAGTTCTAAGTTGCTTCTCTCCTTGATTAGTTTCCACCCATTGCTTCTTGTTCTGCCCTCAGGTGCCCTAGAGAATAGCTTGACTCCCTCTTCTTTGTGGCAACCCCTGACATATTGGAAGGCTGCTATCATGTCTCCCCTAGTCCCTCTTTTATTAAATTGTATTTCTCTCCCCCCCCCCTCTCTCTATGGGCCACCTGGGAGTTTGCTATCCTCTGTGTTTTGGCACTTTTAGGCTTCCATACGTTGCTGAGGAAATGACAGTTGAAAAGCAGCCTGATGGGCGGGGCTACAGGAAGGTGAAAACATGATCAGTGGGTACATTTTACGTTTGTGTACCTTGCACATGACACTTGTGCTAGGCACAAAATGAGTACGTATTCTATTATCGGAAGTCTTTGGGAACATTGTGTCAAAATTTGGTGTAAATCGGTGCAGTAGTTTTTGAGATTAGCTGCTTCGTAGAAACTATTTTACATTTTTATTTATATAGATTAAGCAGACTAAGCATGTGCTTAGGGCACCAGGCACAAAGAGGGCACCACAAAGTTGAGAAAGAAAAAAAACCCAATGAAGATTTGTACAGGACGTACAAGGAGGGGCATCGGGATTTGTCAGTGTTTAGGGCACAGGCAGCCTTGATCCGCCTCCGACTGCCTTGAAAAACAATTTGCAATTAAAAGGGTTGGTGGAATGGACATAGAACATAGAATAACAGAATAGGAAGGTGCCTAGGAGGTCATCTAGTCCAACCTTCTGCTCAGGCAAGGGACCCTATACCATTCTGAACAAATGGCTGCCCACTCCTCTTGAAAGCCTCCAATGATGGAGCACCCACAACCTCTGAAGGCAAAAGTTGGTTTTCACTGTCAGAAATTGTTCTGTCAGGAAATTTCTCCTTAGTTCTAGGTTGCTTCTCTTCTTGATTAGTTTCCATCCATTGCTTTCTCTCTTGCCTTCTGGAGCTATGGAAAATTGGTTGACAACCCCTCTTCTTTATGGCAGCCCCTCAAATATTGGAACACAGCTATCCTGTCGCCAGTACTCTTTATTTTCATTAAACGAGACATACCCACTTTCTGCAACTGTTCCTGTTTTAGCCTCTAGGCTCCTAATCATCTTTGTTGCTCTGTGGGATTTTTTCTGGAAAAAACTCCTTAGGCAAGCTGTACTTTTTGTTATGGAGTTATTTGCATCGGAACTTTGCAGATCACTAACAAATCTGCTGGGGAAAAATGACACAGGAAACACTCCAATTTCCTAAACCTTCTCTCTGCTCTTGGTGTCCATTCATGACTATTCAACAATATACATGCCTCAGAAAAGTGAAGCACTATAAAAAGATTCCATCTCCCTTACTGGGAGCTGAATTGCGAGACCACCAACAAAACTTATTTTTAATATAAGTACTGTAAATAAAAATATAAAACTTGAACAAACATTATATATAATCTATGAATAACAAACTAGCAGAAGGCCATAAAGCTATCCTGAGGTAAGATGAGTGGTCTGTAAATTTTATAAATATGTGAAATAAAATAGTGATCAAACTAACCAGAAATATGATGTGTACTGTAAAAAGAATAAAGAGAAAGGGAGGGAAACATTTTTCTATCTCCCCACAGTACAAAAGTAGCTATTGCGTCTTCGTACATCTACAGGAGTTAGGTTCAAATGTTTAAGTTATAACCGGACTCTTGACCACACAAGGCCCTATCCTCTGACTTTGCCCTTGCGGTGATGGGGGCCAAGGGTTGGCAAAATTGGTTGCGTCCTTGAGGGATGTCCCTGCAGGAGCCTCCCACCCCACCTCCTTGCAGAGATTTGGGGGAGAAGAGCCCCCCAATGCACACCTCAGAGGCTGCTGGTCCCTTCTTTGGGTCAGCCATGGCTCTTTTGTTGCCCTAATCCTTTATCACATCCCGGAATGGAGAAGCGGCCATCTTGTGTCCTCGCAGGTTGTTGTCTCATTTGGACTCATCAGCAAAAGGGTTGCGTAACACCAAGGACGGGGGGGGGGGGGGGGGGGAGAGAAGGAAAGCTCTGCTTCTCCTGCGCTGACTAGCTTTCTGATTCTTTTGGGAAGGGAGAAAAACGCAGCCTTTCCCAGCACATTCGCTTCCTCTCCATCAATTTCTCTCAGCAGCTGTTGCCCTGCATTTCATAAACGCTCAGCTGTGTTAGCCCAGCACAACCAGCTCCACACGCCGGTCCCCCAAATGCCCACCTCCTCAACAGGAGGGGTGTTGAAAAGCAGCATTTATGCCTTTGGTTATGCTAAGGGGTGCATGCGTGTGCGTGTTTGTGAGTGGGGGGGGGTGTACCTACCCATCCAGAACAGAAATGGGGAATGGGCCCCAGTGCCAATCCCAGGCAACTGCCCAGCTCCCACTTCCCTGTGCCACCGCTTCCCCCTAGAGCCCTCGTTCCAGTGGGGGATTCTGGGAAATGTGTGTGCTCAACTCCTGCTTGCCTCCAGCAAGGTCCGAAGCAGAACTGACTGGAGAGAACGTTTTGCTGCCGGGAGCTGAGCTTTCCGAAAGGAGGTCACGGGCTGATTGGAAATCTGCTCTGGATTTGTGGTATTTCAGAAATTAGCCTCCTGTCCGTGGAGATAAGAAGGCAGAGGACATTTTGTGCCACTTGGCTCCTCTGCCAGCCTCTGGCTTTCCGACCACAGAGGGCAGAGCATTTAGAAACATGATTACAATGTACCGTTAATGTAAGACATGTACTACATTATTTATTTATTTTTATCCCATTTTTATTATTTCTATAGATAGCTCGAGGCAGCAAAAATGCCAAATATTATTTGCATTTATTCCTGGTTATTTATTGATTAGATTTTGACTCCAGCTTTGTTACTTTACAAACAACTCAAGACAGTTACCTAATCCTCCTTCTATTGTCCTCACAACAACCCTGTGAAGTGGGCTGGGTCGAGAGAGAGACTGGCCCAAAGTCCCCCATTTAACTCTCATGCCTAAGGCAGGACTAGAACCCACCGTCTCCTGGTTTCTAGGCCATCATTTCAACTACTTGACTAATCAGGGCAAGATCTGTTTAATTTGTACATAATTTAATCTCGTATTTTATATTTAAACTTTTATGTCCCGTGGCATTCCTTGTTTTTATTGCGATGTTTCTGACATGAATTAAAAAAAAACCCCAAATCTTCCTCGTGAGCCCACAGCCTCCCCTCAGCCCAGGGCCAGGATATCTACCAACTCAGCTGCTGCCCTTTGAACTGAGATTCCCTCCACCTGTGTTTATTACCTTCAAACCAGAAGGAAAAGCCACACACACCCCATTTTCTAACTTTTGTTTCTTTCTATGAAGTTTGCAGCTTCAGCGTTCCAGCCAAGCTAAACCCCAGAGGGTTGGGGTGGGCAAGGGAAAATCCCAAGGCAACGAGATGTTGGCACCATCCAAGCCTGCTGGGCGTTGGCAGACCCTAATGTAGTCACCAGAGTGAGGCAAAGCGCTCAGAAAGGGAAACCTTGGGCCAGAGGAGGTCTGGGCAACCGTTTCCTGCCCTGACAGGGTGAACTTCATCTCAGCAGGAAAGGCTGGCCTGAAGCCCCATTGAGGATCCTAGCCTGGCCTCTTAAGGCTTCTCCTCTCCAAGAAAATGGGCCCCTCCCTCCGTCCTTGGACCCTGTCTGTGTAAGGGTGAAAACCACGACTTGAATGCTGGGCCCATGAAGGGCAGCCCTGCCCAGTGGTGGGAGGAAGCAGGGCCTGCTCACACGGCTGGTGAACATTTTCACAGCATGGCTGTCAAGTCCATTATAGATGCCTATTTATCAGCAGGCAAATGGTGAGGTCCCCCCCCCCCTCACACACGCAAGGTAGGAGCCCTAGTAGGCAACCACTCAACTATGAGCTGGCTGTGTGCTGCAGCTGCCGAAAAAGCCAGTGCCATCCTGGCCTGCATCAACAGAGCGACAGAATCAAGTGATGGCCCTACCAGGTTACCCTGCGCTGCAGGAGCCATACCTGAATATTCTGATAGGACTCTAAAAAGGCTGCAGGGAAGAGCAACAAAGACGGCAAAGGCTGGAGGCCAAATCGGACAGTTATGTCTAGGCTATCAAAGAGAAGGACTGGGGGAGGGGGGCACGATAACTCTCTTCCAGCCCTCGTGGCACTGTTGCAGAGGAGAAGGGATCGACTTGTTCTTCAAAGCACCTGAGGGCAGAACAAGAAGTAATGAGTGGAAGCTTATTAAACAGAGATCCAACCTAGAAGACCAAATTTTCTGACAGTGAGAGCAATTAATCAACGGAATAGCTGTCCTCCTGGAGATGTGGGTGCTCCATCCCTGAAGGCTTCCAAAAATAGACTGGGCAGCCATCTAACTGGGGTGGTACAAAGCCTCCTCCTTGAGTAGGTAGTTGGACTAGAAGGTCCCTTCCAGCTCCATGGTTCTGTGTGTTTATGCTCCATGCTGACCAGGGTGAGCTTTCTAACCTGCGTTATTCTCCTGGGTTCCCAGAGACCCCTCTTCTGCAGGTGTATCCACAACAAAGCCAAGAGCATTGATGCACAGTCAATGCTCGCTCTCTCTTTCTTGGGAGTGACCATCTGGATGCTTCCGACCACACTCTGTGGATGAGCACTGCCTTCCAGTTATCAGTTTTGGGGAAAAAATGATCCAGCTGCCAGCATTTACCTGCACCCTTCCTCCCAGTCATCTGCATTTGATAGTTTGCAAACTATTTGCCTAGTTTACAGGTAATCTTCAACTTATGGCCAGTTGCTTAGCAACTGAAGTTATGACTAACCTGAAAAAGGGCATTTAGGGCCCTCTCCACCATCACATGTCCAACTTTGAGCACTTAGCAACACAATGCTCCAACACTGGAAGTTTTTAAGAAGAGGTTGGATAACCAGTTGTCTGAAATGCTATGGGGTTCTCCTGCCTGAGCAGAGGGTTGGACGAGAAGACCTCCAAGGTCCCTTCCAGCTCTGTTATTCTATGCTATGCTATGCTATGCTATGCTAACTGCATTTAGTGCCATTTGCAGTATCCCACAGTCATGTGACCACATTTTATAACACTTTTGCTGAAAACCAGCACTTCTGATTTTCAAGAAAACGGTGAAGCATTGGTTTGCTTAATGACCACGGCATTTGCTTTATAGCCATGGCATTCACTGCAAAAAGGACGCAAGATCAGGTCGGTCAGGGGATTGACCTGTTTTATAACCGTTACAACATTTGGTGTTTTTGTTGTTTTTGCTGCTGCTCTTATCAAATAATTGGTATCCTGATTCCAATGTAATGGGGAGAATTGACCATCTGGCAGCCCAGGTCATTTGTGAGGGATCTATAAAGGGTGTCCCACCTAAAGGATCTTTTCTTGGGAGCTGCCCTTTGCTGCTTCTTCTGCTGCAAGAGCCCCTCTGAGGGACAGGGAGGAGGGATCTCAGCAGGGAATCCACAGGTGGGGTCAAAACAGACACGCTACACACACACACACACGCACACACACAGTGGCTGATCTTGCATCGTGGTGCCCACCATTTTACTTTTTTAAAATCCATCCCTTGCAGAAAGCGCTGGGTGCAAGCCAAGGAAGGGATGAGAATGGGGAATGACGGAAGGCGCCCAACTGAGTGGAGATGGCAAAAGACCCCCCATTGCGGGCGCTCTTTCAAAGTTGAGAGGTTGGGAGCTCAGGCAACGTTTCTTGTGGGAGGCAAAGCAAAAACGGCTCTGGCTTCTCCGGCTTCTTCCTGGGGGGGGGGGGGAGACTTTCCGCAGCTTCTCCCTCCAGACCTTCCCCCGTCGCAAAATCCTGCTCTAGGAAAGGGTGGCAGCACAGCTCCCCACTCGCCCAGGCAGCAGATGGGCGCCCTGATGGCCAAGGACTGAAAATAGCAGCCAGGAGAAGAAGACAGGAGGAACTTTCACCTGAAATGTCAGCAGCCGAAGGCAGGGGGCTAAAGCGCATGGCCCCCCCTCCCTTGGGCACCCGGGAATGGGCTCCTCCATTTCACCCTATGAAGCCCCTCCCCATAAGGGCCCCTGGCTCTGCCTGCTTCTGCGGTGGAACCTGCGCAAAGCCTGGGAGGGAGGGGGCTTCTGGGGGGAGGGAATGGGGGGCTCCAGTCAGAAGGCACAGAGGGAAGCTGAAACAAGGTTGCAACCACCACCGTGATTTTTTGACCCTTCCCAAAGTCCCCGCATAGGAATTCCGGAGACAGGGATTGCAAAAGGGAAGGGATGCCTGTGGGACCAGTGGGGTTTGGGCTGGTCCACACTAGGAGGCTTCTGCCGATCCACTGGGAGCCCATTGCAACTGCAGCTCCTATTCAGTTTACAAGCAGCCCAAGGGATCCTCCCCTAAATAAGGGAAACCGCCCAGCCCCAAAGGCTCAACTGGGGAACTTCTGAGGCAGGAGGAGGCCCCTTTCCAGGCCCAGCCAGAGGAAGGCCCAGGGGCTGGACCCCCATCCTAGGCAAGAGGCGGCTTTCCTGTCAGCTGCCCACTGCTCTTGTTCAGCCAGAGGTGCTGCTGAAGGTCCAGTCCAGAACCTCCCTGTCTGCTGTCTTGCAGGAACCACTTTCCCCAAAGATGCATCTCTTTCCCTCCTGGGAAGTGCAAGGCAACAGCAGCCGGTTGCAAAAGGGCCTTTCCCTTCTCCAGGCTGGCATTTTTCTGAAAGCTCAAACCCAAGGATGCTCCAGCTGTAACCACTGGCCGTGAGCCTCTATAAACACAGGACTGGCCACTATTGGAGACCAGAGGCTGAGCCAGGTGAGGCTGGAGTTTAAGCAACCATGAGATGTGTTCAAACTCAGGCTTCTGGCTTTGGAGTCCAGAGACTGCAAGAGACCCAACCGCCAGAGGAAAAAAGAATGGGATATCGCACCTTCAGTGACCGATGTCTGTGGAGAGTCTCAGCATTCCAGGTCATGGTTGTCCCAAAGATGCTTTTTCAAGAGGCAGCTGGACTTTCTCATTTTTCTTTGAAAACGTTTCGCTTCTGAGAGCTAAAGAAGCTTCGTGGATAAGAAGCGAAACGTCTTTGAAGAAAAAGGAGAAAGTCCAGCTGCCTCTTGAGAAAAGCATCTTTGGGACGTCAATGACAGAGTTTGACAACAGAGGCTTTGGAGCTGCAAGTAAAGGAAGTCCTTCTCTCTGAGGACCAGCAGCCCCCGGTCACCCAAACAGTTGCCCTGGAAGGGGGAAGGCTCTCCAAAGCCACTGACCCCCTAGAAGTCTGGGCTGATTGGATTCTGGGCTTTCTAAATCCATTTTGGAGGGGGAGGTTTGGGTTGCATCATGAGGGCAGGTGAGTGGTCCTTGGGGGAAGCCCAGGTTGGCTCCACCCTGGAAGAAAGCGGAGAACGATTCCTGTGTGCTTGGAATTCTTGTGTTAAGTGGGTCACCTCCCTTTTGAGAAACCTTTTTGCAGGAGAAGAAAGGCAAGACTGTAGAGGGAGGGAGGGAGGGCAGGAGGGAGGGAGGGGAAGCGCTGCTGCTTCATTAATATTTGACTTTCCCTCCCTGCAGCCTGTCTGTAATTGCCGTCCAAATGACCAAGGAGTTAATCCAAAGAGCAGTGAAGGATGCTGTGATTTTGAACAGATTCCCTGGCATCCCAGCTCTCCCCCAACCATCCACCCCGCCTCTCTTTCAGCAAAAGGTTTTGCTCTTTTTGCTCTAGCATCCAATATTGGCAGAAGGGTTTCCCTCCACAGGCAGACATCCTGAGTTCGGTTCCCCAGCTGCGCCATGAATGTCCAAGGGATGCCTGCTTGCTCGCTCTGCCCCAGCCCCTCGCATCCAAACTGGTCCCCTTTGATCCCCACTGCTCCAAGACCCACCTGTCCTTTCTAGCCCAGGGAGGGTAGACTGATGCAAAGGCTCCTTTTGCCCCTTTCCTCTCACCCTTAGTCCAAAGGCTCCAGTGGTGTTTTCTCCTCACAGAACCAATCATCCCTTCAGGGTGTATTAGATATACTAGTTATACTGGACTTTTTAGTTAAAAATTTTAATTAGAGAATTTTAAAATGTTTTAGCACGGGATAATTTAATTTAATTGGATTTTAATAATTGATCTATTTATGTACGTTGTGATTTAATTTACCTGTGCGCCGCCCTGGGTCCTTTTGTAGGAGAAGGGCGGGGTATAAATTTAATTAAAAAAATAAAACAAATAAAATAAAATAAAGTTATGCCCCTTCGCACGCTTGACTTTTCAACGGTGGCTGCTCCAAAGAGGACGCTGGGTGAGGCAGAAGCGCCTCTCTGACCCTGCACAGCTGATCCAACATCTAGATCGTCCTCAGTAGTCAAGGCACAGGTTGCTCCCTCCTTAGGATGCAGCCTACTTGGCTCTCTTCCAGCCTTCGCCCACAGAAGAGGAACTAGAGGGAAGCAATCTGGGCACTGAAAAGTGAGAACTGATGCCAAGTGGCAGCAAACGGAGGCAATATGCCAGATCTGCTCCCCTCATATCTTCTCTCCTCATCAAGTGCACATCCTTCACTTAGGATGGGAATAAGCCAAAAATCAGGCCAAGGAAAAGGTGCTACCAGATGCTGAGAGTTTTCCCAGGGTGAAAGAGCAGGAAGGTTGTTGATGGAAGCACAAATCCGAAGTCCTGGGATCAGGCGTGGGGCCATCCTCACAGCCTCCTCTCCTTCCCCAGGATGAGCAGTGCCATGTCACCCAGTCAAAATGGCCCCCCAGCCATTGGCACAACACAAGGAAGACACACTTTCCTTTGCCAGGGGGTGGGAAATAGCGGTTGCTCAGAAATTTACACATCAGTAAAATGTTCTCCTTCTCCTTGGCTTTTTAGTTACATCACCAAAGACATTTCTAAAATATTATTTCCACTATAAAAAAGTTCCTCTGGATCCAAATGTTGTTCATGGATATATAAGATGTCATCTCGCCTTAGAAGTACAAGTGCAATTTATTTATTCTGAAATTATTGTGTCTGGGAGGGGGGATGTTTAAAGCTTCTGTTTAGTTTTTGTTTGCTTTCTTTCTTGTATTCTTTTAAACAAATCTCTGATGTTTTATTCATGCAGTTTAAATAAATCCATTAAAGTGTTTCTGGGTCTGAAACATTTATGAAATGCCTAGTCAGAAAACTCATCCTGGCACATATCAATACTTTTTTGAAGCAGGCAGGGGCTGATTGGAGTTGTAGTCCAACAAAACTGGAGCTATTAAATTCTAGGCAGCTCCTTTCCTTAACTGGAAGGAGAAAACTGAGGTTAGTTTATATGTCTCTCAAATTTGCAGAATATTTCCTTTCATAACTTGTTCAGTTTTTCTAAGAAAATGGTATCCAAATTGTTTATCCTTTCTCTCAATTTTTCAGTACCAATTTGTATTCTGCTTTTCTCCAACTGTCTGAGGTTAGACTGGGGGGAGAAAGCTGACTTTAATTTCTAGGGGAAAGAATGTCTAGGTGCTACATTGAGCGACTTTTAAAATGTTGGTGGTGCCTTAATTTCTCCTTCATCTAAGAAAGTGGGCATGAATATTTATGGCACTTGAAAGCATAAACAAGTAGAAGATCCTCGAATCCCTGGCAATGTTTCTCCTCTTTTCTGAAACCAAGACATGGAACGTAATTATTTATGGGAAAACAGAGGCAGTTCCTTGATTAACAGAAACTCTGGCCATCCAAAGCATCCTTCAGCACCAGGATACAGTTGAAAGGACCCAAAATAAAGATCCAGCTGTGTGCAACTATTTTCTTTCCCAATTCTGCATCTCTCCCACTAAAGCCAGAAAGATAAGGATGAAGAGGGTGCCACAAAGGGTGCCACAAAGAAGAGGGAGCCAAACTATTCTCCAAGGCACCTGGGGGCAGGACAAGAAGCAATGGGTGGAAACTAATCAAGGAGAGAAGCAACTTAGAACTAAGGAGAAATTTCCTGACAGTTAGAACAATTAACATCTGGAACAGCTTGCCTCCAGAAGTTGTGAATGCCCCAACCCTGGAAGTCTTTAAAAAGATGTTAGATAGTCATTTGTCTGAAATGGTATAAGGTTCCTGCCCACGCAGGGGGTTGGACTAGAAGACCTACAAGGTCCCTTCCAACTCTGCTATTGTATTGTATTAAGACTATCCTTTAAATAAGAAATCTTAATGGTCTCATTTTCTTACCTGAGTAAGCATACAATATAAAAGGGCATACGTTAGAGTAAAGTTGGACTGTGATTCTTTCATTTCTGGTGGAAATGAGGAGGCAGCCTTTGCTCCTTCAGAAACATTGTCCCTCTGGGAGTGGAGAAAAGACCTGAGGTCTCTTCTGAGTTACTTCAAGATGCTGGTCCTTCCTTGAAGCCCCTTTGAAATTGCCCTCCAAAAGTTTTACCTACCAATATGTAGCCATTCCTATTCAAGGAAGTTGATTTCAGGCAGAATTCACTCCAAATGAAACATGCAAATTATTACTGCTCCCTAATGTCAAACCAAAGTCTTTCCCCCACTTTCAGGAAGTCCAAGGCAGAAGGAAGAGAAGAACATTCTTTGGTCATGCCATTCCTGAAGCTTTATCTGCGTGAAAAGGTTATGCGTGAAATCAAAGGCCTCCAGCTCCTTCTCACCCATGGATCTACTGCAGGATCAGCCAAAGTCAGAAGGTGTTGCAACCTGGTTGAAAGCCAATAAAGGAGGGAATGGCCATCTATCAGTCTTTTTTAAGGATGCCATATTGGATGACCATAGAATCCTAGGGCTGACGATGACCGTGGAGGGAATGTACCTGCAGCTATGGGGCTAACGGTTGCCATCCGTTATGTAACCGTCCAACAAAAGACCGATCCGTCTATCCTGGGGCAGCACATGAATAAAACCAATGGGGTGAAAGAGTTCAGGATTTTCCCTGTCGGTCAGTTTCATGGTGAAACTCTGGGATCCCTCCCCCAACCCCCAATTGGTTTTTTTTCTTAAGCCAAATGACCAAAATGGGTCATTTTTTGTCTCTAGATGCAAATGGCTCCAGAAGGCTTTTGCTGCACACCTTTTCCAGTGTGAGGCAAGGGCATCATCTACCCAAGTGCCGTCTCACAACCACACTGTCAATTTCATTTCTCTCCTTTCTCCAAGGAGCCTCAGAGGCTGCCTGCATTCCCAGCGATGGCAGAACCCAGAGCAGGTCCTCTGAAGGGATCTGGGCAGCGGTCACCACCAACGGGTCCTTCAGGGTGAGGGAGGTGGCCCTTGTGCCTTAGTGGGCATGGCCAATGTCAGGACAATTGCTGCCTCCGGGACTCTTTGCAGGGGAAAAGCGACCGGACGGGAATCCCATGGCAAAAACGAGACAAATGTAATGAGGAAATCACAAACGCAGAGACTTCTTTTCCAATCCACCTAAGCTGAAGTCCTCCCCGCCTCTTGCCCAGAGAACGCATTAGATAAATGGTAGATAAATACCAGGTCCGGCACTAGCAGAGCCAGCAGGAGAGATTGGGAGCCCTTTGGAGCAGGGGACCCTGCTCTCATCTCAATCAATTGGGGCTGACACAGCTGATGGGAGAAGGGCGACCCCTGGCCGGCCTCAGAAGGAAATGGGGAGGGGGAGGCGGCTGAAGGCCAGGCTAGGGAATCAGAAAGGAGAAGGTGAAAAGGCAGGCAGGTTTCCCCGAAACTACCCAGAAAACGGCTCCAGCTGTCCATGAGATGCAGGGAAGCCAGCTTTTCCCTCTTCACCCTGCAAAACACCGCACATTGAAATAAAAATAGCCATGGAGACTCCAGAGGGCTGGGGGGAAAGGCTGGGGGTTGGGTGGGAGCAAAGGATGCCTTCAGGAGCATTCGGGAACTGGTACCACCACCAGCTCCCCCCCCCCTTCTCCCTGCCATGATCCCTGATCTATGCTGGGGAGGGAGGGTCTCCGCCCAGCTCCAGCTGTGGATGCTGATCCTGGCCAGGCAAGCGCAGCATGGGGGGGGGGATCTTACTCCCCTTCTTTGGGCAGTTCCACCGTCAGGTGGAGATGAGGATGCCGCCCACCCCCCAGCGGGCTCTCCCCATCTGCCAGCAGGCAGCCCACGGCCACAAGCGGCGCTGATGGGGCTCTCCCTCACCTGCTCTCCCAGGGGATGGCTGCCCAGGGGCAGGGAGGGGGCAGCCCCATTGCAGCTGGCGTCGCCACTGGTGGGGGGGGGGGATTAGCAGGCATCTCTTTGTGTGCAGTGGAGAATCGCTGCTCCTCCCGGCCCCCAGTTCAACTTTCCACCCATCCCCAGGACAGGCAACCGGAGCAGCGGCAGATCTCCCCAAGCCTCCTGCCCCGGAGGCCAAGGCATCCCCCCCTCCCCGCAGTCCCCGGGGACAGCCAGCCACCCGCTGCCTCTCGGGCAGGGGCAGGGGCAAAGGCGGCCAACGCCAGCCGGGCACCTTGCGAGGCGCCGCCCCCGCCCCTTCGGCCGATGTGGGGAATGGGGGGTCTGCGGTCCCTCCGCAAAGGGCGGCCCCCATTCCCTGCGCCGTTTCCTGCAGCGATCCTAGGAAAGCGCTCTCCCCAACCAAGGCCGGGGGGGGGGGGTCGGGGGCCGGAGTCCGGAGCACGCTGCCTCTGGCGCGCTCCGACGGTGCCCTCCCCGGGCAAAGGCGCCCGACGCCACCTGCAGCTCCTCCTGGCCGCTGTGCCGAGAGCGGAGCGCGCCGCCTCCCCGCGCGATCTACCTGACCGAGGCTGGGATCTCCCGACGATCGCGACGGCTGCTAAGCGAGCGCCAGCCGCTCCTGCCGCATCTTCCGCCGCCGCCGCCTCCTTACAACCGCTGGAGCCGGAGCGGCACGCGCTGCCTGCCCGGGCTGCTGGGCGGGGGCGAGAAGGAGGGGCTGGGGCCAAGGCGGGGAGGGGGGAGGACGTCCCTGCAGCTCCCCCCGGCGGGGCTCCCCGGAATCTCCCCGCCCGGCCCCGCCCAGGGAGTCCCGAGCCCGCCGAGGGCAGGCGCCGCTGGGCGCCCCCCTCCCCACCCGAGCGCCCCCCTCCCTGCGGAGTGGGGTGGTTGAGTCCGGCGGGAACGGAGCGCCCCCCCCCGTGACTCCGGGGAAGACTTGGCCTCGCCCCCCCCCCCGCCCCTGCCGAGGGTTCGCGCGCCGCCCGGCCGCCCTGCCCTCGCCCCCGGGAGGCCCAAGGGGGGAGGCCGAGCGGGAGCGCGAAGGGTCGGCCAGGAGGCGCGCCGGGTTCCGCCAAAAGAAGCCGCAGCCCGTGGGGGGGGGGGGGGGGGACGGCGCCTTTCCCCGCCGGGCGAAAGAGGCTCCTTCGGCGGATCCCGCTGGCGGCCCCCGCGGCCCTTGGCCAGGCTCTCCGGGCGGGCCCCGCGCGACTCCGCTGAGGATTCGGCGGTCCTGCCGGTGGCGCGAGCCGCTTGGTCCGCCCGGGGTGGCTGGCTTCCCGGTGGCGCTGCGTGGTGGGCGCCTGTCGATGAAGGCTAAGAGGAGAGGGAAAGGCCGCCCTCGAACCCAAGCTGAAATGGAGCGGAAGCCCGTCTCTCCATCCAGGAGCCGCGCGGGGTGCCTTGCAGGGGCCGTCGGGGTTGGGGCACGTGTCGAAGGGCAGCGCCGCAGCTGAAAAGCCCTCTCTTCCCTGTGGCCCCTGGCCCCTGGCTCCTGCCTCGTCTGGCCCTCCAGGTAGGCCCCAAGGCCTTTCCAGCCCCTTGAATTGCACCTGGAAGCCCAGAGCAGAGGGGTCCCTCAGTGGCTGCCTCTCGACCTCTTGCACAAGGTGACGGTAGACCTTGAATTGCAGTCAGAATTGCTAAAATGATGTGGTCATTGTGAGTCATACCTGATTTTATGACCTTTTTTGCCACAGTTGTTAAGTGAATCGCTTCTGTCTTCAGCAAATCAGTTGGTCAAGTTTTGGCCATGATCAAGTTTTGATCATGTGACCGCAAGGATGCTGTGATGGCCGTAAGTGCAAGGACAGGCTGTAAGTCAAATGAATCCACACAAATGATCAAACATGGGCAAAACTCTCTTGCTTAGCAACGGAAACTCCAGGCTCGGTTATGGCAATGAGTCAAGGATTGCCTGTACTTTTGTAGTCATCATTAAACTTCAGAATATGGAACAATGGGAATTTAATTCCACTCACCCTTTTCTCACTCAGCTTCTTTTGATCCACATCAATCCTGTCAGGACGATGATCGTCCAAGCAGACTTTCTAAATAACCTGTTCAAAAAAATCAACAGGTCTTCTTCCAGGTGACCAGGCAGGAAAGGCTGGTTGTGATGGGACAAATTTAAGCATGGATGTCCTTTTGTTCCACCAGGCCCCTTCCTCTGCTTTTCTCTTCCATTTCCCAGAAGAGCCTGGGTGTTTGTGTGCCGGGCACAGGGGGGGTGGGCTTGGTGGTGAACGCTGGGGGCCCCTGTGCTCTAGCCACCAACCGATGCTGGCCCCGAAGGACACATGGGCTGTCTAAGCTGCTTGTGACCTGAAACCAGGATTGTGGGGGAGGGAAGAAGGAGAGAGAGGAGAGAGTCACATCTCAGCTCTACGTTGCACCAAAAAGCATCGGTCAGCAAATTAAAACAAAGGTCCTTTATCCAGTCTGGGTAAAAGCAGAAACTTTCAGAGGAACTACAGAAATAGAGATGCCTGAACTAAACCCAGAAGGCACCTGGCTGCACCACCTTGCATGATTTGGCTGGGAGATGCTTCAGAACGGGCTCACTGGGCATTGAAGAACGTGCACAGGCAGTCAAAGAACGCGTTGGTGCTCAGTAAAAAGCCACACAGTTCAGGAAGCTCTGTGGTCTGATGGGCAAGCAGCTGGTCAGCAGCTTCGGTGCTTTTGAGGGCTCAGCAGGCCTGAATTTGTCGGTTCTTGAAACCAGTCTGGGTGCTCCATGTTGCAGATAGTCCTCGGCTTACAACAAATTGTTTAGCCACCACTCAAAGTTGCAACATTGAAAAATGTCACTTATGCCCCATCCTCACGCTTATGATGTTCACAGCATCCCCACAGTCATGTGGTCAAAATTCAGGTGCTTGACAACTGGATTTATTTTCAAAAGCCGCAGAGTCCCAGGTCATGTGATTGTCATAGTGACTTTCCCAGCCAGCTTCCAACAGGGAAAGTCAAGGGGGAAAGTCAGATTCACTTAATAACCAACTACCATAATTCCCCTAATGATCATGACAAAAAGGTTATAAAAGGGGGGCATGTCTCACTTAACAACTGCCTTGCTTAGAAATGGACATTCCAGTTCCGATTGTGGTCATAAGCTGAGGACTATGTTGGACTTAGAAACCTCCCCATTTTTCTCTCTTTCAAGGCAGCCTGAAAATAAATGCAAAAACTATTAAATGGCAAAGAGATCGTGAAAGTAGTAGAGTTCAAAGCAGCCTCTTTCTAAAACAAAATGTCTCCCGTGTGAATTGAAAGGACTTCTTCCATAGCAGGTGAGGCCACAGAGGGCCTATGTTTTATTTGAAACACATTGTATGAAAATAAATCAGGGAGAGAGACAGGTTCGAAAATGTGAAAAATAAATAAGGATGAAATGTATGTAAATGGGAATCAAAGCAAAGCATCCACCCCAACTCAATGGATGCTGGTGCAGAATGAAATGTGAATGACAACCATTAACATATTTTTTATTTATTTTAAATAATTAAATTGAATCGTTAAATTGTTCTGCAGCAAGTTGTCCCACGGTGAGTTGGCCGTGGCGAGTTGTCCCATTCCAATCCAACCAGGTGGACACTTTGAGTCTCCCATGGCATCCATTTTGTGAGCCTCCCTCCGCAATGCAGCTTCCAGAGGTGCTTTCTGACCAAGAACTGCATGCTGTTCGTTTGTTTATCAAATATCTCCCTCACAGAGGGGCTCTTCAATCGCCCATCCCCAGCCAGCTTTTAGCAGTATCTCTTCAGCTTGGGCCCTACACATTTTAAAATCTTGTACCGTACATTAAAATGACAAAAACTATGAAGATCACGAACTTCCTTCCCATGCTGAAAGGAATCGACAACTGGCAGATGACCTGAATGCGTTTTACTGAAGGTTTGAGAGGAGATCACTGTCAACTATTGCTACTCTCTACATCTCAGATACAACATCAGCCAAGCCTCCTGCAACTGACCCCATCCCTCTGGGGTCTCATGACCCCATCCCTCTGGAGACCCCAGGGGCTCTGGGGAACACTGTTCTAGCTGCACATAGCAATCACAGAAAAAGATGTGCAAGGCCCAGTTCACAGATAAAAGCCTGGTTGAAGTTGTTGAGTTGTCTCCACCCTCCAACTCCGGAGATTGGGAAACTCCAACTACCCCAGAGAGCAGTGACACCGACTCCGACTCCGACCCCTTGGCAGCTGCCCTGTGAAGCCCATCACCCTCCCAGTCGAACTGAAGGTGCTGTCATCAGGCACCCAGGGGAAGGTGTTGGCTTCACTGGACTCGGAATGCACCAGACGTCTGGTGAGCCCTGAAGCAATGGAGAAACGGGGACTGAGCTTCTGACAGCTAAAGGTACCTAGAGCATTCGGCCAACTAGGTGATATCCTGGGCAGGGAAAACCCAGCTTACTTTATATTGGAGCTGGTGGAGGTGCAAATGGGAAAGACCCTAAGCTTTATTGTGGCTCTGGGAATGGAGAGGCCCCTCTTGCTGGAGCTGGCATAGCTTCAAAAGCGGAACCCCTACATTAACTCGTGGAAAAGGGGGTTAAAGATCCGAGTGGGGAGAAACAAGGGAAACCTTCCCCCCCCCCCAAAAAAAACTAGTAGCCCGAACTTCGGGGCACAATGGAATTGGCCGCTGTGCACAGAATCAACCAAAGGGGACCCAAGAATCCCCAAGGAACATTGGGACCTGAGGAATGTCTTTAAGCCAGAAGGGGTCTGATACGCTCCCATCTTACTGACTGACAGACTAGGCCCCGGTTTTGTTCCGAGAAAAGAAGGATGGCTCCCTCCGCTTGTGCGTTGATTGTCAAGAGCTTAATGCAATCAGTTTAATTTTACCCTGGGATATATCCGGGGGGGGGGGGATCTTTTTAGCAGACACCTTGTCCAGACTACAACAATGCAACAGCACCAGACCCACAGTACAATTGGTTATTCCCTCAAACCACGAGCTCTTTGGAAACCTGAGCCTGACATTTATTTATTTTATTACATTTATATACCGCCTTATCTCCCTGACGGGACTCAGGGCGGTGCACAGGAAATGATAAAAGCAATAACAATAAATACAGTAAAAATGATAAAAATAGATTAAATTTGAAAACCTGTGCTAAAATTGTAATTAAGAACCCTTACTAAGATCACATTTAAAACTATGCCAGGCCAGCCGCATGAAATAAGTGTGTTTTCAATGCCCGGCGGAAGAGGCGCAGGTCCGTGATTGTACGAAGGTCAGGGGGCAGGTCATTCCAGAGGGCGGGGGCTGCCACAGAGAAGGCTCTCCCCCTGGGAGTCACCAGCCGGCATTGTCCGGCAGAAGGCACCCTGAGGAGGCTCTCCCTGTAGGAGCAGACAGGTCGAAGGGAAGTATGTGGTAGGAGGCGGTCCCGCAAGTAACCAGGTCCCGTGCCATGGAGCACTTTAAAGATGGTTACTAACACCTTGAAGCGCACCCGGAAGGCCACAGGCAGCCAGTGCAGCTCGTGCAGGAGGGGTGTTACATGGGAATATCTCAAGACTCCCAAAATCCCCCACGCGGCCACATTCTGTACTAGCTGAAGCTTCCGAGTGCACCTCAAGGGAAGCCCCATGTAGAGAGCGTTGCAGTAGTCCAGGCGGGAGATGATGAGGGCTTGAGTGACTGTGCGTAGGGCGTCACGATCTAGAAAGGGGCGCAACTGGCATATCAGGTAAACCTGATGGAGCCCCCCTGTCAAATGGTCGTCCAAAGACAGCCAAGAATCCAGGAGGACGCCCAAGTTGCGGGCCCTTTTCACAGGAGCTAATGACTTGCCCCCAATAGCCAGAGATGGAACCAACTGGCTATATCGTGACGCCGGGAACCACAGCCACTTGGTCTTGGATGGGTTGAGTCGAAGCCTGTTCCTCCCCATCCAGACTCGCATGGCCTCCAAGCACCGGAACATCACTTCGACGGCATCATTGGGGTGGTCAGGGGTAGAGATGTACAGCTGAGTGTCATCAGCGTACTGATGGAACTCTACCCCAAAACCATGGATGATCTCACCCAGTGGCTTCATATAGATGTTGAACAGGAGGGGTGAGAGGACCGACCCCTGAGGCACCCCACACATGAGGGGCCTTGATGTCGACCTCTGCCCTCCTGCCAACACAAATTGCAACCGGTCAGAGAGGTGCCTCCCAACCCCAACCCCTCCAGCCGGTGCAATAAGATACCATGGTCGATGGTATCGAAAGCCGCTGAGAGATCTAATAGGACCACTCTCGACAATCTTCGCTAGAAAGTGAAGGTTGGAGACCGGACGATAGTTGGCTAACACAGCTAGGTCCAGGGAGGGCTTCTTGAGGAGGGGTCTCACCACCGCCTCTTTCAAGACGGTCGGTAAGAACCCCTCGCTCAACGAAGCATTAACAATTCCCTGGAGCCAGCCTCGTGTAACCTCCCGGGAGGCCAGTACTAGCCAGGAGGGACACGGGTCCAATAAACATGTGGTGGCATTCAGCTGCCCCAGCATCCTGTCCATGTCGTCAGGAGTCACAGGATCGAACTCTTCCCAAACAACAGTCTCAAGACCTGCTTCTGTCAGCCTGCCCGGACTAACCCAGTCGGAGGCCAGCTCGTCCCAGACCTGAACGATTTTATCATACAGATAACATCCAAATTCCTCTGCACGACCCTGCAAAGAAGCTTCCCGCGGCCTCTGGTGAAGGAGGGAGCGGGTCACTCTAAACAGGGTGGCAAGGCTCCAGCTAGTACAAAATGTGGCCACGCGGGGGATTATGGGAGTTTCTAGATACTCCCATGTAACACCTCTCCTGCGCGAGCCTGTGGCCCTCCGGGTGCGCTTCAAGGTGCTAGTAACTATCTTCAAAGCGCTCCATGGCTCGGGACCTGGTTATTCGCCTCCTACCACATACCTCCCTTCGACCTGTCTGCTCCCACAGAGAGGGCCTCCTCAGGGTACCGTCTGCCGGACAATGCCGGCTGGCGACCCCCAGGGGGAGAGCCTTCTCTGTGGCAGGCCCTGCCCTCTGGAACGACCTGTCCCCCCCGACCTCCGCACTATCACGGACCTTCTCCTCTTCCGTCGAACTTTAAAAACACACCTATTCCATGTCGCTGGCCTAGCATAGCTTTTATGATAGTCCCAATTATAATAATTTTAATTGTTTTTAAGTATAAGTTTTAGCACAGACCCATTGTATTTAATGTATTTTTAACTTTTATATTATCATTGTATCTACTATTTTTTATTCTTTCTGTGCACCGCCCTGAGTCCCTTTTGGGAGATAGGGCGGTATAAAAATCCGATTAAATAAATAAAAAAATAAAAATAAAAGCTGCCTCCCATGACCCTACTTCACGCAGAGAGACTCACAGCCTGCTGTCTGCGACACAGCGGTCTCCCTCGGATCTAGACCCTCCTTTATGACAACTACCACCCCACCACCCCGACCCTGGGCCCGTGGCTGATGGAATGCCCGGTAACCTGGTGGGCACATCTCAACGAGGGGCACTCCCCCCTCATGGCCCAACCAGGTCTCCGTGATACCCACTAGGTCCGGCTCCCCCTCCAACACCAAATCATAGATGAGGGGGGCTTTGTTGACCACGGACCTGGCGTTACATAACATCAGCCTAGGGCCCAGGCCCTGAGGTCCCGGACCTCCTGGGTTGCAAGAGGAGCCGTGGGGACCGGAGCACGCCACCGCTTGCAAATAGCGGGTGCGCCCTCCAGTAACATGATATGGCCCCTGGCTCCCGCCGTACCTACCCCTCCCACACACCGTCCTGATGGTGTGGCCCTCTGTTAAATAGACCCTTACTCCCACCCCAATATTGGACCCTACGTCCTCCCCGTCGGGACCATGGGCCGGCCTGGAAGTGTTACCCAGTGGGTCATTTCCCTCACCCACTCCCCTGATTTCAGTTAATCCTCCCCCCTCCCTGGGACCCTTTAAAGATCAAATTAAAATTTTTCCTAAAAAAACCCTAAGTTTCCGTTTTGGCCACCTCTCTAGATTCAATAATCCGTCATCGAGGTAGGCCCTCGTTAAAACTGAGGGCTAAACCTGCGAGAGAGGGGACTCTCGCAGGGCGAGGAGGTCTGCTGTCGAATACATAGCTGGTCTAAAAGCAATTGATTGTCGGAGGGAGGGCACTGCCTTGATGTAGAAAACTGTCCCTGGGATCCATAGGCAGCCTTCGCCATAAGCCAGAGGTGGTATCAAGGTCAATAGAACTGAAAGATGCACGGGAGGGCCACCAGTCAAGTTTCTCAGTCTTCGTTGATGAAGATGGTACAGTAATGGCAACATAATGATGGAAATAATAACATAGGGCCGCCCATGATGGGGGCCAATTAAAGCCACAACAAGCCACGAAGCGCCCCCCCCGCTGGCCTTACCAAATCACCGTAGGGGAAAAGCAGCAGGCCCGAACAGCAAACCAAGAGGTCAAATTGAGCTGTTCGTACAGGGGCCGCACAAGGCCTGTCTCCACATAAACTCCAACCGCCGTTGATGGTAACGAATGGCGGCATTGATGTTAACAGTGACAGTGAGGCAACGCTAATAAAAAAGCGGCGGTACTAGTGGTGGGAGTAACGGTAGTGGTGAAAGCCGACATCTCGGGGGGGTACAGGGCATCCCGGGCATTAACGAGGATGAGAAGACCAGACGATAACAAGAGCATTCATTTCCTATGAAATGCTAGACAAACTGAGAATTGCCTTAAAAGACGATGAATGGTTAAACGCTCACAAAGACAAGTGCACCCAGGCTGGGTGGGGGCAAAATTATATGTACCTGCTCCCCTGCGAGCCACGGTTTTACAAACTTGCCATGATTCAAAAGCAGCAAGGCATTTTGGCTTTGTAAAAACTCTGCATTTAGTCGAGAGATAATTTTGATGGCCATCCCTCAAAAAAGACATTGAGAGCTATGTGGCCAGGTGCCCAGTGTGTGCCTTGGGAAAAAGACAGCCAGGGAAGTCCATGGGACGACTGCATCTGGGGCGAACCTACTTTATAGTAGAACTGCCGTGATTTGGGTGCTTACAGGCTTATTCTCAAAACAAGTCCACTTCATTCCATGTCCAAAGATCCCGTAGCTTCCCCTCTGGCCAAACGTTTGTGGGGCACATTTATAGGCTTCATGCCATCCCTGGTCGTATCATTTCAGACCAGGGGGTACAACTCCCTTTGCAGTTCTGGCACAAATTTTTGAAACTGATGGGAACCACCCAAGGCTTAAGCTCCTCCCATCACCCCCAAGCAAATGGGGGGTGCAAGAGAGCCAACTCAATACTGGAACAATACCCGAGATGCTATATTAATGATCAACAAGATAATTGGAGTGACTTCCTGCCATTTGCGGAGGTGGCATATAATAATTCAGTGCATAGCAGCACAGGGTTCACTCCCTTTAAGGTAGCCTTGGCCCAGCACTTTGTTGAGATCCCTGAGCTACCTCTGGAAAAAACCCTAAACCCTCCATTTACTAGAGTGGATACAACAACTGCAAAACATGTGGCCAGTAGCTCACAAAGCACTAGAGCAGAGGTTCCCAAACTTGGCAACTTTAAGACTTGTGGACCTCAACTCCCAGAATCCAAGGGCCCCCACCGTCTATATGCCACTCAGGTTCACCCTGACCAGGACATCAGGAGGCATTGGGCGTTGTCTTGCAGGACACCTGCAAGGAAGGTGAAATATAGTGGAATAAATGCACCTAAAAATTGCACACTGCGTCCCTCCCCAGCCCCATCCTTTTGTTCTATGGCAGAGGTCTTCAAACTTGGCAACTTTGGGAATTCAGAATTCAAAGCCAGCTATGGGAATTCTGGGAGTTGAAGTCCACAAGTCTTAAAGTTGCCAAGTTTGGGAACCTCTCCACTAGAGGAAGCACAAGAAGCCCACAAGCTTTAAGCCAATAAAAAATATGCCAAGCCAAAATAATTTAAAGTGGAAGATAGAGAATACTTTCCCACAAAGTATAAAAAATCCACCCCAACAGTCCAAAACGTTGGGCCCTAAATATGTAAGTCCCTTCCCTATCAGTAAAATCATCAACCCAGTCACAGTACAATCAGAACTGCCAAGGAACCTGGAAAGAGTCCACCCCATGTTTCATTGCAGTGAAACATTGCCTGGCCTCACAGTCCAAATAGGTTGACGGACACCAAATTGAAGTTGTTAAACTTCTATGTTCTTTCCACCAGAAACACTCTTAACAAATCCCGAATGCCCAAAATTGTTCAAATGACTACTTGCACTGTTCTTTTCTTCCTTTTCCAGGGCTAACGCCTTTAAAAAGGGGCCGGGGCAAATGTCAGCTGCCTATCTTCGCTTTCTTTGCAGCTCTCTAGCAACTGCCATAACCAGGGGGGAGGGGGCATTTGAGGGGAGAAGAGTGTTGGAGGTGTATAAGAATTCTGTGGGAAATTAGGGAGTATGGATACTAACAGGAACCAGGTGTGCCAAACCCAGCCATCTTCCTGGAAAGAGTTTACAGTGGCACCTGAGGCGCCAGGTTCCCAAAACATCAGAACAAGGCCTGATTGGACTACTCTCATGGGGGAAGGGGGTTGAGGGCTTTGGACATTGGAGAGTGCTTTCAATATATGATTTCCATGTGGTTTTCCTTCAGAGCTTGGCTCGCTCATACTGCACTCAGCATCTCTAGCAGAAGGACCTTTTCTCTAACATGGGTGGAGCCCAGGGTCCAACAAACTGTGGCCAGACTGACACACGGCCTTCCAGAATCAATGGAGCACCAAAGCTTGTCATTCGATCCCTGAATGATGAATGATGTAGATTATATAAATGAGGTCATTTGCACAATGATATAATATGCCCATGACATCACAGCTCCTCCTTGGATGCATGAAAACCAGACCCAGGTGATGCTCTTGGGACTCAGCAGGGGTCTCCCCTGTGCCTGCAGGCCCTTATTTGGTTCTTGGGAGGCAAGAAGGAAGAGCTGCCTCCCCAAGTGACACCTTTCCCATTTTCAGATCTATTTTAATCCTTTACTACTTGATTGACAATTCCAGGCTTGACGCGGAGCAATCTGAAAGCTTCCCCTTTCAGTTTCAAGTCTTCTGTAAAAGCCAGCTCATCTTTCAGAATGGTTGGAGCTTCGAGGGGTGTGCGTGTGTGTGTGGGGGGGGAGTGAATAGCCAGGAGTGTAAGAAAGAGGCAAAATGTTCAGCCCCACAGTGTTTTCTTTCAATCTTGGCAACTTTAAGATGTGTGGACTTCAATTCTGGGAGTTCTGGGGAATCTACTGGCCTACACAAACCAAGGGAGCAGATTAGATCCTTCTAGATTCCAGAGTGAGCAAGGGCCTCCAGCACCTCATGAGGTTCTTGGAAGGCTTGTGCAAAAAAAGGAAATATTCCTGATATTTCAGGGATATTGAAAATCACCACGGAGCCCCCAAATGTATCCATGAGAGTTAGGGTTCCTTTGGAAGGATGCCTACCTGCTCAGAATCGTGAATAAGGATGGGAGAGGGCCCGTAAAATGCTGCCCAGATGCCAGATGCATGCAGGGAACCAAACAGGTTGGTGATCCACACTGTAAAATCTGGGCCATCTTGGAGGAAGTTCAGAGCAGCAGACTAAAGATCTAGAAGACCTCCAAGGCCCCTTCCAACTCTATTGTCCTATGTACTAGAATCTGGCTGATATATGGTGGGCAATGCTGCTGACTTCATGTCCTTCTTCTCACTAAGCTTCCTCTCCCCAACCCCCAGGGGTGAAATGCTACCGGTTTGGACTGGTTCACCCGAACCGGTAGTAAAAAAAAAATGCTACCAGTTCGCCTGAACCGGTATTTCTCACGATCAGCTGTGATGCACAATTTATATTGCCTAGAAAGCAGGATTTATATTTATATTACCTAGAAATCAATTTCATTGTATTTAAGTACAATGACAATAAAGATTATATTTATACTTATTTCCTGCTTTCTAGCTAAACTAAATCACGTGGCACAGTAGATTCCCCCCCCCTAAGGTTCTACTTTGCAGGTGCGCTCAGTAGCAGGCTCCACCCACCTGCCTAGGTGTCATCACATCTGTTTTTGACATACACGAAAAGTCCTGCACACGCACGGTGGTGGCACACATGAGCGAAGCAAGTGTGTGTGTGTGCACATTTGTGAACCAGTAACGAAGGTAAGTTGATTTCACCCCTAACACCCCCCCCCCCCCGTAAGCCAGTCTAGAGACGGGGGCTGGCTGGGGAACTTTGGGAGTGGAAGTCCACACATCTTAAAGTTGCAGAGTTTGAGAACCATGATTCTGTGTCTAATTTGGTCCACTAAAAACAGCAGGAATTAATCATTCTCCAACATGGGTTAATCCAATCAACTGAATTGGGGTAAATTTAAAAAAGAGTGATATCTATAAGCCCCTTAAAAACAGCATTCTCCCACCCCTCTCTGGTTGGAGACTAGCCATGATTTCTTGCAAGTTGCCAGCTTCTCTCTGTAGTTGCAAGATGAGCAGGGCCACCAATCTCCTGGCCAGAAGGCAACTCAAATGACATTTTTGACACCCCACGTGATTTTGGCCCAAGCGAGATCTAATGTATTGGAAATGAAGATGGATGACGATTCAGCAACCTTCTGCCAAGGCAAAGGATGGGAAATTACAATAATTGACCCCCCCTGCCCCCTGTGTAGCTCCCCCCCCCCTGCCGCAGCCTTCCCGGCTTCTGTCATTCTGGCAATCCTTATTCTTCAACCAACCCTGGAGGGAGTGAATTCCTTTGGGTTTCTTATGCTCAGAGACTGGGCAAAGGTGGGCAAAGAGCCTCATGGGACCCCACTGGCAGATGCTGCAGCATCTCTCCCTCTCTTCCCCCACCCCCAAAATCTGCAGGTATGCCCTGAGGTTGCCATGGCAGCTGCGGAAGAATTTCTCCAACTCGGCGTCTTGATCTTCTCCTGGATTTTGCAGGGCAGGCAAGTTTTCACATATGCTGATCTCAGGTAGCACTCATGCTGGAGAAGCTCCCTCTCGACAAGGGAAGTGGGGCTCAAGCACCAGCTTTTGCCAAGTATCAGGACAGGTGCAGCCAGGATCACTTTCCTACTTTCTGAAGGGCTTCGGCAACCACCAGCACAGAACCGCAGGATCACGCAGCAACAGCCGAGCGACCCTTCCCAGAGAGTCCCCAGAAAGCAGGAATGGCCAGTCTGGGGCTGCAGCTCCTTCTGCCCGGGGCCTGACAAGGATGGCATTCAACCCTCCTTGAAGGGCAGCACCTTCTCCACCCCTCCTCATACCCACATCAACTGGTCCTGGGAGCATTGCCTGGAAGCATCTGCAAGCCCTCCTTGCCGTCATCCAAAGCCAGTCCAACTCAAATTTTAATTGAGTAATCAATCAGCTGCAGTTGATGGCACAGACGGATTTGTCCATTTGTAGAAGTTGATTGATTCTACAGCCATTCATTTAGCAACTGTTTGAAGTTACAACAGCACTGAAAAAAGTCTTACAACTGGTGGTCACCTGCAACCATTTTCTTGGAAATTTATTTATGCCAATGATATCAATCTCACAGTCCAAAGAACCAACTTCAGTGATGCAGAGGCCTTCCTCTCTCAAGAGCTCCAGAAGTTGGGCGACCACCCCAAAAAATGGTGCCTTCAACCAATGCTAAAAAATACCACCCAGGAGTAGCTACATTCCACTTCAGCAACAGGTACGCAAATCACCAGTTCTGGAACTGTAGGCCCCTTTGCAGGGCTTCTTTCCAATGAACATTCTATGTTGAAGAAGAATAACTATTTTAAAATGTGGCGTGAGATAGAATCTGATTTACACAGATGGGAAAACCTACATTTGCCACTGATGGAAAGAAGTTCTGTTGTTAAAATGAATGTCTTGCTCAGAATGCTGTTTCTCTTTCAGACTATACTGACTTAGACCAGACTCCCTTTTAAACAATGGCAAGAGGATATTTCCAAATTTATCTGGCAAAACAAAAAAACAAGAGTTAAATATAAACTTTTACAAGATGCAAAAGAAAGGGGAGGCCTCGGTTTGCCTGACCTTAAATGGTCCTGAGATACCTGTTGTTTGGTATGGTTGAAAGACTGGATAGCTGTGCAGAAGCAAAGGCTGTGAACCCCCTGAAGGCTTTGATTTGGGTGCCCCCCCCCCATTTATGGCACGGTAAGACAGGGATTAACCCAGGTGTTAAGAACCATTTTATTAGGCAGCCGACCAGGCGTAGATGGTAGAAGTATAAAAGTAGAGTGGCTACTAAGGTACCATTGTGGATATCATCCCCTGAAGCACTATGATGGAACAGAGATGCTATAGCTGAGTCCACATGGATGACATCGCACGATTTATGGAAGAAGATACTGGAAGAAGAGGAACCCAAGATAAAAATAAAGGAACAACAAATAAGTGATGGATTTAATTGTGATTGGTTTAATTACTATATAGAATACTTGAAAAGGTTTAAACTTGATAAAAAAAGTTTTGATTTTTTTAGCTGACACATCTGAATTGGAATTGAATTTATGCTCTAGAGGTGCTAATTTAATTCCTAAAATTTATTAAATACTACATAGGAAAGCACTTGCAAGATGAATAGGTTAAGGATTGTATGATAAAAAGGGTGAAAAACCTTAGTTATAATGTAATGTTAGACCAATGGAGGAATATGTGGACTGTTTAACGTTTACTTTGAATTACAGCTTGAAAGAAAACTTCTATAAGATGATGCTTTGATGGTATTTGACTCTGGATGGATTGGCAAGAATGTATAACGGAACTTCCAATAAATGCCAGAAGGGTAATCAAAATCCAGGTACATTTTATCATGTGGGGTGGTTTTGTAAACATTGCTAAATCATATTGGATAAATATAATAAAGGTTATGCAGAAAATACTTAAAAGGCAAATATTAATGAAACCTGAAGCCTTTCTTTTAGATATTATGGACAAATCGACAGAAAATCTATTTGAAACCTTATTTCCAAATATACGGTGCATATGGTGACAGCTGCAAGGATATGCCAAAGGATATGCCAAAGATTGTAAAGAAAAGGAAATCTGACAGTGGAAGAATGGACTTTGAAATTAACTAAATTGGCAGAAACGGTGAAATTAACTGCATTGGTTAGAGACAATGTTTGGAGAACTTTATGAGAGATTGGAAGGTGTTTGTGGAGTTTCGGTGAGTTAAATATAATAATGGACTATTAGCAGAGGGCTTTGAAGTTTCTTATTTTGGAGGGCTACCAGTTAACAGCTTTCTTATAATGAACAAGTTTTGGGTTGACTTAATTGACAGACAATAGAGTTGTATATTTGGGGTATTTGTTAAAGAAAACGTGACATAAAATAGTAATTTAGCAAGCATTGATGGAAAACACATAACTATTTCTAGATCTGCAATGCATGGAGGGAAACCTATTACATTTCTTTGAATGGTAGGTATCAGCATTCAACCAGGATGGAGGTTATATGTTTACTGTTAATTTTATGTTTGTGATATGTGTTTTTTCCCTTTTCTTTTTGTGTCTGGTTTGTAATTCTTGTTTTGTTGTTGTTTTTATTCTGTATTTTGCATTTTATCTTCGGGAGAGAATAAAACATTTTACAAGAGCAACACATGAAGCCACCAAAGAGAAATCATGTTTTTGGCTTAAAGTGTTGTAGGATCTCAGCTCAGTGAGCCCAGAAAAACACTATGATGTTCTTTTCAGCACAAAGAGGTGTGTGTGTGTGTGTGTGTATTCCTACAAAGCCACAGGACCATGGCTTCCCTTGAGCCCTGACCTGGAGATGGGGGGAGGGGGGCAAAAGAAAAGGAAAATTCAGGCAAGGGATGGAGATTGGTGGTAGAAATGTCTGCTGTATTTCTCTCTGCTACTCAGCCTTCTCTCTCTCTCTCTCTCTCTCTCTCTCACACACACACACACACACAGAGATCAGCGTCCTCTGCAGGCTCCTCCTTTGGTAGATCAACCCTCTCTTCCATTAGATGTGCTGCACCTCATTCCAGCAGTCCGGAAGGCCAAGGGGTTTTATGACACCATGGTGGGGAGGGAGGGGGAAGAGGGGAACGAGGGGAAATTGAATCTGGGAGCAGCTGGAAGGGCCGTTCGTGGAAGGCTGATCCAGGCAGGGAGGAGAGGAACTGGGGGATTTGAAAACGGAGGGATTAATTGCAAATGCTCAGATAAAGCAGATCTGCGCTCAAAAGCCCAGTTAAACCCCTAACAAGGTTTCTTGGAAGACAAAGCCCTTTGTGATGTCAGATGGGAAGGGGACACTTCGGGGTGGGGGGTGCAGGGAGACGCTGGGAACCCATCCTGAATTGAAACCTTAATTCTGCTTTCCCTCAAGGTAGACAAGCAGATTCTCCGGGAGGCAGGAAAGGCTCACCTAGGTCCAGAAATCAGCCCCCCTCTCCCCCCCTCCCCCGGTCAGGTTTTCACACGCACCACACAGATGCCAAGCAGGAAACGCTTCCATTCCAGTCCCACCACCGTGACTTTTTCTGTCCTGGAATTTTGCTAAAAGACAGACTGCAACGTTGAGTCACTTAGTGACTGCTGCAAAAAAAGTAGCCAAATCAGGCGCTGTCACATGATGGCCTGCTTAATGACCACGACTTAGAACTGCAATTGTGTTATGGTCACACATTGAGGACCACCTGCAACAGAGGCAGGTTCCAACCGCTAGGCAAGGGAGCCTTTCCAGAGGGCATCAGAGGAAGCCCCTGGCAGGAGGTGGAGCGCTGGGCCCATCATCTGATAGGAAGGGGGACGGTTGACCTTCTCAGACCTTCTCTTCTTTGGTCTAGGTGGGGCTGAGGACTGTAGCGGCAAAAACCAGGCTCACCACAGACTGGTTCGAATAGAGGAACGAGAGACCACAAAGATCAGATAACAGGAGTTTATTGACGCGTCAAGAGTTCAGAGTGGTCTCGCACTGAAGACTGAACTGCCTGGGCAACGCCCAGGGAGTTAGTTTTATACCTTCGTCCTTAATACAGAAACACATATGGATAAAAGCAGAAGTTAACTTTGGAATAGTACAGAAACAGAAATTAATAGCAAAAATTAATACGTGTCCTATAAATGCATAGTCATTTGTTTAATGCCAACTATAGTTCCCATATAGGGTTTACACCTCCACTTCTCCCCCAGTTACTTCCTCTTTCCATCTCTTGAAGCAAGGTTTCAGCAATATTTGTAATACTTTGAGAACTTTTAAGAACAGAGAAGTACACCCACACATCTTGCCCAAACTGTCCAAAGGGCAAGTGGGCAAATCTCCCAAGGGGTCAGGGTTGACCCAGGGTCCAGGAATTAGGGTCCCTGCCCCTCTGCCACAGGATGGCTTTGTCTGGGGTCTAACCCCATAGAGCAGGGCTCCCCAAACTTGGCAACTTCAAGACTGGTGGACTTCAACTCCCAGAATTCCCATAGCTGGCTGGAGAATTCTGGGAGTTGAAGTCCACCAGTCTTGAAGTTGCCAAGTTTGAAGACCTCTGCCATAGAGCAAAAGGATGGGGCTGGGGAGGGACGCAGTGTGCAATTTTTAGGTGCATTTATTCCACTATATTTCACCTTCCCTGCAGGTGTCCTGCAAGACAGCGCCCAATGCCTCCTGATATCCTGGTCAGGATGAACCTGAGCGGCATAAATGGTGGGGATCCCTTGGAGAGAGACCAAAAGCCACCAGGTGAGACTCTGCCATCCAGTCCCCTCCAGCCGAGTTCTGTAGGGCTGCAATTCTGAGCATGTCCCTAACCGGGTACATAGGATCGGGAGGGAGTGTCTGTGCATTAAGGGCGTGCCAAATTGGCAGCACAGAGAAACCCAGTTCGAGTCGTCCCTAGCCTCAGAGTTTCTCTATGGGATTCCAGCCCAGCCCCCTCCTCTCAGTCAACCCACATGACAAGGTTGCTGGGGAGAGGGCGCATTCCACCCTTGGCTCCTGCACGGAAGGTGGGATATAAATAGAATAAAGCAACACTTTTGTCTCTGTCCTCCCATGGCTGCCATTCAGGGGAAGGTCGTCTTTTTAATTTTATCAGTTTGATTTCCATGGTTCTAACTTCATGGCTGCCATATAAACTCTATGGCTTTATTCATACAACTCACTGAACCCATTTTCTGGATTTGGCCAGAACAGTAGAGCATAAATTAACTGACTAGGCTGGATTTGCACATCACGCTAAGACTTAAAACCCCCCGAATCATGGCTAACCAAACCAACTGACCAGATGACTATAACCAGTGACTGATCTGGTGAAGCCCACAAGACGAAACAGGGGCCTCTGCAGGGGGGACGTGGGGTCAGGCATAGAATGACATCCCTGTGCAAACTGCAACCTTGCATGATGACACCCCAGCCTCTGAGATGTCTTGTAAGGGGGTGGGTGTCTTCCTGAGCAATAGACTAACCAAGGTTCCTCTTGACTGCTCAGGGTTTGGTGCCAATCCAGGAACGGCATGAGAATTGAAGCCCCCCCCCCCATCTCCCCTCCCCATCCCAGGAGGAGACCCTGGGAGGCAGGCAGCCTTACTGGGCGCAGGTGGAGCAAGGCGGGGTCCTGCATAGGGAAGACCTGGGGGGAGGGGGGGGCTTGCAGGGTCGGGGAGCCCTTCTCTCCCCCCCCCCCCCATTCCACCACTGGAACTCGGGATGCATTGATTGTCTTTTATTGATGCTTTTCCATGTCTTGTCTCCCGGGGGATTTGGGGCGTGGGGTCAGGCTCAGCCGGCGGGGCCGTTTCTCTCCCCCGGGGAGTCCGTCGAGGCACCGGGGAGCCCGGCCGAAGAGTGGGGGGGTCTCCGGCGGGGTGGGGGGGAGCGGTCGGGAGAACACGGTCTCCATGGCAACCGCCCTCGCTTCCAGTGCGCTTCTCAGCCTCCGCCCAGGCCCTGCGCCGCACCGGCTCTTCCTGGAGGCGCAGCAGGAAAACGGGCGCTCTTCCCGGGCAGCGAAACCTCAGTCGCGGACCTTCGCTACGGCAACGCGGCGCCCAGCAGAAAAGCGGCCTCGCCCCTCTTTGCGGCGGTCGTGCGGCGCCCTCTTGCGGCCTGCGCGAGAACAGCCCGAAGCTCTTAGCGTGGCCTTTCCACTTCTGGGGCGGGGCGGGTGGGGAGGGGGGAGTCTCTGCCCTCTTTCCAGCCTCTCAACCTCTGTGTCACATCGCGGCGACTAAAACTGGATGCGGGCGCTGCACGTGTGGCTTGATAAAGCGGAATTAAGGCTTCCCCCGATGTCGATTCTGTCCCTCTGTTGATGCAGCCTCGGGTTGCCTTGGCTTTCTTGGCTCCCACTGCCGGCTCCTCTTTAAGCGATCGTCCACTGGGGCTCCCGGATCCCTCTGGTTCCCCCCCCTCTCTGCCTGCCCATTTGGGTTTTCTCGCCTAACCTTGCTTCTCTGGACTTTCATTTCACTGTCCAGCCAGGTTTCCTGTTTTCAACCTTCGTGTTCCAGTCTCCAAGCAGGAGCCCATCCTGCCTGCTGCCTCTTCTGTGGCTGGGACATCCCTTGGAGTCGTCATCAAATCAAAGGGTTGTCCAGAAGGCAATGGTCAGCAGTTTTTGACTACAATGTGCCCAAGGACTGTTTGTGTTATGCTCCTTTTGATTATGAAAGCAACCCTGTTCCGTGTTCATTTTGTGTCCTGAGCATCATAAACAGCATCATCTCCAGAAGGAGTCTTCAATTCCAGCCCATTTTAATGTGCTGATGTCTGAGATGTCAGTTTGAAGTAGATGCACTTAATCTTCATTGTGCTGAGCTTTCCCGCTTCTTCTATTCCACTTTGGGTCTTCACAGCTTCGAGTTGTCTTTTCCTGCCTAGCAACAGCAAGCAGGAACTAGAGGTAATAAAGGCTTTAATTTGCCGCATCGTAAGCACCATTAGGACTTCAAAAGATCCTCCACTCTTCTTCAGTAGCATGAGGGACTCTTCATACAGCACTCATTTTATATTGTCTATCCATGCGGCTTTCTTGGGAAAAGACAAGTGATTTCCCATTGTTTTCCCTGCCACAAATGATTGTGGGAAGTGATGATGAAATTGGTCTTTGAAAAGAAGCTTTTATGCTTGTCGCTGAAGCGATCAGCCACCTCCAATAGCTTCCTATCTGATAAGTCCGTCTTCAGTAGGGCGGCTGCTGCCATCCCTTCCATGCCTTAAGGGACCCTGCTGGGAATGTCTGCTCTTGGCCTTTTCTCCTGGGATCCTTTGCTGCCTCCTCGTAGGAATCCCCTCCCCTTATGCACAGAAGCCATATACGCAGTGGCAGAGCTGAAAGCAGAGCCTTCTTCAGGGCAACCTGGACAGACTCTGAAGAGAATGGGACCTAATGGTCTCCTTGTGCTCCTTTCTGCTCTCCAGAATTCTATTCTTTCTCCCTTTTCTGGAAAACGTTTCAAAATAGATTCTGCATCGATGTGTGAAAATAGTTTTACTAAATTTATTTGTTTTAGCAGGCAAGCAACACATTGCCAAACATAGGGTGGTTCTGAAGGACTTGGCTTTGAGACCACCAGGAGAAAGCAGGACTGGGAGTCATATTGGTAACCTCCTTGAACACAAAGCTTCCTTTCACTGCTGGACAAAGTGCAAGGAAGGAACTCGGCTTTAGTTCAGAACCTGCCGAGAAGCAGGAACAGACAAACCTCTTGAAATCTAACTTTGGGAATAAATTTAGGAAAGGCTTTGCAAGGTTGTATTCATTGGGATCTTATGGCGTTGAGCCCAAATGTGCAACCGGCCTGCCTTTTGACCGGGCCCTGTGAACACTTCTGTGGGATGCTGAACAAGGAGAGACCTCCTAATGTTTGTATAGTCCAAGTGCAATGAATCATACGGATTGTGCAGCTCCTTTTCCAGAGTGCTGCAGTTGCTCAGCAGGCCATTCAGTGGCAGCAAACCCACATGGGTCTTGGTTCCCTGGACTCCCGGCTGCAGCCATAGCAGGACATCTTCTAGCCAGAACTTCCACAGGTTCACACTTAGATTGCTGCCTTGGTCATGCCTCTATTGCTGTCACGTCTCAGCAGCCAATTCCCCCTCCCCCCCCCCGAATTATCCTTCATGGTCAGCATTGCTCAGCTGCTTTGCATTATTCCTAAAAGAAAGGATAGCTTTTTTTGTTGCTGTTAAAAAAAGAAAGAAAAATGAATAATTAGACCTGTCCCTTAAGCAAATTATTCAGAGCTAGTCCTTCTGAAGAACTCTCGGATTAAACCCCAAATAAGTTTATACCAATCTCTAAATCTCTAAACCACGGGTGTCCGGCTGAGCTGCAGTTGCTGTTGGCAGGTTTTTTTCAAGCCTGCCATCCCACACGCCTGTTGAGGCGGTTTTTATATCATCAAAACATCTCGTCTGGGTAGAGTCCACTTGCGAAGCCCTCAGAAGGTTTACTTTCCTCTGGGGAGCGAGCAAGGTGGGACCCCCCCCTTCAGGCTGCTATTCGTTCCGGGCGTGTGAGGAGACTTCGCTAATTAGCGAAGCAAGGCAACAGTTCTCAACTTTCAATCCACATTCCAAACGAACTTCATACTTCAAAGAAAACTTCTTGGCTAATCATCTTAAACGCAAGTAATTAAAGTCTGTGAACTTACTAGATAACAGCAGATTTAAGACATAGCTTTTAGAACAAAGTAATCAAGATGGCGTTAATTACCAGATGAAAGGAAACGAAAGCTAGTTGTTTTGTGTATTTTGGCTTGTATCCAATCCTGATTGACAGTTAAGGTGGAACGGCTGAAGCGGCTGAAACAACTTTGAAGTTAGCTAATATATAATCTGATCTACTTGGAAGAGTATTTTGTGAGAAAGCTGGGAAGAAGTG
>CM077654.1:26203085-26333085 GCA_039707465.1 Rhabdophis nuchalis | reverse complement strand
TTTGGCACCCAACAATGAAGAGTTAGCTATCACAGCACGATACACTATGGCTGCTTTTTCAGAAATTCAGCACTCTGTTTGTTCCTGGTATGCCGGACTCTCCTTTTAATGAGGCACGTTTCTTAGAGCTCCCTCCCCATCTTCCCCAGGAAGAAATGGAGTATTAGTAGGTCTGGCAAATCAGCCCCTTGCCATCTCCTCTCCTTCTACCTGTCCCTGCTTGTGAGTGCCTCTAATCCTGCTTTCTGCTGCAGCCAAGAAGCGGGTTTGTTTAACCACCCCACGCCAGGAAGATTGCAATCAAAAGGAACTCCTGCAGATCTGTGTTTAATATTGCGTGGTTCAGGGCAAGCAATCTCCTTGTTTTATCTGGAGGGAAATAAAAGGCACTGCCAGGAAGTTCATAAGAGAGGATTGATGGTGTCGTGACTTATTGTCTCAGATAAAGCTGAAACCCAGGCAGGCGAAGCAGCGATTTATAGGCAAGCAGGAACCCAGTTAAAAAAGGAACAAAAAAACCCACCCCAAAGTATTTTCTCCCAAGCTCTGTTGGTATGAGAGGTCCTCCAATGGGAAGATCACAACAGAGCACAATAGAGAATTCAGAGATTTGAGCAGTGGTGAAATTCATTTTTTTTACTACTGGTTTGGTGGGCGTGTCTTGGTGGGTGTGGTGTGGTTTGTGGGTGTGTCTTGGTGGGCATGGCAGGGGAAGGATACAGTAAAATCTCCATTCCCTCCCCACTCCAGGTGAAGAATACATTCCCTCCTCACTCCTGGGTGAAGGGCATTGCAAAATCTCCATTCCCTCCCCACTCCAGGGAAAGGATAGTGCAAAACCTCCATTCCCTCCCCACTCCAGAGGAAGGATACTGCAAAATCTCCATTCCCACCCCACTCCAGAGGAAGGATAGTGCAAAATCTCCATTCCCTCTCCACTCCAGGGGAAGGATAGTGCAAAATCTCCATTCCCTCCCCACTCCAGAGAAAGGATACTGCAAAATCTCCATTCCCTCCCCACTCCAGAGGAAGGATACTGCAAAATCTCCATTACCTCCCCACTCCAGAGGAAGGATACTGCAAAATCTCCATTCCCTCCCCAGTCCAGAGGAAGGATACTGCAAAATCTCCATTCCCTCCCCACTCCAGGGGAAGGATACTGCAAAATCTCCATTCCCTCTTCACTCCTGGGGGAAGGAAACTGCAAAATCTCCATTCCCTCTTTACTCCTGGGGGAAGGAAACTGCAAAATCTCCATTCCCTCTTCACTCCTGGGGGAAGGATACTGCAAAATCTCCATTCCCACCCCACTCTGGGGCCAGCCAGAGGTGGCATTTACCAGTTTTCCAAACTGCTCAAAATTTTCACTACCAGTTCTCCAAACTACTTAAAATTTCTGCTACCAGTTGTTCAGAACTTGTCAGACCCTGCTGGGTTTCACCCCTGGATTTTAGTCTCTCCCAAATCTGAGATTTTTCAATAGCTATTTTTTTCCCCTAAATTAAAATTGGGTCACCCTTTGCCTTGAGCAGGAGCGAGTTGTTCCTTCGTGAGCAGCTCCTAGAACAATGAGCAGGTATCATCTCTGCAACCCTGGAGAACTTAATTGATACCTAATGGAAGAGAATAGCATGCACAAGTGACCCACCCACCCACCACGAATTTTGCCCACTCCAGGCTCTGGAAGCTTTCTTGAAGCCTGGGGAGGGCAAAAACAGCCTCCCCCAGCCCTCTGGAAGACCTAAAATCAGCTGGCCAGCACACACATGCATGCAGGAGCTGAGGGCTGCCATGCTGGCAAATATGCCTCTGCGTGACACACGTGCCATAGGTTTGCCATCACGGGTCCAGGTAATGCTCTATTCTGGCAGGGCAACCTACTATGCAGAAACAGAGAACAAACCCCAAACTCACTCTTACTGATGAAGTTACCTAGTTGGGTAATGGAACACCTGCAAACAACATCCAGACTCAGAGAACACCAGAGACTCTACAGCTTAGTCAAAATCAACCTTGAAGCATCAGCACAGCTGGGCTAGGTTCAGAGGTAGAACTTAGCTTTCTTAGTTCCCTTTGTTGGGGTGTGCCCCTTTTCACTGGCAAATGCAGAGGGGGTCATATTCAGAAATCCTGATGAGTTTTATGGGGAAGGGGTCATATTGAAAAGGAGAGGAGAAGCACCAGGCAACACACCCCATTGAGAATTTGAGACCCAGTTTGGTCAAGTGGTTAAAGTACCAACAGAGAAACCATGAAACGTGAATGATGGGCCAATCACCAATGACCATGAGTTCTACTCCCATGTAAGGCATGTTAGGCATAGTGGAGTAAAAACCTCAGGGACACCTTTACCTTTACCAGGAGGTAGTAGATTCTAGTCCCACCTTAGACATGGCTGGGTGGCTTTGGGCCCTCAGCCCAAATGATTTCATAGGGTTGTTATGGAGAAAATAGAAGGCAGAAGGTATACGGTATAGGTTCATCATCTTGAGTTATTATAAAATTAATAAAGGTGGGCTAAAGATAAATAGATAAGTAGATAAATAGATAAATAGATAAATAGATAAATAGATAAATAGATAAATAGATAAATAGATAAATAGATAAATAGATAAATAGATAAATAGATAAATAGATAAATAGATAAATAGATAAATAGATAAATAGATAAATAGATGAATAGATAAATAGATGTCTATTATTTCTTATTTATAAAATGCTTCTTGGGCTGATATCCAGGAAGGTGTTTTGGGGCAGAAAATGGATTTCTATCTGTTCTATCTTCTCCATATGATACCTTGTTTTCCCCAAAATAAGACCTCCTTGGATAATAAGCCCAATCGGGCTTTTAAGCACATGCGCATCCCTGAAAATATTTTGACACAGCAGCAGCCATGAGGTGACCCCATTCGGTGCCTCCTGCACCTAAAAAATAATAAGACCATCCTGAAAATAAGGCCAAGTGCTTATTTCAGCGGTCAAAAGAAAATAAGACCTGTGTTGTTTTTGGGGAAACACGGTACATGTAACATAACAATTCCTAAAATCCATATTAACCTTGGCTTTGTCATCGCATAGATGCCCATGGCATTGCAGAATGGAGCGTTTTTGAAAGGCACTGCATCTGCAGAGCCTTGAAATTTCTCTCGGCAATCCTAGAAGGGGGACTGCTGATTTGCACGCACAAGCCATCACTCATAATTTGGGTGTGAGAAATGTATCAGGGCAGGTCACTTTACCCAGTGGAAAGATTGCATCTAGAGAGAAAAACAATAAAGTCAGGAAATGACATTTGTACAAACAATTCTGGAGCCTGGTGGCTGCGCAAAAGGAAGCAAAATATATTCTTTATTCAGGAATGAATATTGTGATAAGAAAGTCTAAGTAACCTAATCTATCTATAGCTTAGAGGTGGGATGATGCAACTTCCATTATGTGGCAGAGAGAGGGAGAAGGAGAGAGAAAGAAAGAGAGGGAGGGAGGGAGTCGGAGGAGACTTAGAGAGAAGACAAAGGACCAGAAACTGGGAAATATCCATAAGACCTTCAGTCTGAGGGGTTGGAAGCATATTATATAAAGCCTTGCCACATAAATGTTCCTTAAGCAAAGAAAAAAGACAAAAATGCAGAATCTCTCTTGCTTGGTGGTGCAGGCCATTAATAGAAGGAAAGCTGATTCTTCCAATGACACAGATACTGTGACTATGAAGTGTGTCTAAGATACATACTGTATGTCTAAGATAAATGCAAGCTGCATTATATATTGATGCAGGCTTTCACAGTCAGCGTCAATGCAATATTGCTGAGCTTCTGGGCTAATAGGCCATGCTCTAATTATTTGGTATTCTGGCATACTGCTAGCAACCATGGCTGACATCTTCAGAGGTGAAAATTGCCTGCTCTGTAGCCCTCATCGTGGCAGGTTATAGACAATATGTATACAAAGGTTTGCTAGTGAAAAGTCAGGAGAGAAAATAATTAGATCACAGCCTATCAGCCTGCATCTACATCACCATTGAACTTCCTCCCTCCCTCCCTCCCTCCCTCCCTCCCTCCCTTATAAGTTCAGTTCAGCGGTTTGAATCCCTAGTGCTGCATAATGGAGTGAGCTCTGGTTACTTGTCCCAGCTTCTGCCAACCTACCAGTTTGAAAGCACGTAAAAAATGCAAGTAGAAAAATAGGAACCACCTTTGGTGGGAAGGGAACAGTGTTCTTGTCTGCCTTCAGTGTTTAGTCATGCCGGCCACATGACCACGGAGACGTCTCCCAACACCACTGGCTCTTTGGCTTTGAAACGGAGATGAGCACCACCCCCTAGAATTGGAAATGACTAGCACACATGTGCGAGGGGAACCTTTGTGTTTTAGTATTTCTGAACAATGCCACCTTACTCAAAGAGGGACTCTGGATGGTGTATTATATTTTAACAATATAATATTAAAATATGAAACGGTAAATATAAATGTTAAAAATTTAAGAGGGGGTAAGAGATTGAAGTTAGTAGAAAGGTGAAGGAAGGGCTCTCAAGGTTATAAAACAGATGACAATTAAAGTGGAAATATAAATGGATAGCCAAGAAAGGCTGAGTGCCAAAGAATGGAGGCCTTTGAACTCTGGTGCTGGAGAAGACTCCTGCGAGTCCCTTGGACTGGGAGGCAATCCAACCAGTCAGTCCTAGTGGAGATCAACCCTGACTGCTCTTTAGAAGGCCAGATTCTGAAGAGGAAACTACAATATTTTGGCCATCTAATGAGAAGGAAGGACTCACTGGAGAAGAGCCTAATGCTGGGAAAGACTGAGGACAAAAGAAGAAGGGGATGGCAGAGAATGAACCGAAGCAGTAGGCATGACCTTAAATGGACTCCGGGGGATGGTAGAGGACAGGAAGGGAGGGAGGAACGTTGTCCGTGGAGTTGCGATGGGTCGGACACAACTTCACAACTAACAACAACAACAGGAGGATGAGGACTTGACAATGACTCCTTACTGGATTTACAAAGGAGATTTGCTAAATCTTTGAAGAAGCCTTTGAGACGGGAAAAAGAAAAACTGAAGAGAAATTTGGTCCTAAGGCAACATCTAATTGAATGAAAGATCAAGATTGCTAGAAGCAAAAGGAAGGAGACAAAGGTGGTTTGTTTGACCAAGGTTAAATTAAACATGTTTCTATAAAGTTCTGGGAACCCTTTCTGAACTTTTTGCTGACACCATGACTAAAATGTTAAGGATTTATGGATTTGGACATGAATAAAGGATGGGCTATGGGAAGAAGAGATACTTTCATATAATCTTGTAGAGGAAGAGCAGTTACTAAGTTTGTTTGTATTTGTGAAGAAGACTGGAAGTCACTTCTTTAAATATTTTTGTCCCTTTCTTATTTATTCCCCTTTTCTTCTTCATCGTTCATTCTTTATTCTTTTTTTATGAGTTTAAGCTCCATTAAAAAAATATTTAATAAAACTTTCAGTATTTTTTAAAAGATGGAGCTGCTTTAAGAATTGCAAAGAAATGCTCCACTCATCTTAGCTAACGTTTAAAAAAATGTCTTTCTTTGCACAGCCCTCTGAGATGCACACTCATTCATCCTGGACTGCAACATCATGTGCTGACAATTGCATAGATCCATGTCTGCACACTTAGAAATACATTGATTGGATTGTTTGAACAAAAGTAGATTGGCAACCCTCACAGAATCTTGGCTGAGGATGTGCCAATTTTCCTTGGGTATCATTACTCTGACTGGATGGTTTTAATTAGATGTTTTTAATGCCAGTTTTCTTGCTCTCCTTGGCCAAGGAGATGAACTGTGAAGATTTCAAGCAGTGAAATCCTGAGGTGGCTCCCTTGCTGATCTAATCTCTTCTGTATTTTGTTCTTGTTATACTTTTTAATTTGACTGCTTTTAATTTGTTTATTGTTTTTACTTTTTTTGGCTGTACAACATCTCCTTTTGTGAAGTGGGTGGCCATATGAATTTGTTAAAGTCTGTCTGTCTGTCTGTCTGTCTGTCTGTCTGTCTGTCTGTCTGTATATCTATCTATCTATCTATCTATCTATCTATCTATCTATCTATCTATCTATCTATCTATCTATCTATCTATCTATCTTCACACACATACACACATGCATGCATATCAGTGGTGGATTTCAAATTTTTTTAGAACCTCTTCTGTAAGTGTGGCCTGCTTTGTGGGAGTGGCTTGCGGGCCATGTGACCGGATGGGAATGGCTTGGCAGTCATGTAACTGGGTGGACATGGTAAAATGTGGTTAAACTCACTTAACAACGCTCTTGCTTAGCAACGAATATGTTGGCTCAGAAACTCTGGCATTTGAAGCATGCAAGTCTTAAAGCTGTCAAGTTATAAGACCCTCAACCCCTAACCCTTTAGAAGAAAACCCCCAGGGGTGTTCAAACTTGACAGCTTTAAGACTTGTGGACTTCAACTCCCAGAATTCCTCCTCTCGCTCTTCATCTTGATGATGGGCGGACGGGCAGGGGGAGGGAGCTGGAACCGGTTCTAAATGGCCCTGGAGATTTGTGGAGCCTCTTCTATAGAAGAGGTCAGAACTGGCAGGAACCCACCCCTGATGCAGACATACATAAATGGCTGTATGTGTGTGTATGTTTCAGTATAACTCTGGAATGCCTTGAGCAATTTCAATCAAACTTGGTACACAGATAACTTACTCTCTGGAAACAAATACTGTGGGAATAAGACACCTCTAACATCTCTTGGTGTATGTGTGTGTGTGTGTGTGTGTGTGTGTGCGTGTGTGTGTTCCAGCATAACTCTGGAATGCCTGCGCCGCTGAAATGAAAAGAACAGAATTATATTCAAGTTCTGTTAAGATACAGTCTGTTGTGCCTTAAAATGGCTTCTACAGTATAGCACAGTGGAGTTGCCATGGTAACGGCTTCCCAGTACTGCACAAGGGGGCTCCCTTCTCAGTTATATTTAGATTTTGGGAGAATTCTTCTCTCATTTCCAATCCCTCTGCTTTGCTCTATTTTCTATCCATGTGCCAAAGCTGCCTTTCAGGCGCAAACAACCAGATCAGCTCCAGAAATGGGTCAAATAGATATATTTGTGGGACAGCATCTATGTGGGGCAATTTGTATTTGTATTTATTTGCTTGTTTGTCAAACATGTACAAGATAGCAGGTATAAATATAAACATGGATATAAATGAAAGAAATGAGTACAAATAGATGGGGACAGTAGAAAAGTGATGTTAAGCATGCTTGTGTGCTTATGCACACCTCCTTTACGGACCTCTTAGGAATGGAGTGAGGTCCACGGTAGACAGTTTGAGGGTGAAGCTGTGAGGGTTAGAAGATGTAACAACACAGTCAGGTAGAGCATTCCAGGCATTGACCACTCTGTTACTGAAGTCATATTTTCTGCAATCGAGTTTGAGCAGTTTACCTTGAGTTTGTATCTATTTGTATCTATTATTTGCCCGTGTATTATTGAGGTTGAAGCTGAAGAAGTCATTGGCAGGTAAGATGTTGTAGCAGACAATTTTGTGTACTGTGCTTAGATCATAGCGCAGGTGGTGCACAATGCTCAATTGTGTTTATGTCTGATTTACAGTGTGGATTCCAGGCAGATGAGCTGTATTCAAGAATTGGTCTGGCAAAGGTCTTGTATGCCCTAGTTCTGTGATGGTGAACCTATGGCACGCGTGCCAAAGGTGGCACATGAAGCCATTTGTTAGGGCACATAAAGCATTGCCCTGTCAGTTCCAGTGGGCATGTGCGCACTGGCCAGTTGATTTCGGCCTTCATTTTCAGCTGTTTTTCGCCCTCCGGAGGTTTCCCACACTGGCTCAGTGGCTAAGATGCTGAGCTTGTTGGTCAGAAACGTCAGCAGTTTGGTGGTTCGAATCCCTAGCACCGTATAACGGAGTGAGCTCCCGTTACTTGTCCCAGCTTCTGCCAATATAGCAGTTCAAAAACATGTAAAAATACAAGTAGAAAAATAGAAACAACCTTTGGTGGGAAGGTAACAGCATTCCATGTTCTTTCGCCATTTAGTCCTGCTGACCACATGACCACAGAGATATCTTCTGACAATACTGGCTCTTCGGCTTTGAAACGGAGATGAGCACCACCCCCTAAAATCAGGAAAGACTAGCACATATGTGCAAGGGGAACCTTTACCTTTTAGTGATTATTTGGAAGTCTGCAATCTATATTTGCCAGCTCTAGTGTGCCACTTTAACCCAAAGTTGTATTTGCCAAGGAAGAAAGTCTAGTTGAATCCAACTGAGTGATTCTTTTTTTTTTTTTTAATTGCAAAAGTTTTATTCAGACAAGTTTTCCCCCCTTTTACCCCCCCGACATATAATATAAAATCACATACAAAAAGTATACCCCTCACCTCCCCCCGTCTTAAAATAAAATTCTCATTCAAATATTGAGTATTATACCCCCAACCCCCTCGCCACACGACAGACATGATATAAATTTAGTGTATAATACATCAATCTCTCCCTAACACCCTCTTCTAAATTAATTCAACATGTACACATCATAACATAACCGTGTCCCCTTATTCCCATCTCTATATTACTTATTACCCCACCCTCCACCCTAACCCACCCCTACCTCCCAATCAATCCCACCCCCCTGACTTCCGCTATACCACTTTAAAAATTCCAAACATCCCAAATATTATTTAATCTATTCACCTATCAATCCAAACATTCTTACCTAAAGGCTACATGGTATTTCCCTGTCTGATATTTATTCTGTATATAATTAATCCATTTTGCCCATTCCTGTGTATAATTCTCCTGTTTCTGATCTTTTAAAAAAGCTGAAATTTTTGCCATTTCGGCAAACCCCGCCACTTTGTAAATCCATTGATCAATTGTCGGTAAGAAATCTTTTTTCCAATGTTGAACAATCAACAACCTCGCTGCTGTAACCATATACAAAATCAATTTTGTTTCCCCTTTAGTATAATCCTTGATTATACCCAGTAAAAACATTTGCGGGGTAAATTGTATTCTTTTCTTAAACACATTTTGCATAACCCACCATACTTTTATCCAAAAAGCTTTAACCTTATTGCAAGTCCACCATACATGAAAAAAAGTAGCATCTAAACACCCGCATCTCCAGCATTTAGGTTGGGCATTTGGGTACATACATAATAACTTCTTAGGATCTAAATACCATCTATAAAACATTTTATAAAAATTCTCCCTTGAATTCTGTGCCTGCGTAAATTTAACATTCTGAACCCATATTTTTTCCCCATAAACCCACCCCCCTGACTTCCACTATACACCACTCTAATAATTCCAAGCATCCCAAATATTATTTACTCTATTCATCTATCAATCAAAGCATTCTTACCTAAAAGCTACATAATACTTCCTAATCTGATATTTATTCTATATATAATCAATCCATTAGAAACCTTATAACAAACTCAACATAAACACCCCCTTTTAGTTGAACATTAAAATACATAAAAAATAATTCTTAAAATCTAAATACCATGTCATATAACCTAACACTTATAAAACTTAAACCATATATCCTAGCTTAAGTTTACATCCTTCCTAATTCAAAAGGTTTACTATTTTTCCCCTCTCCATTTGCTTAATTGCCCATTTAACAACACAAAAAAATGTAAAGATTACTCTAATATTTGAGAAAAGCAAAGTTACTTCTCTCTTCACCAAGGAGACAGAAATAGTATTGGAAAATTTCAGATCCTATCACATGAAGGATACAGTAAATTGCAAGAAAATTTCAAAGTTCGACCCAAGTTTTTTCCCAGAACACTAACATAATATTAGTCCTTTCCGCGTCAATGTTCATAAGTCCAACTCTTCAGGTCTCCTTCCATTCCATCCATAACTCGCCGAGATTGAGACCTCCTCTGCTTCTGCGGTTTCTGAATTTGTCTGGTGCTAGACCTGGCTTCACATTGCTCATCTGATTTACGTATTGGCATTCCAACAGATCCCCCTATAGCAGTCTTCGACATTTCCTCCAGAGTAGGGCTTAAAAAAAGCCCAGGGGAATCCAACTGAGTATGTTCTTCCATCTCTTTTCCACCAACTGAGTGATTCTGAGCCCAACCATATTGTTGTCAAAGACCCTAGTGACATTGTAGGAAATGTGGTAGCCCAAATCTTTGTGGCACTGATGGGAGGGAGAAAGAGTTAAAAATGGAAAGCTTTTAATCATCTCCAAAGCCTGAAAGATACACGGTGATACTAAATAGTAATATCTCTACTTTCCTTGTAAATTTAATAAGCTTGATTTACGCTCCAACAGTGCCTGCCAAATTGGGAAAGCTAAGGATAGCGTTCAACAGCGAGTGACAGCTGGGTTAATGCAAACGTCAAGAGAGAGAATGTGGCTCTGGTGCCTTGTGCTGCCTTCCTAGATGACCAAGAGGAGAACATTTAGTTTCTTGCAAGCCTTCACTTTGGCTACAGCTGAAGCCTGCAAACGTCAGCTTTGACAAGAAGACAATGTCAGTTCCAGATCGGTGCAAAGCAAGGCCTTCCAAACAATGAGAAAGAAGGGGAAAAGAAAGAAAAAAATATCTCAACTGCAGATCTACCATGCAGAACAGGGTGTTGGGTGTGAGGTTGCAGTGAGTGTAACATCAAAGTGTGATGTGCAACACATGGCATTGATAGTATAGTGCAGATGTTTGCATAACAGTCATTAGGGCAACACAGGGAGATGTGATGCAAAGGAATATTTGGTAGAGGGAAGAATGGGAGCCAGGACAGTAAACAGGGACATTCCACAAATGAAGGATTAAAAAGTAAAATTGGCGGCTGTGGTTGCTGTTGTGACTTTCTAGTGCCCTCAATTATTTGTGGATGCCCCTCTATCCAAATACAGCAACACCAAATGCCTTCAGAAGTTGTGGGTATTTCATCAGGAGCTGTGGTGGTGCAGTGGTTAAAATGCAGCACTGCGGGCTAACTCTGCTGACTGCCGACTGCCAGTAGTTTGGCCGTTCGAGTCTCACTGGATGAAGGTTGACTCAGCCACCCATCCTTCCAAGGTTGATAAATTGAGGACCCAGATTGTTGGGGGCAAGAGGCTGACTCTGTAAACTGCTTAGAGGGGGCTGTGAAGCGGTATATAAGTCTAGGCGCTATTGCTATTGCTATCACTGGAGGTTTTTAAGAAGATACTGGACACTTGTCTAAAATAGTATAGGGCAGCAGTCCCCAACCATTGGGGCACCTGGGACCAGTTCTGTGGAAAGAGGTTTTTCCATGGATTTGAGGAGATTTTGCATGTTACCTGCATCTCATGGATGGGGCTTCACAGCCTGGTTTCTGGCTTGCTATGACCCAGTGCCAGTCCATAGATTGGGACTTGGGGACCCCGGGTATAGGGTTTCCTGCTTGAGCAGGGGGCTGAACTTAAAGACCTCCAAAGTACCTTCCAGCTGCATTCTCATTCCAAAAATCTGCAAACAAAGCAGATTACAATCATGCTCCCCTGGGTCATGTCCTGTTTTTTTTTTTTTTGACTGTCCATCACCACAATGCACAGATTCCTGGTGTCTTCATCTCATCCCTAGGCTGCGAGTGAGGTAGCCATAGCTCAACTTTAGATTTACTGCCCTTGCAGTGGTGTTTCCCCCCCTTTTCCAGCACAGTCTAAGGGCAGCCTGCTTCACCTTCCAGGAAAGGTAAGGGACTGGTGGAGACTGAGACTGGGGGTGAGAGATGATCAGGAAAGGAGGCATCAGATGCCAAGCAGGTCTGATGTCTGTTGGTTCAGGACTGAGCAGAGGGCACTTCAACTTAGCAACAGAGAAAGGCCCTTGGAGAATGTTGGCCTGGGGGTTTTCTAATTTGACCTTGGTCTACTGTATATCAGAGGTGGGTTCCTACCGGTCCGGACTGGTTCAGCCAAGTACGTAGTAACTCTGCCGGCCACGTCCCCAAACTGGTTCTATCGGCAGCAGCATAGGTGCCATCAACTTGTTTTTTTAGTACTGTGCATGCACTCCACTCCACCCTGCCCAGTCTCTGCTCTGCAGCTTGCCTGTGCCCCTGATCCATCTGCCAGGTAAGCCTGTGAGTCGCGGCTTAGCTAGCTGCCACTGCCCCCTTCCCTGTGGCCCGCAGCCCTGCCAGGCTTCCCTGCCTTCCACGCGGACTTCCCGGCAGTCCCCCATGCCTCCTTGCCTTCCGAGGTTGGCATCCAGCCCAGCCTCACGGCCCTTGGTAAAAACGCAGATGCTGCACTGGGGCTGAGAGCAACGGTGGTGGCAGTGCTCCAGAAGGGCAAGCAGACATCCCAGGGCCAAAATGTGTAACATGTTAGTTGGTCTCTGGACATTGCAGAAGAGAACAAGGGCTTCTAACTTCCATTTAATTCTTCTAACTCTCCCTAGCGGGAGAGCCTTCTCTGTGGCAGCTCCTGCCCTCTGGAATGACCTCCCCCCTGACCTACGGACAATCACGGACCTGCACCTTTTCCATCGGGCCTTGAAGACTTATTTATTTCGTGCAGCCTGGCATAGTTTTTAACTGGCATAGTTTTAAATGGTATAGTTTTAAATGGTTTTTTAGCAGGGATTTTAACAAAGTTTTAAGACAGGCTATTTATCATTTAATGTATTTTTAAAGGTTTCTATGTTTTTTACTTGTGATTTTATTGTTGCCTGTACACCGCCCTGAGTCCTGGAAGGGAGAAGGGCGGTATAGAAATTTAAACAATAATAATATAGAAATTTAAACAATAATAATAATATAGAAATTTAAACAACAACAACAACAACAACAACAACAACAACAACAATAATAATAATAATAATAATAATAATAATTTATTTCCTTTACTTTGGTTACTGCATAATGGATGGGTAACTCAAAGATCACAGATCTCCTCCCCCACCCTGAAATCCTGCTCCTGAATTCTCTCTAGACTAAACCACCAAGAGTTGACTGCAAAAGGAAGCAGTTTGGAGGCACGTTTTGGGAAGGGCTTTTGCACAAATATTAAACTGTGTGTTAAAGCTCTGTTAAGCTTAATACACCTCTTTTGCTCAGCCTTCTGAAAAGATAACCTCCCAGAATGAAAACAAGGAATTGAATGAAACGCTAGCAAGGGGCTGGTGCGATTCACCAGGTCTCCTGCCCGCTTGGAACCCAATTATACATTTATTTGCTTGATGTAGCATCTGGTTGCAGACAAGATTGTTCAGGGTAGTAGACTTGGGGGAACCTCTAGTATTTATGAGAAGAGATCTGGGCATCTTGGTTCAGGGGCATCCATATTTATTAATCAATTATTCAGATTTATGTAGCCACTCATCCAACATCTGGGCAGGATACAACAATCCGTTATTTTTTCCTAATTTCCAAATTCATAATCTATTGAGCTTTGGTTCATCCTCAACCAAGTCAATTACCAAAGTAGCATGGGCATTAGAACAACAGGCAGAACATGGTTAACTTTAAACCTTTGTTTAGTTTTCTTTACAACATTTGATTAGTTAATAATTTATTGCAGTGAACCTGCACAGGAAATTAATTTAGTAAGCAGGTTAAATGTGTTGCGTGAATGCAATCCATATGTCTTCCTGTCTAAGAATGTATTTTGCAGTGTGCTTGGTTTGGTGGTTCTTGTCAGACTAGAAAAATCAAAGAAAGAAAGAAATATTTTTATATAAATATAAAATACAAATGGAAATAAATTTGGTAGGGAAATGAGGAAGGATAAGAAAGGGGGGGAAAGTGTACGATAACGGGGAAAAGAAAAAAAACATTGACTTCCAATTTAATTTAATTTTAATTTAACTTATTTAGATTTATAGAACCGCCCTTCTCCATCAAAATGGACTCAGGGCGGTGCACAGGAAATTAAAATCGATAAATAACAATAAATACAGAAGAATTAAGAATAAATTAAACTAAACGCCTGTGCTAAAAATCCCAACTTTTTGCAGCTCAGTGAAATACAAAATAAAATAACTTCCACTTTTTATTTCCACATATTTAATAAATACTGATTATTTCCATAACAACAAACTAATCTAATCAGCAAAACCCAAAGTCTAAATTTTATTTCCCCCTCCGTCTGTTCTGAGCATAGAAAGAGATTCCAAGTAGAATCAGAATTAGATATAGTGCCTATGGAGATTCTCAGCCATCCAGGTCCTGGTTGTCCCAAAGGGGCTTTTTCAAGAGGCAACTGGATTTTGACACCTCTCCCAGCTCCATCCCTTTTTCCACCCATTCTTCCATGGTGGGGATTGACATAGAAAGAAACAGATCTTATGGGGATCCAGCTAGTTTGTGTCTGCTGCCTTCTGATTGACGTAAGCTCTTCGGGAAACTTTCAAATACCCTCCCTGGAGTCTGAAAGGATTCCTCTTGAGATTTTCCACATGCAAAGCAAAATCTCTACCACTGAAATACCAGACCTGCTCCAAATATGCTTTGCTTATGCACTTATCCCTCTAAATTGCAGCTCCCCCTTTGGCTCCCCTTGAGATACTCAAGGTAAACTAACCAAATTGAAAAGGTATTAAAGAAGAAGAAAATCCCTTTGCCAAACAATGCAAGTTGGAGCCTTTTGTTTCTAACTGCTTGTTTTTGATGCTAACTATTCATGCAGAACAACCCAGAGAGGTGTTGGATAAAGAATAACAGGAAGTGGTGGGATTCAAACTTTTTTACTACCAGTTTTGTGGGTGTGGCTTGGTGGGTGTGACTTGGTGTAGGTGGAAGTGGAAGGGTACTGCAAAATCCCCATTCCCTCCCCACCCCACTAATTTGCTTTCCAGTTCCATTCTCCTGTGCAAGGGCAGCCAATAGATGGGGTGGGGCCAGTCAGAGGTCGTATTTGCTGGTTCTCTGAACTACTCAACATTTCTGCTACTGGTTCTCCAGAACTGGTCAGAACTGGCTGAATAGTGGCCAGGGGGGGCATTTTACCAGGTTCGCCTGGTCTGCCAATTGTGGCCCTTACTTGACCTGGACGCCCTTCGCACAGTCAGTCAAGCACTCGTAACTTCCCGTCGGGACTACTGTAACGCTCTCTACATGGGGCTCCCCTTGAGATGCACTCGAAGGTTGCAGTTAGTCCAGAACGCAGCCGCGCGGATTATTATGGGTGCCTCTTGGCAATCCCACATAACACCTCTCCTGCGCGAGCTGCACTGGCTAACTGTGACCTTTCGGGTGTGTTACAAGGTTTTGATGACCATCTTCAAGGTGCTCCATGGCACTGGGCCTAGTTACCTGTGTGATCGCCTGTTGCCCCACACATCCCTACATCTGATCCGCTCCCACAGAGAGGGCCTTCTCCGGGTGCCGTCGGCCAGGCAATGCCGGTTGGCGACGCCCAGGGGAAGGGCCTTCTCTGTGGAGGGCCCAGCCCTCTGGAACAACCTACCTCCCAAACTCCGCATCATCTCTGACCTCCGCCTATTCCGCCAGCGCCTAAAAACACACTTTTTTTCATCTAGACGGCCTGGCATGACCTACCCGGTTCAGAACCTGACTTTTAGTGGATCAAGGTTTTAATTGGGGGTTTTAATGTGGTTTTAGCGCAGGTTGGTGGTTTAATATAGTTTTAATGGGTATTTATATTTTGTATATCTGTATTTCTATGTTTTTTGTACATGTGTATTTCTATGTTTTTAATTTTCCTATGCGCCGCCCCCGGGACCCTTTGTGGGAGATGGGTGCGGGATACAAATTTGAAAAATAAAAATAAAAATAATAATGCCACCTCTGATAACAGGGGAGAAATCCAGCACTGGCCAAAGAGGAATCTGTCCAGAAGACAGAAGTGGAATGCAATGAACAGAAGAAACTTATTTATTGGTTGTTTGTTTATTTATTTATTTATTTGTTTAATTAAGATGCAGCCCATCTTGCCAAGGGACAATTGTAGGCAGCTTACAACCAAGTAAAATCACAAGATAAAACATTTAATATTGAAATAATAAATATTAACATCAAAATTTACTTAAAGTTAACAAAGATGACAAGGAAGGGAGCAAGATGTCTATGGAGATTGTCCATCATCCAGGTCATGATTGTAGAGACCACTCTTTTGAAGATGGCATTTTGGACAGAGAAGACCCCTGGTTGGAAAGAGGGGTCAAAGGGGCCATCTACATTAAAATTGAACAGTCGATCTCTCAACAGAGGTGGAGGGTTACAACACCACGTATCTCCTGTCTACAACCCAGTCCTTTCAGCAGTTCCAAGAAGGTTTCACACCCACTTGCACTATTCAGGAGACTCTGAGGACACAGATAAACCTTCAAGTGACCTCAAAGACACTCAGAAAGAGTGCTAACGACCAGATGACTGCAAGGAATGCAAATCCTTCCATTCCCCACCATTCAGTCAAAGCTGAAGAAACTTCTTGGATGAGAAGGGGAAAGTTTTCAAGGAAAAACAAAGAAAGTCCATTTGCCTCTTGAAAAAGCACTGTTAGGGCAAGATGCACACGGGGTGGAGGTGGGGTTGTCTCAATCTATTAGCCACCTCCAATAGCCACCTCCAATGGCATACCACCACTGGGGCCACAGGCCGGTTGGCAAAGCCAGGTGTCATAGTTCCAAGTAACACCCCCAACAAATGAAGACTCTGAGGTTAGAAGTTCCTCAAAGTTTCATTTTATTAGAGAGGTCATATTGGCATATCTGGGAAAACCTGAATCTGAAAGCTTCCAGATTTTCCCCACCCAAAAGAAAGTCCAAGACCCTTCCCCTGTACCCACATGTCCATCACATGGTCCAATCAATGCAACGTCCCAACTGGGGTTGTCTCCCAGTCATGCCACTCCAGGTGCAGGCTGAATGTCCTTGACTCTCTGAGAAAGGAATGTTATTATGGGTAGATATTCCTGAGACTCCACGCAATGCCAGTCTTCCACAGCACTAAATTGTGGCAGCCCTCAACAATTCAAGAAAAATATGACCTCCATGGCTGACAAAAAGTCTTCCAGCCCTTTTGGAAGGCCAGAAAAATGGATCTAGATCTCACCTTGGCTCTAAAGTTCCAGAGAGTTGGAGCCACAACAGAAAAGATTCTTTTTCTAATGGAGGGGAAGTAAGAGTAGGAGAATATGGTCAAAAATCAAAAGAAAATACTACAATAAAATTCCAATTTGGTTATTCACTATAGAAGCACTGATCTATCTGAATTTATTTATTTATTTATTTATTTAATCGAATTTATACCCCACCCTTCTCCTTGTTAGGACCCAGAGCGGCGCACAGGCATTACTAAAATCACAGTACAAAACAATATATATCATTAAAACATATTAAATAATTTAGAACCCGTGCTAAAACCCATTTAAAAACCCTACCAAATTATAATTTACGTATAAAAAGTCAGAAACGGGGGGCTATCCTAGGCTGGCTTGTTGGAATAAATACGTCTTAAGGCGTTGGCGGAAGAGGCAGAGGTCCGAGGTAGTACGAAGGTCGGGGGGTAGGTCGTTCCAGAGGGCCGGGCCCGCCACAGAGAAGGCCCTTCCCCTGGGTGTCGTCATTGCCCAGCTGACGGCACCTGGAGAAGACCCTCTCTGTGGGAGCGGATCGGACGAAGGGATGTATGGGGCAGGAGGCGGTCTCGTATATAGCTAGGCCCTGAGCCATGGAGTGATTTAAAGATGGTCGTCAACACCTTGAAGCGCACTCGAAAAGCCACAGGCAGCCAGTGCAGCTCGCGCAGGAGAGGTGTTATGTATTAGACACAAGAATTAGATAAAATTCTACAGGGAACCAAAGAGAAATTGATAAACAAATATATCATTACTTATTAAGATTCAACATGGAAGAAGTTGTGAAAGAATCCATGATAACATGGACAACAAATTTCAGATATACTATAGAATTGGAAGAATGGGGAAAAAAATTGGCAACAGCATTCAAATAGAACATATATAAGATGTTTTACAGATGGCATCTTCCACTGGTGAGAATTGCGAGAATATTCCTGAAATGCTCACCAACCTGTTGGAAGTGCAATCAACAACACGGAACATACTATCATATGTGGTGGACCTGTGCATCTGCAAAAAAGTATTGGATAAAAATAAAATACTGGCTGGAAGAGATCACTACACACCAAATAGAATTAAAACCGGAATTGATTCTACTAGAAATTATAAAGGGAAATTACGAGAAAAGTATCACATATCTAATTCTGCACATAATCACGGCAGTGAGAATTTCATTTGCACAGAATTGGAAAAATAAATACATAGCAACAGAAGAAAATGTAATAAAAAAAATATTGGAAAGTGACGAAATGGATAGGCTTACGAAAGATCTAAAAGATAAAGAAGAATCCGAATATTACTCAGCATGGGACTTATGGTATTATTGGCTAGAGGAAAGAGGGGAAAAAGTAGGAAAGCAATTAAAAAGAAGAAGAAAGCTCAATAAATTAAAAAAAAACAATTAGAAAACTGGAAAATGAATAAAAGGTGGAAATACAAAATGGACTGTAGACAATAATAGTAGGAAATAAAATGATATAAGATGATTTAAATGTATATAAAGGTTGCTATATATAGAACATAGAAAAGATATATCAAATAAAATATGGATAGATAGATAGATAGATAGATAGATAGATAGATAGATATAGGTATTGATATATAGATATAGATATAGATATAGATGATATAGATATAGATATGAGAGAATATTTTCACAGCTCCTGTTATGGCCCCTTTAAGGGAGGAGACAAACTGTCATCCTTCTCTGCCTTTCGACTCAACCCAGAGATCATCTAGACAGAGAGCCAATGAGATTACTGCTGTGTGAAAATTTTTAGATATGTGTTTTAGATATATGATTTTTAAGGGCTGATTAATAAATAAGAGACCAGGATGGATCCATTTTGGGCTTATTAGCCCTCTTCAGCTGGCCATGCTCCTTCTACTGGCATTTGAACCGGCACTTTCCAGCATATCAGGCAAGCCTTTCTATGCCTTGAGCTATCTGGCTTCCCTGATTACATCAGCCATTTACAGGAATCTATTAATGAGAGAATATATATAGATATAGATATAGATATATAAGATGTACATTACAGATAAAGGTTATGTATGTACACAATGGATATGTAAAAGAAGTATAATGTGTTGCAAAGATTTTATGTTTGTATAAACAAAATATTTTTTTAAAAAAAGGATAGGGGAAAGGATAGGGGAGAGGAAGGGTAAGGAGAAAAGGGAAAGGAGATGAGGAAAGAAGAAATAGAGAAGGAGAGAAGAAGGGAGGGAAGGAGAAAAGGAGAAGTAAGAAGAAGTAAGGCTGTTGCAAAATAAAATGGGCGTATGCAGTGGTGAAATTCAATTTTTTTTACTACCGGTTCTGTGAATGTGGCTTGATGGGTGTGGTGAGGCTTGGTAGGCATGGCACGGGAAGGATACTCAAAGGGGAAGGGCCTTCTCTGTGGTGGGCCCAGCCCTCTGGAACGACCTACCCCCTGAACTTCGGACCACCACGGACCTCCACCAACGTTTGAAGACCTATTTCTTTCACCTAGCCGGCCTAGCCTAGCTTTGCGAGCATCTTCACAGACTGAGTCTTAAATTGTTTTAATTTGATTTTAAATTTGTGGGTAATTTTTAGGGAATTTTTTAGCATAGGACACTTTAATTTAATCAGATTTTATTGTTCGTAGTCTTATTTATGATATGTTTGCTTTTTACTTATTTGTTTGTATTTTCGCTTTTTAACCTCCTGTGCCCCTTCGTCCTCCTGAGTCCCTTCGGGGAGATAGGCGCAGTATAAAAATCAAATCAAATAAATAAAATAAAATAAATAAAATAAATAAATAAATCCCCATTCCCTCCCCACTCTGGGGCCAGTCAGAGGTGGCATTTGCCATTTCTCCAAATTACTCAAAATTTCTGGTGTTCTCCAGAACCTGTCAGAACCTGATGGATTTAACTCTTGGGTGTATGGGTTGGTAGGGAAGCAATCTTGATTGTTGCTTTAACTTTAGGAGGGAGAAAAATTGTTATAAATGTTAAAAGATAACACATATTGTTAATGATAGTTATGAGATTGTATATTTGTGTAAGTATGTATGAGAAATAAAAATAACAAAAAATTAAAGAGAGAGAGAGAAAAAAGATTCTTCTTCTGTACTTTGCTAGCCAGAGGTCCTTGACTGATGGGTTCCACCACATGTCCCTCCTGCCAGTAAGGGTGGAACGAACCAATCCCATTATAGGGTGAGCATTTCTTTTTTGCTGTGAATTGCCATAGGGGCATTGCATTAAGTGTTGCACAGTGGAAAAGGCAATAAGAGCTGGCCAAGAGTTTGCAATGGATGCCAGTTTTGGAATCCTCTTCCTTTTTTGGAGGGCCAAATGAGTGCTGATCTCATCTGCCTTTCAAGGGTAGGAGAAGCTCCCTTCACAAATTTGCCCCATTCTGCATTCATCCCTTACATCCCATAAGTTTGCTTATTCTACTCTCCATTCTTTTTCAGCTGTGCATCTTAAATTAACGTATTGTTCATTTGATTTGGTTTTTATTAGTTTATGTTGGTTTTTATAGCTCATAACCCTTCATGAATTTTCTGGATGGTGGGAAGGCAAGAAATATTTCCAATAAACAAATTAATTAATACCCCGCATTCTTTTCTCCCATAGAGTTGTAATTGTAGTAGTAAGAATACTGGAGTTAGCCTAGCACGGAAGTCTGATTTGTAACAGTCTAAAGGTAGAGATTTCTTCTCTTCCAAAATTGATCCGTGGATCATGAGTTTCAACTCTCAGTGGGCCTCGGCTGGGACAACATAATCAAAAGGATACATCAGCAAGAGATTTCTTCGACAGGGTCTTGTCTTAATTTGTCTGTGTTAGTTCCTCTCCACTCTTTGATTGGAAATGTGGCTTTATGAAAAATGAAAAAGAAAAATCCCAATCAAAACAGAAGCTCCAGCAGCTGCTGGATATTTGTGCAAGAGAGAGAGAGAGAGAGAGCAGAAACTTTGCAAATCCCAGCAATAGAAGTCTTGTGGAATTGGGATCCCATGACAAGAGCCGACCGTCAGGCGAATCCAATGCATTTCATATTTATGAAAAGATGATCTAAACGCAGAGCTACGTCTCCGGGCAAAATATTTCATTCTGTAATGATGACAAGATGCTGTTAAGGCAGGATGACACTGATGAATTCGGAGGAGCTGGTGGATTTATAAGAAGGATAATTGCTCTCTGCATCTTTCTTTGGAGCCTCAAAACTCTCTGCCGGGGGGGGGGGAGGGGTGGCGAGGAAGGGATACGGTCTACTGCACTGGCTACCTGTAGTCTTTCGGGTGCGCTTCAAGGTGCTAGTCATCATCTTTAAAGCGCTCCATGGCTCGGGACCTAGCTATCTGCGGGATCGGATTCTGCCTCATACTTCCTCACGGCCGATTCGCTCCCACAGAGAGGGACTTCTCCGGGTGCCGTGCACTAGACTTTGTCAGCGGGCGACGCCCAGGGGAAGGGCTCTCTCTGTAGCGGGCCCAGCCCTCTGGAACGACCTCCCCCCCCCGATATTAGAACTACCACGGACCTCCGTTCCTTCCGTCTGAAATTGAAAACGCACTTTTTCTGCCAGGCCGGCCTAGGGTAGCCTCTTACCATAGTATTATAGGGTTTAGGGTTTTAGTGATTGGTTTTGGGGAATTTTAGCGCAGGGTCTTATTGTTTAATGTGTTTTTTAACTTCTTTGTATATCTATGTATATTTATTGTTTTAATTTCCCTGTGCACCGCTCCGAGTCCCCTTGGGGAGAGGGAGCGGTCTAGAAATTAAATATTATTATTATTATTATTATTATTATTATTATTATTATTATTATTATTATTATTTTTATTATTATTATTATTATTATTACTGATATTGATTTTTCCCCCCACTTCAACAGCTTGGCAAATTCTAGCAAAGATTTAGCCCGACCACGATTATTTGCTCTTAGGTTAGAAGAAGCAAACCTGGTGTTTTCCTGTCTTCTATCGGGGCCTCCTCGAGGCGAAGGATGTAAAAAAAGTCAAGATGGCGTCTGCAATTGCACGCTTGACTTTTTTGACCACCCCACCATGCAGACGTCTTTGTTCTTCCACATCCTACCTCCTAAACCTTCCTCCCCAGCAGCCCATAAGGTTGGATCTACACAGAGGTGGTATTCAGCAGGTTCTGACCACTTCTGGAGAACCATTAGTGGAAATGTTAAGTAGTTTGGAGAACCAGTAAATGCCACCTCTGACTGGCCCCGCCCCGATCTATTCTCTGCTTTCCGAGTCCCAGCTGATCGGGAGGAAATGGGGATTTTACAGTATCCTTCCACTGCCACACCCACCAAGCCACGCCACACCCACTAAGTCACGCCCACAGAACCGGTAGTAAAAAATGTTTGAATTCCACCACTGGATCTACACCTCTGAGAATTCCTAGCCACCCAGGGAATGAATTTGAGATGACTGCGCGACATCGATCGCCTTTGACTTTTACTGACACAAAGTCCACTGTTAGCCTCCTTAACGCTATATAGTAATGCTAGCTTATTTACTTAAGGCCTTTTTTATCCTGATTTGCAATCACAAAGCCTTTCTGAGCAGATTTATAGGTCAGCCAGAGGTCTGGCTCTCAGGTTTGCCATTGAAAAGAGATGGCAGGAAGGGAAAAGGGGAGGGGGAAGGAGGGAGACGGGAAATAAAAGCAAACTCAAACACCGTCAAGTGGCAGTTCTGTTTATGTACAGTGGGGAGTGGGAGTAACTGGTGCTTAAGTGGAGGAGGGAGGCTGAGGCCACAGGTGAATTCACCAACGCCGTAGCCTTTCTCTTCCTCCAGGCCTGAGCAAGTAACTGCTGAACATCTTTCATAAGGGTTGGGCTGCAGTGGAGATAAGGGGAGGAGGGAGATAGCTCCTCCTTCATCATACTATGAGGGCTCTTCCCAAGCAAGAGTCCAAGAGCTTTGCGTTCGCCAGCAGGTTTGCAAAGGGGCGGGAGAGGAGAGAAATTTGTGGTTAGGAAGATGCAACTCCAGAAGCGAAGAAGATGAGGCTTTCAACTACAGCCCCAAATAGCATGAATAAGCCCGCCATCCTGGGCCCAGCATTTGGGAAGCCAGGCTCTGCCTGTCACAAGCCAGGACAAAGGGGGAGTGATGGAGGAGTAACACCTCCTTAAAAAACCCTTGGTCCAGCTGGCCCGGCTGGAAGCACCTCATAAGGGCCCCTTTCCAGGGTTACAGGAGAAGACGGTCAACGGTTTGGAAGGCGGAAGAGGGCTCTAGGCCCCAAGGGCAGATCAAGTGATGGAAACATCTTCTAGGAGAAGGGAAACTCTGATGACAAACCTCCACTGCCTTGTGGCTATATCCACTACTGGAAAAGACTTCAGGAGTCAACCTTGAGGCAAAATCCGGAGCCGGAGACCCAGAAGCAGTTCATGGCTGTGTACAATCAGGTTCTAGCAACTCTTGCAACACAGCTGGAACCCATTGTATCAGCTCTGCCGTTCCATCGGACTATTTCAGCAACGTGGAGATGGGGGAATATGCTGCTTGAGTCCCAGTTTATCCTCCATATTAATCTACCCAGGCCTCGTGCTCTGAAGAGGACACTCCAGCTTTGACCTCTTTCCAGAGCACGATACCAGAGTCTTTGAAGACTGAAGGATGCCAATGCCAAAATAGCATGAAGGACATGGACAGGTAGTTCTCAACTTACGGCCACAAAGGAATCCAACATTTCTATTGCTAAGCGAGTGAAATGGGGGCAGGCTGAGTTTCTGAGAGGAGACAATTCCAAAGTGGGGATACCCCACCAAACAGGTGCCCCTACAAGCTTCCCCCTGTTGTTTTATTTCATGACAGTGAGGGGCCCACAAGCAGATTCTTCTGATGCCTTTTTAAAAAAAATTTAGATTTATATCCCGCACCTTCTCCTAAAAGGACCCAGGGCGGCGCACAGGAAATTTAAAACATAACAAATATCAAAATACAAAATTTAAAAACATATTAAATTCCTACCCTGTGCTAAAATCGATTAAAATTCCTCGAATTAAAACTATCTAGGAGCAGTCACAACGAGAGGTAACGCTAGGCTGGCTTGATGGAAAATGTGTGTCTTAAGACACTGGTGGAAGAGGCGGAGGTCTGAGATGGTACGTAGTTCCGGGGGTAGGTCGTTCCAAAGGGTGGGGCCCGCCACAGAGAAGGCTCTTCCCCTGGGTGTTGCCAACCGGCATTGCCCGGCCGACGGCACCCTGAGAAGGCCCTCTCTGTGGGAGCGGATCGGACGAAGGGATGTATGTGATATTATATCAGGATAATATTATCGTTGGAACATGAATGTCCTACTATAGGTCTGTCTTGATGGACGATGGAGCCCAACGTTCCTCTTGCTAAGTGAGACAGTTGTCAAGTGAGCTTTGCCCCATTGTATGACCGTTTTTTCCACAGTTGTTAAGTGATTCACTGCAATTGTTAATAATATGGCTGTTAAGAGCCTGGCTTTCCCATTTACTTCAGAAGGAGCAAAAGAGGATTGTGTGACTCTGTAACCGTCATAAATATGAGTCAGGTGCCAAGCATCTGGATTTTGATCACCTGACCATGGGGATGCTTCAACGGTCACCAGTGTGAAAAATTGTCATAGGTCACTTTTTTCAGTGTTGTTGTAACTTCAAATGGTCACTGTCAGATCCCTAAAAGTGATACTGCCGTTCAATTGGGAGAGGACACTTGATTCCTTCGTATTGCCTGTGACAACTGGTGTTTTATAACTTCTCTCCTGGCACCGAAGTGTCCTGTGATCTTCTCACCCCTTGGGGAGTGTACAGGAGGGCTGGTTATGTGGTTGGTTTCACCTTGATAGCCAACGGAAGATAGCCATGGGAACGTATGCTTATCCGTTTCTCAGGGTGACTGGTAGGATGGCACCTTCACACCTGTGGATTGGCTGAATCTGCACTTGGCTGAAGGCAGGGGGTCTCTACTGCTTTAATTCTACTTGCCTTGCCTGGGAGTATGCTTTGAATCCATTGCTATTGCTTAATAGAAGGTTCTCTTTGAAATACTTCATTTCAAGGGTCTTCACTTTCTTAGGTTAGGAGGTGAGACAATCCTTACAGGTCACTAAACAAACTGTTGTGAATCGAGGACTACCTGTTAAGCATGTGTATAACAAATGTTCCCAATCGACTGCAATATTAAATGCCAAATTAGGATTTCCACCATTTCATTGAAATTCAAATCCTGGCCAAGTACATGAGATTTGAGGGAGATGATGAAGGACCCATCATACCAGTGGTGGGATTCAAATAATTTAACAACTAGTTCTTCTGCCCTAATGATTTCTTCCAACAACCAGTTCAACAAACTGCTCAGAAAGTCAACAACTGGTTCTCCCGAAGTGGTGCCAACTGGCTGAATCCCACCACTGCCTCATACCATTTCCTGCAACTGATAGGCCGCAAAGATTTCATTTCTCCACCCCTGATTGTTCACTGGGTCCTGGAATCCTGAAGCAGACTGTCTAGCCGTGGGGAGGCTCACGCAATCTATCAGAGCAAATAATCCTTTGGCATGGACTACCAGCCAGGCTGGTTGAGACATGATGACATTGTGGGTCAGAGCAGTCAAGGCGACCATCCTGGTGAATGGCTGGTTCTAGTAAGTTTGGGATGGCACCTAAACTGGAGAGGGAATCTTCTGGACAGGACAAAGAAGCTAATCAGTAAATACCGTTTCACTGATGTGGACGTGGCCAACACTGGAAGACTTTTGGGGAGAATTTCATTTTGTGCCATTTTTTCCCCCAGTAGTAGCAGTTAGAGCAGCTTTAAGTATAGAAAATGGGCTCTCCCCTGCTCAAGTCTGCCCTTGCTTAATTTTTTTCTACAGCTTTATCAATCCTACCTTTATTATTTTTATTATTATTTTTATAAATCTCAAATGGTGAATGTACCAGTCCTCTTTTCTTCACTTATTTTCCCCATAGTAACAGCCCTGGTGTCAGCGTTCCAAATAGCATCCAAAAGTAAATCAGAGTCCAAGGCAAAGAATTCCCCATGTTGGCACATCTGGGAAAACCTGAATCTGAAGGCTTCTCGGTTTCCCCCACCCAGTTGAAAGTTCAAGATCTTGCCCCCACACCCACAAGTCCATCGCATGGTCCAATCTCCCACTGCTGTGCTGGCAGTTCCACCCATCCAGTTCCGATCAAGTGCGGAGATGTAAAAAACAACAACGGATGACCTTGGGCTTTCTAGAAAGAAGTTTGTTATGGCTACATTGGATCTCACTCCTATAATCCCCCCTCCCATGTTCCCACAATAGAAAATGCATAGTAGAATAATAGAAAGTGTGGCAGGCCAAAGATCCAAAAGAGGCAGATGCAGGCTCCTGCTTGGGCAGGGGGTTGGACTAGATGACCTGCAAGGTCCCTTCCAATTCTGTTAATTTGTTAAAAAGAAAAGATGGCTGCAGGCCTGGCACCTGGGAGGTGGTTAAGAGAGCTAGTGTGTGTGTGTGTGTGTGTGTGTGTGTGTGTGTGTGTGTGTGTGTGTGAGACTGGCCCACGGTCACCCAGCTGGCTTTTATGCCTAAAGCAGGACAAGAATTCACAGTTCTCTGATGATTGACCCAAAGTGTCCAGCTGGTTTTCATACCTAAAGGGAGACTAGAACTCATAGCCCCCCCCCCCCCCGGTTTCTAGTCTGGCACCTTAATCACTAGAGCTTAGTCTTAATAACTTGGACATGTGGACTTCAACTCCCAGAATTCCCCAGCCAGGGACAATCCTGGGAGTTGAAGTCTACACATCTTAAAGTTGTGAAGGTTGAGAATCACTACGATAGTCCAAAAGTGGCTCATGGATTTTCCATGCTAATTGTTCAAAGATTCATTTGTAGTCTATAACTTCAACATGCATTCCGTCTAGAACTCTTTCCTTTCCCTCCCCATCGTCTCCCTCCCGCTTGGCTGTCTTTGTTTCAGGCTGAGCCCTACTCATTCCAAGAGCAAAGGAACCTTTTGGACTCCCTTCCTCTCCTCCCTGCCCAAGGGGATGCAAGCCTGTTCTGAATGGCATCTGTACAAAGGAAATGCACAATGGAAGCCATTGTTGCTACCTTAGTAAGACAGTCCTCACAGCTTTAGAGTGGGAGGAAAAGGGGGGGCGTTGCTTTAGGTGGCGTGAGTCATGAGCAAGTAGGCAGAGAGAGACGGGGGATTGGATCCAAGGAGGGAGAGAAGCGGCTGTCTAAAATGCTGTTTAAGAAATTGAACTGCATGATGATGATGATGATGATTATCCAGGGACGCAGCGGCTCAGTGGCTAAGATGCTGAGCTTGTGCATCAGAAGGTCAGCAGTTCAGCGGTTTGAATTCCTAGCGCCATGTAATGGAGTGAGCTCCCGTGACTTGTCCCAGTTTCTGCCAACCTAGCAGTTCGAAAGCATGTAAAAATGCAAGTAGAAAAATAGGAACCATCTTTGGTGGGAAGGGAACAGCGTTCCGTGCGGCTGCAGTGTTGAATCATGCCGGCCACATGACCATGGAGACGTCTTCAGAGAGGGCTGGCTCTTTGGCTTTGAAATGGAGATGAGCATTGCCCCCTAACGTCAGGAACGACTAGCACATATGTGACCTATATAGGTCCCTTCCAACTCTGTTAATCTGTGAATCTGAATGTGAGGTACATCATAAATTGAACAGAAAAACAAGCAGGCCGAGGAGTTCCTTGTATTACGACTACTGCAATGCTCTCTACATGGGGCTTCCCTTGAGGTGCACTCGAAAGCTACAGTTAGTGCAGAATGCAGCCGCGCGGGTGATTACGGGAGCCTCTAGATGCTCCTATATAACACCGATCCTGCGCGAGCTGCACTGGCTTCCTGTGGTCTTTCGGGTGTGCTTCAAGGTTCTGACGACCATCTTTAAAGCGCTCCATGGCTCGGGACCTAGTTACATGTGAGACCGTCTCCTGCCCCATACATCCCTCAGACCGATACGCTCCCACAGAGAGGTGCCCAGGGTGCCGTCGGCCAGACAATGCCGACTGGCAACACCCAGGGAGAGAGCCTTCTCTGTGGCAGGCCCTGCCCTTTGGAACGACTTACCCCCTGAACTCCGTACCATCACCGACCTCCGCCTCTTCCGCCAGTGTTTAAAAACACACCTGTTTCTTCAAGCCGGCCTAACATAGCCTCCGCTGTGACTGGTATTAGTTAGTTTTAAAATGGGGGGTTTTAATTGGTTTTAGCACAGGTTTTTTGTTATTTAATAGGTTTTAAATTTGTGTATTTCGTATTTTTTGTATGTTATTTTAAATTCCTGTGCGCCGCCCTGAGTCCTTTTGGAGAAGGGCGGGATATAAATTGAATAAAATAAATAAATAAATAAATAAATAAATTTCTGAAGGGGAAGAAGAAATTCCCCAATCCTTTCTCCAAGGTGAGTCTGCCTCCACAGCCTTTCCATTATTTACCATTATTTATTATTTAAATTACTTAAATAACTATTTAATAATATAGGCGGGATATAAATCAATGCAAAAATTAATGGAGAAGTTGCTAGAGGAATAGTGTACTGCAATGAACAGCATTTGCGCACCCACTTCACAGAAATATGTACACACACGCACACACCCCAAGCTGACCGAAGTGCAAGGATTCCTCACGCTTCCTCCAAAACCCGTTTGGAAGAAATTCTCATTCAATTGAATCAGGGGTGGGTTTCAAATTTTTTAGAACCTACTCTGTAGGTGTGGCCTATTTTGTGGGTGTGGCTTGGCAGTCATGTGACAGGGTGGGAGTGGCCAACTTGTAAAATGTGTTGAAACTCATTTAACAACGCTCTTGCTTAGCAACCAAAATTTTGGACTCAATTGTGATGATAAATTCCTTCTTTCTTTCTCTTTCTTTCTTTCTTTCTTTCTTTCTTTCTTTCTTTCTTTCTTTCTTTCTTTCTTTCTTTCTTTCTTTCTTTCTTTCCTTTCCTTTCCTTTCCTTTCCTTTCTTTCCTTCCTTCCTTTCCTTTCCTTTCCTTCCTGTTGGGTCACTGGCAGCGGTGGGCCAGATTTACTTCCAGGTACGCCGGTGGAACCCCCTCTCACCGGTTCTCTAAATTTCACCAACCGGCTCTCGCGAGTAGGTGCAAACCTGCAGAAACCCACCACTGAATTGAATGAGAAGCAACAGCGGTGAAAAAAAACAGAATTTCAGAGCTGGCTTTGCTTCCAGCCGTGATTCCCTAGATTGTAAACTCAATTTGAGAATGGGTCTTTCTTTCCCACCTATCCCACCCACTCATTTCTCTGCTACAGGGAGTGCTCCCCCCCCACCAGAGCTGTTTTTAAAAATGTTTCTGTCTCAAATATAGGCTTACCTGTCAACTGATATGAAAGAAAAGGAAGGGCTATTTATTTTCTTCCTCTCTGCCCCCCCAGCCCCCCTCTATCTGAGGTTTCCTAAACCAGCATTCCAGTTCTTAAAGGTTCTGGAAAACGGTCACCCCAGGCATTGTGTCTGAAGTCCTCCAACTGACACACACCTTAACTTGAGAATTTGATTTTGGTCCCTCCGTGTTGTTGCCACAACATTGTTTCCAGTAAGAAGAGAAGACGGTTTCACGAGAAGAGCCCTCCACTCCTCTGCTTGCAAGAGAATCCCTTATGCCAGGGGTCCCCAACCTTTGCAACTTTAAGTCTGAAGGACTTCAGCTCCCAGAATTCTCCAGCCAGCTTTGCTTCTCCAGCTGAAGTCCTTCAGACTTAAAGTTGAGCTGAAGTCCTTCAGACTTAAAGTTGCAAAGGTTGGGGACCCCTGCCTTATGCCACCAGGCTTGAAATTTGGGGCTTGGGCAACCTATGCCGCTTTCGGTCTGATCTAATTGTAGTACACAAAATTGTCTGCTACAACCTCCTACCTGTCAATGACTACTTCAACCTCAATAATACACGGGCAAACAATAGATACAAACTTAAGGTAAACCACTCCAAACTCCATTGCAGAAAATACGACTTCAGCAACAGAGGGGGTCAATGCCTGGAATGCTCTACCTGACTCCATGGTTACATCTTCAAACCCCCATAACTTTAACCTTAAACTGCCTACCATTATCCCCATTATTTCTACCCATTTTCTGTGTTCTTATTCATGTTTTTTCTTATTCCTGTTATCTTGCACATGAGTGACAGAATAAGCAAACAAACAAGATTGGACTGTGGGATCCTTGGTGCTTTTTGGGTATGATTGTTTTCTTGGAAGCATTTCATTCCCATACTAGATAGCATCATCAGTGCTAGCACTGTTGGATAATGAAACAGAATAACCAAGCTCAGAGAGCCCCAAGGACCCCACTGCCACTTTCTTCCTTGGAGTGGGGTGGGTGGGTTATTATTTTTATTTTTTGCTATTTTTATTTATTTTATATTGTTTTTATATCCTGTAAGCCGCCTTGAGTCACCATGTGCGAACAGGCAGCAATATAGATTTTCTAAAGAAAGAAAGAAATAGATTTGGATTTCCTTTGCAAAAATAAATAAATAAGTACAATTACAAAATGGCTTCTTATTCTACGATTACAAAAGAAAGCACACTCTCCTCTATTACCCAGTGTCTTTTTTTTTTTTTTTTGCTAATCATCCAATCCACAAATAAGTGAATTGTTTTATGCAAAACAAAGTTTATATAGGATTTCTAAAAGATAAAGGTAAAGGTTCCCCTCACACAAATATGCTAGTCCAGAGGTCCCCAACCTTTGCAACTTTAAGTCTGAAGGACTTCAGCTCCCAGACTTCTCCAGCCAGCAAAGCTGGCTGGAGAAGTCTGGGAGCTGAAGTCCTTCAGACTTAAAGTTGCAAAGGTTGGGGACCTCTGTGCTAGTCGTTCCTGACTTTAGGGGGCGGTGCTCATCTCCATTTCAAAGCCGAAGAGCCAGCCTTGTCCGAAGATGTCTCCGTGGTCATGTGGCCGGCATGAATAAACACCAAAGGCACACTCAACACTGTTCCCTTCCTACCAAAGGTGGTCCCTATTTTTTCTACTTGCATTTTTTACATGCTTTTGAACTGCTAGGTTGGCAGAAGCTGGGACGAGTAATGGGAGCTCACTCTGTTAAGTTGCGCTAGGGATTCGAACGGCTGAACACTTGACCTTTCTGATCGACAAGATCAGTCAGTATCTTAGCCACCGAGCCACCGTGTCCCTCTAGTCAGGCCTAAATGTAGTAGACATTGTTTTTTCTCTAATCAAAGAGAAAAATCTGCTCCTAGTCATTCTCCAATATTGCACAGGGCTAATGAACAATATTGCACAGGGCTAATGAACAATATTGCACAGGGCTAATGAACAATATTGCACAGGGCTAATGAACAATATTGCACAGGGCTAATGAATGCATACCCATGAACCAAATGCAAGCAACAATTGAATGTCACAAGAGCCAGGAATGTCTATGCAATTGAGCTCCAGGCCTCATTTGGAGAAATGGAACTTAAGATGTGAAAAGGGGCACTGCAGATAAAGCAGAAGATGTTTTAATCTTCAAAGCCATCATGTTTTGTTTTTTCACTGCGTGGCGCTTGGAGCAAGCAATGAAAAGGTTCCATTAAGCTGGGAAGATTTCCTACTGTGGCTTTCCCAGCTCTTTCAGGACAGCTTTGGAACGTCACACAGAAAAGCAGGCGGCTGAGTTTGTCCTCCAGAGCTTCCTGACAGTTTCCATCCTGCCTGCAACCGGGAGAGCAATCTGTTGCAGATCAGCTCGTGATGCTTCCATTTTCATTTCCTTGAAGACAAGTTAAATGAATTAATCGAGTCACACAAATGAAGGCAAATTACTCAAAAGATAGCAAATTTCATAACCTCAAACTGAGAACAGATGAGCCGAATTAAGGGAAATTGGATTATGAGGAAGAAGACGGGATATTATTTTGAGTTTTAAACACCCGAGGTATGTCACAACTCATTAGGAAAAAAAGGCATCATGACCTCGTGGGATTAACTAGCATAATTTGAACCTAAATCTAAGCATTTAGATGGCTCGAAGAAAAGGATTTTGAGAAATTCATGGAGGATCAAGTTGTCAGTGGATATTAGTCGTGAGAATTAAAAAGCACCTCTATTTTCAAAGGTCCTAACCAATGTGAGAGAGCTGCCATCCCCATTCTTCCACTCCTTTTGGTTTTCCTCGGACACATTGAGCAACGAAGAGCTGATGACCTCCATAAATCATTGATTCCACTGTTAAAAGCAGCTACCTTGCTTCATTTCACTTACTTCAGATGAAGCTCGGCTCCTTTGGCAGAGTTCGTGGCCTCAAGAGAAAAAAAACGTTCTTGGAACTGGTTGGAGGAGACTGGAAGCTAAGAGAGATCCTGGTCTTGGTGCCTTCAGCACAGGCTGGAGTGAGGATCTCACAGGGTGTGCTGAAGAGGTGCCTGGATTTTTGCCATAGGGTGGTATTCACACAATACGCACCAGCCCTGGAGCTCCCTCAGGATACCAAGAAGATTTCAGGAGTTTTGCCCTCTCTGGTCCACAGTTCTACAGGCCATCTGAACCACAACCTCTCTGGGAGGATGGATGGATGGATAGAGGGTTGGATGGATGGTGTCAGCCTCTGATTTTCTGCTTGCTTCGGCTGCCATTGAAATGGGGAGGAAGGGGCTGTGGTATTTGGGAACAGGACTATATGGTGCAGGAGGGAGATTTGGAGAAGGGAGTTATGTTCCCACTATCTACTGTGCATGCCGATGGCTGGTGCCTTGAGATGGTCAAGGCCAACTGTCCTGCATATGAACCTGATGATGCTCCTGAAGATGCAACCCACATGACACCTGAGGGATTCGTGGATTGGACAATAGGGTGGGGACAGTTGGGAGGTTGGGAGCTGGACATATATTGATATGTATGATTTTGCACACTTGGGTCTCAGACCTTGCTTTACTTCGCTGCTTTCTTTTCATAACCAGTAAAAGTACTCTTAATTCTTCAAAATGGAATTGAGTGGTTTCTTTCTTGGGTAATGTCAGAGGCAGACCTGACAGATGGATTGAATTTCTAGACCACTCTAGTCCAACATGATTCTCGGGGGTTACAGTGGAAAAAAAAGGATTGTTTAAAAAACAATTACCATCCAACTACATTACCCCAGTGGTAAAATTCAATGTTTTTTTACTACTGGTTCTGTGGGCATGGCAGGGGAAGGATACTGCAAAATCCCCATTCCCTCTCCACTCTGGGGCCAGCCAGAGGCGGTATTTGCTGGTTTTCCAAACTACTCAAAATTTCCGCTACTGGTTTTCCAGAACCAGCCAGAACCTGCTGAATTTCACCCCTGCATTACCCCCACCTCAACGTTGTCATCCCAAGTCTTTAGCTCAAATCTTCAGGAAACTCCGAGTTTGTAAATATTACATGAAGACAGACAAGCTGAAGGTTGTATGAATACTGTTGTCCCAAAGCACAGATGCTGCAACAGAAGAAGTCCCCTTCCTGAATCCCTCTAGTGTTGGTGAACCTATGACACACGTGTCAAAGATGGCATGCCATGAGGTTTTGGGTGACACACCAGCATTCACCAACAACATACTTTTTTGAGGCTGTGCTCACACACCTTGGGGAATGGTGCAAGGTGGCCATTTTTAAATGACAGTGATTGCAATAAGGTTGAAATTGAGGTCCTGGTCTGTGCTTCAGGCCCAGCCTCAGGTCTGCTGGTGTGTGATGCTATTCAGGGTGGACTAGATTGGGGGTGGTGGTGAGAGAGAAAGAGAGGGAGCGAGAGAGGGAAGGAGGAAGGGAGGGAAAGAGAGAGAGAGATACAGAGAGAAAATGGAATCCATTCATAATGCCCCATCAACTTAAATTGATACCATTCTTTCCATTCTAGTTCCAGCAAAAATATACAAGTAAATGCATCTTGTCCTTCTACAACTCTTGGGAGCCTCATTTAGAACAGAAAACAGGCCATCTGAATACCGACTCCATGTGTCCAGAGTGAGCTGCCAAGAGCAGGGAGCCATGTCACCTGTGCTTGAAGCTGCTGATATGAGCCAGCCATGTGCACAGCTGCTGGTCTTATTAAGGTGGCCTCTGGAGAGATGGACCTGCCTTCCGTTGTTTTTTAGAGATGGACTTCAGATGCCCTTCTCTGCCTGCTTGTCAGGACCTTTGATGGAGAAAGGTGTTCCCCCCATCTCCCTGGCACAGGCCTGTAGAGTCATCAAGGACAGCTACATAAAGGTGCCCAAAGAAGGAGACCAGCTGGAGCCAAATTGATTGTCGTTCTCCAAAATCACATCCGAAATATTTGGTTCTCTGACAGATATTCCAGCTGCAAATAGCTGGCAGCGGGGAAAAGCAAAGAAAAAGGTTTTAAAAGCATTGAATGATTCATCACAGGGATGGCTTTCATGGAAGGTTTGACTTTGAAGCAAGGATGGCTTTGAAGCTCAGGCCTTCTGCAGAGCAGGAAAAAAAAAGGAGCCGCTTGAAATTCATGAGTATAATTTCTGGTTAATTGCCATCTTCATGAAAATGAACGCCTAGCCTCATATCCAACAACCCATATGGAGTTCTGTTTCTTTTGTTTGTTTGTGGCCATGCAAAACCCTCTACGAGGGTTTAAATTTCTCAATGGAGAAAATCTTGCTTTGGCTTTTGCATTGTTCTCTGTGCTTTGCAAGCAGCTTACTAGGCATTGAGGGGAAGAGAGACAGAAAATGAAATTTTTAAACAAGCTTCACCCCCATCAAAATGGAAATGTAATCAGTCAGCACTCTGTCTGTTAAATTAATACTGTGCCAGGTACCTAACCAGGACGATGAATAGACAAAGAAAATCTTAGCTAGCAGAAGAGCATAAAAGTTTCTAGAAATAGAAGGATGACTTGTCCAAGTTCATTGGAAGAGCTAGAATATTCGGGCTGGTTCATACATGTTAAATCTTAAACCTGGATTAATGAAACATGGCCACCAGAAAATGCAGGCTAGGTAGCAACCCCTTAATTATCTTAATTTGAGAAAGAGCCGAGCCGTCTTCACATTTAGGCAGGAGCCGATCAGGAAACGTTAGCCTTTAAGTGAGGCTAAGCAATTGAAAACCACCTCAGAAACAAGGCAAATGTCAAAACATTTTTCTACTATTGCTCAGAAAATGTCAAAGATGTATCCATGAAGTTATCAAGAATTGAATGAGACATTAGCTTTATTAGAATTCAGAGGAAACTTAATTTGAAGGGAGGAGATCTATCAAATACTCGAGAATCAAAGAGATAAAACCCCTGGAACAATTGATACCTGTGTTTATCTGCCTGATGTTTATGCCAGTTTATGACAGGCTCCAAAAACCAAAAATGACACATTGAGATCCTTCTAAGCCTTTGCTTATTTCTCACATATAGATAGAAAACTTGCTGTAAAGCACACTACCAGGACACAAAGAATATACTTTGGAAACAATTAGGGAGGAACCATCTTCACCCTCTTTCTCTCACGCAGACTATCTAAACTCTGCTGTCTCTTGCTTTCTGGAATGCATCCCCCTCTTCTTCTTGTAATCCAGACAACATTCCATTACAGTTTTGAACACAAATGTTTTTCAATTTGGTTTTTTATTTTTCAAAAAAGCAAAGCCTGCAAGGTCAACCAAAGACAATGAAGAATGGAAAGTTTTTCAGTTGCATCAGCATATCCTTGACATGGAACCCCACATCTTCAGATGATGACCCTCGGTGGCTTTCTGCAGATATTAAACAGCTTGAAGAGAAAGTACCATGGAGCCAGGGTTTTGGTAAGTATGAACAGAACCATTACTTAATTTATTATTTCAGCTTCAAGGCTGCCTGACTCCAAAGCAACATTAGGTAGCTTACAATTAAATAATTAAGAAGACAGCAACTGATATCAAGAAAACCAAATATAGTTAATCAAAAAGAAGAATCAAAAACCAAACCTGATGAGATCTAGACCCTAAAAGAAGAGCCTTCTCTTTAGTGACTCCCTCCCTTTAGACCAGGGGTCTCCAACCTTTGCAACTTTAAGTCTGAAGGATTTCAGCTCCCAGACTTCTCCAGCCAGCTTTGCTTCTGGGAGCTGAAGTCCTTCAGACTTAAAGTTGCAAAGGTTGTAGACCCCTGCTTTAGACTACCATTCCTGGTGGGCCAGTGGTTAGAATGCAGTACAACAGGCTACTTCTGCTGATTGCCAGCCGATTGCAATTCGAATCTCACCAGGCTCAAGACTGTCAGGGGCAAGATGCTGATGCTGTAAACCGCTTAGAGGGGGCTGTAAAGAAATATGAAGCAGTGTATAAGTCTAAGGGCTATTGCTATTTCCTTGGAAATAAGGTTGGGCTCTTCCTTATTATTTTTCTGGAATGCATAGAAGCCATGCATCTCCATGGGCCTGGAGATGATTCAGAGTTCACAAAGTGGCTTGTATGATGATATCACTGCCACAAGGATTTCAGGGGTTTTATATTATTGATTTTTAATATGATTAGATAAAGAACGTGATCTGGACCTGACATGCTGGAGTCCAATATTCATCACAGCATCCATGCAGATGGTCCTGCAGCCATCCCTTCCCAGCTAGGACTGGATCACCTTCAATATGGACCCAGGTGGCTATTGGCAGATGCCATAAAGTTGGGGAAATAATGTCATTTTGTTGTCCTTATCGCCACAATGTAAACCTGAACTTTAAATTCCAGCCCACAAAGATATCCATCAATAAGGTAAAAGGTAAAGGTTCCCCTTACACATATGTGCTAGTTGTTCCTGACTCTAGGGGTGTGTTGCTCATCTCCGTTCCAAAGCTGAAGAGCCAGCACTGTCCGAAGACGTCTCCGTGGTCATGTGGCATGACTCAATGCCGAAGGCGCATGGAACGCTGTTACCTTCCCACCAAAGGTGGTTCCTATTCTTCTACTTGCATTTTGTATGCATTTTGAACTGCTAAGTTGGCAGAAGCTGGGACAAATAACGAGAGCTCACTCTGTTACGTGGTGCCAGGGATTCGAACTGCCAAACTGCCGACCTATCTGATCGGCAAGCCCAGTGTCTTAGCCACTGAGCCACTGTGTCCCTATCCACCAATATCCATGATCAATTATTGGATACTGAGAGATCTGCTAGTTCCCAAGTCTCGTTCCTGGAAGAGGTGATTGATCAGAGCAATCAAATCATCATCAAGTTCAGAGAAGGGTGGTCTTCTCTCTGTGACCTTGGAAAGAGCAGACCTGGTCACTGACGTAGAATTTCATCAAGAGTGAATTCACCAGCATTCCTAGCTATGAACTAGTTCAGGATTCCACCCAGAAATATTTTCTCAAATAACAGATTCATCACAGTGAGCTAATCTTGTCTGAACTGGATACAAGCTCTTGATGCTTCATATACATTTGAATAGATTCATTCAGACTTAATTTGGATTCACACTTCAATGGCCCCAACATTTTAGCCTTATGGCATTTTATACTTCCTTGTTTAAATTATTTTATTCTCACCCCCTTTGCAAATGGAGATATTTTCACACTCAAATCACGCACTCAGTATTTTATATAGTTCACATCTTATTTTGCTTCCCCCCACCCCACAGAATTGGATTGCAAATTGCTTGTTTGCAATTATTGTTGAAGTGTCTTGTTTACTGAAACTAGTATGGGTTTTTTGTTGTTCTTTTGTGTGTTTTTTTATTTTTGCAACTGATTGAAAATGCAGTTCAACATTTCATATGCAAAGTTTTCCCTGCAGTTCCGTGTTAAATATAACTCAAATAAGATAAAGTATTTTTCAGACAGGCTGAAAATGACATACCAGAAAATGACATTTTTTTTCTCTCTCTCTTTTGAGTGATAAAAGATGTTGTTTGTTGCAGCCAAATGAAATTGCAATTTGCTCATGTAATTGCATTTTAATTGTAATGGGGCTGCAGTTGGTTCTAATTCAATTAGTGGCACACCTTCTTGGAAGGCAGGTGAGATGCCCTGGGAGAGCTTCCACCAGATGTCACATGTCTATAATCAGCGACAAATGTCTGGTTATGAATCCTAGCATCTCGTACGTCTGGAATGACCTTAGTCTTAAAGACTAGAGGTCAACATAATAGATAGGTAATTTATTAATTGATCAGTCTTATGGCCATATATACTGTATATATAAAAATGAAAATAAAATAGGGGATCTAATCACAAGGTAAAAGAAATAAAAGAAAATACAGTAGTAAAATCTATACAGTATGTGCTACATACAGAGAGTCAACAGTCAGATAAACGATTTGAATCAGTTTAACAAACTGGTAAAAATCACCCCTGGTTGGCCTCGCCCACGCCTGTCCGGTTGCCCACTCAGTCACCCACTCGGTTGCCCACTCAGTTGCCCAGTCGCTGCTCAGCTCTTCCAGCCACTCGCTTCGCCCTTATAGCCGCTCGACCCTCTCACCCAATCCGAACATTTCTCCCTCCATTCACAGCGGAGCTGCTGCAGCCTGTCCCTTTAAGGTAGTCCTATGGAGGGTGGGGGCTGCGGGGGGGGACCATAAATGGAGCAGCAGCTTCGCTGTGAATGGAGGGAGAAAAGTTCATATTCTCTCTGCCACAGCATTCACTATGAGCCCATCTCATGCTCATATACACATTTTTTCCTACCAGGTTCTGTGGGCGTGGCTTGGTGGTGGGGGTCCTGTGACTGAGTGGGCATGGTTGTGAGTGACATTGAGATGGCCATGCCCACTCAGTCACATGACCCCTCTGCCCACCAAGCCATGCCCACAGAACCAGTAGGGAAAATGTTTGAATGTCACCCCTGACGACCTGTAACAATGCCGGCTGGCGACACCCAGGGGAAGAGCCTTCTCTGTGGCGGGCCCGGCCCTCTGGAACGACCTACCCCCCGACCTTCGCACTACCTCGGACCTCCGCCTCTTCCGCCAACGTCTTAAGACGTACTTATTCCAACAAGCCGGCCTAGGATAGCCCCCTGCGTCTGACTTTTAAATATAAATTATAATTTGGTTACGGTTTTAATAATGGGTTTTAGCATGGGTGAATTAATTTAATATATTTTTAATTGATGTATATTGTATTTATGGTTTTATATAATGCCTGTGCGCCGCCCTGGGTCCTAACAAGGAGAAGGGCGGGGTATAAATTTAATAAAATAAAATAAAATAAATAATGTTCTTAGATTAACTGCCTTACCTATAAACTTAACAGTTCTGTTCACGATGTGCAGATTCAAGCCCAAAGGGAAATAAGACAATTTGAGGTTCAGATCCTGGTGAGCTGTTCTTTCAAGTAGAGATGTTAAGTATTTCAGCCTAACAGAGACGTATACCGCATTTTTCGGAGTATAAGATGCTCCAAAGTATAAGACACACCTAGCTTTTGGGGAGGAAAACAAGGGGGAAAAATCTGCCTCTGCCTCCCAGCAATTTGCCTTCTTGCAACAAACAGCAAACAGTACAGACAATATACACTGTTTGTGATGTTATAGTTTAGACTATACTTGTACAGATGTTGTTAAAATTGATGTGGCTTTCTGGAAGTATAGTTATTCTCTGCTGTTTTAAAAAGCTTCTTCAATTTGTTAAGCTGTCTAGAACAATAATAAAGCAGTCTTTAAAAAATAAGTCTAATTATTTGAACATTTTATAGGCATTTATAGTTATTGACTTACTTTCTTGCAGCAAATAGCAAGCAGCCTGATTAGCACAAGAAAAAAAAAAGTACTTCTGCCTCCCAGCAATTTGCCTCGTGGAGCAAACAGCAAGTTTCATTTTCAGTTTAAGCGCACCTCCCGATCATCAGCTGTTTCAGGCTACAGGGGCTGCTATAGCCTATTGCAGCCTCTGCGAGCCCCATTTTGTTGTGTCATAGAGTTATAGATGGAAGGGTCTGTAGGAAGTTATCACCCACCCCTCTCCTAGAAAAATGAAATATCCTAGGAAATATTGAAAAAGGAGAATGTTATGTTTCCTTGGATGTGAAAGAGGAGAAACGTTTTAAAGAGAGAATTCCTGCAGCTTCCTGCCTTTTGTCAATGGGCCATTAAGAGGCCAAGCCAATCTATTCACATAACGAAGGCCCCTCCCCATCAGCTCCAGGGTGATGGAATCAAGGCATAAGCCCTTGACCAAACTGAGCACATGGCATCTGGGAATTCAACCAAACCTGGACTCAGCCTAGAGAGTTGCCCCCGCATGGCCCCATGTGAGTCTGATGGCCAATCAGAATACATTTCTTACACAGGAACAGGAAACACAGAGCCCCTCCCTCAGCCCAGTTCTTCTCCACCCAACACCTGGGAGGATGTGGTTACCTTTTTCCCCAGGACCAAGTCATCCACCATTAAACCATCTTTCTAAGCAGCCTCCATGTCTCCAGTGTCTTTTTCCCCACTTGGAACTGAACCCAGAAGGAGATTTCTTCCAACAGGTCTTTAGAGGTCAATTAGTCCATTACCCTTCTGGTCTTTGGGTTTCTGGTGCTCCGGCGCATGCATGCATGCATGTTCCAGTTTGGGCAGTCGGTTCTGAAAAAGTTTCCCATCAGTTTGCAGTTTGCAGTTTTTCTAGCAGGGACCCAATGTAATTAAGGTCATCACCCAAAACATCCCTTGCATTTTTCCCCATCAGTTTACAATTCAAACTGATGAACAATAATTTAGTTTCAAACCATTTTTCAAATAGGAAGATGAGCAAAGTGTAATGTTCTTGCCCTTGGTTAGTGATGAAAAGGCCAAGGGTTCTTGAAGGAGCATGTATAAATGCTGTAATTTCTTCTGTATAAACACATCCCCCGTCTTTGCAGCCTCCACTTCCCTTAAATTTTAGAAGAAGGACCGAGGAGGAGGTCTTCCATGGGCTTTTTCCAGATGGGGAGGGGGGAGAGCAACTGCTTCTAGGGAGGAAACATTCTCCTTTTGAGAACTGGAAGAAGGATCTTTCCCGAGGAACATTAAAGAAATCATACATCCAGTTTCTCTGCACCCAGAGAAAATATTGGTGGAAACTTTTGAAAAACCATTTTTATCCAGCTATAGTTTTCAGCACCTGTTCATTTAGCAGCAAGATAGCAAAAAGTGTATTGTCATTTATTGTTCATAAAAGCAAAAAAGAGGAAGTTTGGTCTAGTGGTGAAGGCACCAGGCAGGAAAGCAGGAGGCCATGAGTTCATGTCCTGCCTTAGCCATGAAGGCCAGCTGGGAGATCTTGAACCAGTTACTCTCCCTGAGCTCAACCCACCTCACAGATATGTATGCTGCCTTGAGTAACAACCATAAAGTCAGGGTACAAAGAAAATAATAAAATAAAACAGGCAGAGCTTTGATTGCATAGGCATACCTTCTATCTTAACTTATTGACATCCTGCCAGAAGAAGTGGTGACAGCTGTCAGCCTCGACACCTTTAAGAAAGGATGAGAGGAGTTCATGGAGAACAAGGGTATCCATGGCTATCATGATGGATGCCTAAGGACACCCTCCGGGTTGGAGAGATAGGCAGGATATCGCTCAATGCCATTTGCAGGGAATCACAAGCAGGTGAAGACATCTGCTTGGGAAGACCCTGAAGCAAATGGGGAGCCACTGTGTGAGACAGAAGGCTGGACCAGATGGGCTGTGGCCTGTTCCAGCAAGGCTGTTCTTAGGTTCTTATGTTCTCTGAAGAAATGGCTACTGTCTTGACTTTTTCTCAGGGGGGAGAGATCCCCCAAAGCAGTGATCTTTCCAAACTTGCCAACGTAATCCCTGGGGGATTGTGGGAGTTGAAGTCCACACCTCTTATCATTGCAAATTCTGAAGAACTCTGCAATGATATGGGACCTATCCTGTGCCATTTACTGCTAAATTATGCTCAAGTCCCATTTGGCAAAACTGAAATAAATTCTTTTTGCACCTTTCCAAGTTCACTTGAATGTAATATTTCTTTATTTCTAACATTGGAGCCCCTCCTTTCTACTAAAAATGCTGCTGTGCATTTGTGGCATCCCGGTTTTGACTTTTTCACGCAAGGTAGGGGGCAGAGGCAGAGACAAGGTTTAGGAATTCTTTTCCATCCTTTAAAAAGCTCCATGATGGGTCACAGGATGAGAAGGAAAAGGGAGGGAGGTCCTAAGCCGCTGTCCAGCTTCAGCCTCTCTCAGAAAGATGCTTATGTATGTGTCATTTCCTCCTCTGCTCTCCTAGCTTCATCCAATTCATTTATAAATTGAGGTTCTCCCTTCCATTTCCACCTCCAATCCTACATTGGCTCTTTATTTATTTTTTACTAGCTGTTCCCGGCCACGCGTTGCTGTGGCCCAGTCTGGTTAAATGGCCAACCAATCTGTATGTAGATCTACACCTGCACACACAAACACATACACACAACCACTGTATAACCCCCAACCTACCTACCTACTGCATTTCTCTCTCCCTCTCTCTATCCCTATAGCTGCCTACCTACCTACCTATCTTATTGGCAGAGTATTTTATGTCATAAAGGATGACATAATACCTGTGGCCCACTGCTCTCTCTGCATCCATCTACCTACCTTTTTTTACAATTTTTTACATTTCCGTTGCAGGTACCTAGCACAGGTATGACATCTACACAATCTATATATATATATATAATTGGTGCCGTATTTGAAAGGAACTTTGTGTGAAAATTTGGAAGTGATCGGTGCAGTACTTTCGGAGATTAGCGGTTTTGAACAAACTCTTGTTACATTTTTATTTATATAGATTTATTTCTTATTTTGTCAAGCACGTATAAGATAACAGATGTAAGTACAAATATGATTATAAATACAGGGAATGAGTACAAATAAATGGGGACAGTAGGACAGGGGTGAGAGGCACATTGGTGTGCTTATGCATGCCCCTTACAGACCTCTTTGGAATGGGGTGAGGTCAACAGTAGACAGTTTGAGTTTAAAGTTATGAGGTTTTAGGATGTAACAAGAGAGTCAGGTAGAGCATTCCAGGCATTGACCCCTAAAATTTACTAAAATCCCCCTAATTAAAGCACTGTTGCTAATTATAGACTTCGTTGTTATAGGGTAATCAGGCTAGGCCGGCTTGATGGAAAAAGTGCATCTTTAGGCGCCGGCGGAAAAGGCGGAAGTCCGAGGTGGTGCGAAGTTCGGGGGGTAGGTCGTTCCAGAGAAGACCCTTCCCCTGGGCGTCGCCAACCGGCATTGCCCGGCCGACGGCACCCGGAGAAGACCCTCTCTATGGGAGCGGATCGGTCGCAGGGATGTGTGGGGCAGGAGACGGTTGCTATGCATCTCACGAAAGGGTAAATAATTTGTATTTCCGATTCCCATTATAAATAGCACCGGAATGAAATAATTTCCCCATTTCTCTTTTTTATTTTTATTTTTATTGCATTTGGGGAGTTGGGAAAATTAATCAACCTGGTGAGAGACCCATCAATGGATTTATTTTAAAGATATAAGTAGAAAGGGCACTTCTGTAAATTAGAGGATTATTTTTTTTTTTTTGAGTTTTGGTGACTTGACTTTGAGAGAACAGTTTTCCCAAAAGAGGGTCTAGCCCTATATCAAAGCATTTGAAGATTTTTTCCAATATTTCACTGGCAATCCCAATAGGAATGTTGCTTGGATGTGCACGCACATGTACACACAGATACCCACAACTATTACAACAAGTAGCTTTCTGGTTTGGTTTGGTTTTAATCTTTTAAAACCATTTTTGTGCCTTTTCCCATTGTGAATTTAATTATGAATCCCTGACTTGAGCTACTTTGAAAGTCGTGTCTTTCTACTTTTATAAACTCAATAGGTTGTAAATCATCCTTACTTAAGCCTTACACCCTGATGTGGCGTTAGACTGCAGCATTCTTACTGTCCACGGGGAAGAGAACGATTGTTGCTATGCATCTCATGAAAGGGTAAATAATTTGTATTTCCGATTCCCATTATAAATAGCACTTCTCCTTTGAAACCTTGTAATATTCAAAACTCCTGGGCATCTTCAGAGATTGCTACTAGGTTTGCATGATTGGAAATGTCAAGGAGAACATTTATAAATGAATGTACGGTCTCTAGCAATGCATTGTTCCTCTTCCTATCAAAACAACGAGGACAAAAAAAAAAACCCCAAACATCCATTGAGGGGTAAAGACATGTCTGCAAAAGCAGCATTCGTTCTCCACCCCACCTCCACATTTTTTTCCATCAATAAACTTTTACAGTAAATGATCCGTATTTTATTTTTACAGCTACCTTGGCTGGAAAGAGATATCGAATTAATGTGAGAACAAAGCAGAGAAGGGAAATGGGCTCGAAAGATGAAAGGGTCAGGGGGTCATACAAAACCACCATTGATTCGCCATTAACTGGGTAACCTAACGGGAATTGATGGATGGCTGAATGGATTCATCAGGCTTTTAGGAAATATCAAAGAGGAAATGGAAATGGGTTGAGAAGGTCCCTAGGTGTGGTGGAATGTAGTCTTGATCCCCAGGAGCAGGGGGGCTGCATTCTAGAGGGCGAAGAGATACCGTATTTTTTGGAGTATAAAACGCACCAAGATTTCGAAGAGGTAAATTTAAAAAAAAGGTTTTTGCACTCTGCAGACCTCCCAAACCCTCTGCATGCCTCATTTTTTGTGAAAAACAGGGCATGCAGAGAGTTTGAGAGACCTGCAAAGTGCTCCTGGGGGCTGGGGGGCAGAGCAAAAATGAACAAAAAAACAAGCAAAAAATGAGCAAAAAACGGGCCTGTTTTTTGCCCCAAAAAGGGCATGCATACACTTTAGGAGGCTTGTAGAGTGCTCCTCAGGACTGGGGGGGGGGGGGGGGGGGGCAAAAATGAACAAAAAATGGCCTGTTTTTCACTCATTTTTGCCCTCCCCAGCCCTCCAGGAGCACTTTGCAAACCTCCCAAACCCTCTGCACATCCATTTTTGTGAAGATGGTGGGGTTTCAGGAGGCCAAAAATGCTGTATTCAGCATATAAGTTGCACCCAATTTTCTTTTTTGAAAATTTCTTTTTGGGGGGGAGGGGAAGGTGCATCTTATACTCTGAAAAATACGGCAATGAAGCTTACATAGTTTTGTTGAGAGAAAGAGCATTAAGAAGGCTCCTCCCTAGCAATGCTTAGAGTACATCTATAATGATGCCAGTAATTGCTTTCATTTGGCAAGATTCTGTCCATACGTGTGGAACTATAAAGGAAAATACTCAGAAGCAACTCTACTTGTCTAGGACTGACTCAGAAGCTGGGGACATTCAGAAGCTCTGTCCTGTATAGCGAAGGCCCATTAAGGTTCTCAGCAGGGTCTCCTTAGCTGAGCCCGAAGACACCAGAGATTAAATCTATGGTAGGTTTTCCCCTGGTGGGAAGGAGATGCTTTGAAAAGCCCTTTTATTCATTTGTGTAATCTCCAAAGGGGCTTAGAACAGGAGTGGGATGAAATAATTTTCCCCCTTCCTTTTTTTTTTTTTACTGCATTTGGGGAGTTAGGAAAATTAATCAACCAGGTGAGAGACCCATCAATGGATTTATTTTAAAGATATAAGTAGAAAGGGCACTACTGTAAATCAGAGGATTTTTTTTTTTTTGAGTTTTGGTGACTTGACTTTGATAGAACAGTTTTCCCAAAAGAGGGTATAGCCCTATATCAAAGCATTTGAAGATTGTTTCCAATATTTCACTGGCAATCCCAATAGGAATGGTGCTTGGACATGCACACACACACACAAACACACGGGAGGGAGCAGCTTCTGAAGCAGCTGCCTGTCAGGCTTCAAAAATGAAGAAAGACACACAGAATTACTAAACATTTGTTTAATTATTCCTCACCTAGAGACATGAATCTTGCCAAACTAAAGCTATTACCTGCATCATTAAAAATAGATGCTGAGAACCTCTATCCTGCCCCCCCCCCCAACCAAACTATCAGAACTTGTGCTGATTCTTGTCCTCTGGAATGCAGTGCCTCCCTCCTGGGAATCCAGACTACATTCCACCACATTGCCTGTCTTTGGAACAGGTATGGCTACGTTGGCAATTCAAAGATAGATGCTCACTCACACTTCTGTGCATTGCCCAATCCTTAACAAAAACCGCTCAGTTCAGTGGGTACAGTACATAGAATAATAGAGTTGGAAGGGACCTTGGAGATCTTCTAGTCCAACTCCCCATTCAAGTAGGATATCCTATACCATTATGGATACATGGCTGTCCATGGATGGAGAACCCAGAGTGAAGCTGTTTCACTGATTAATTGTCTCCCTGTTAGGAAAGTTCTCTTTAATACTAGGTTGGATCTCTTTAATACACAGGTGCAGTATATAGCAGTAACTGTGGGAGGGAACTTGGAGTCCTAGTGGACAACCATTTAAATATGAGCCAGCTGTGTGCAGCAGCTGCCCCAAAAGCCAACACAGTTCTATGCTGCATAAACAGAGGGAGAGAATCAAGATCACGTGAAGTGCTAATTCCAGTTTATAATGCCTTAGTAAGGCCACACTTGGAATCCTGCATTCAGTTTTGGTTGCCACAGTGTAAAAAAGATGTGGAGACTCTAGAAAGAGTGCAGAGAAGAGCAACAAAGATGATTAGGGGACTGGAGGATAAAACAGATGAAGAACGGTTGCAGGAACTAATGAAAAGAAGGACTAGTGGTGATATAGTGCAACCTAACTATTCCCTAACCCTGAACTTGGTATCTGAACTAGGTAAGAAAAACCAAAAGTACAGATATAAACTGGGTGAAACCAGGCTTAATAGCAGGGACTGTGAGAGGGATCTTGGAGTCTTAGTGGACAACCAGCTAAATATGAGCCAACAGTATGCAGCGGCAGCCAAAAAAGCCAATGCAATCCTAAATTGCATTAACAGAGGGATACAATCAGGATCAAGTGAGGTACTAATACCACTCTATAAAGCCTTAGTAACACCACACCTAGAGTACTGCATCCAGTTTTGGTCACCACATCACAAAAAATATGTTGAGACTAGAAAAAGTGCAGAGAAGAGGAACCAGGATGCTGAGGAGACTGGAGACTAAAACATATGAAGAACGGTTGCAGGAACTGGGCCTGGCTAGTCTAGTAAAGAGAAGGACCAGGGGAGACATGATAGCAGTCTTCCAATATTTGAGGAGCTACCATAGAGAGGAGGGGGTCAAACTATTCTCCAAGGCACCTGAAGGTCAGACAAGGAATAATGGATGGAAACTGACCAAAGGAGAGATTCAACCTGGAAATAAGGAGAAAATTTCTGACAGGGAGAACAATCAACCAAAGGAACAAAAGTTGCCTTCAGAAGTCGTGGAAACTTCATCACTTGAGGCTTTCAAGAAGAGACTGGACTGCCATTTGTCAGAAATGGTGTAGTGTCTCCTGCTTGAGGGGGGGTTGGACTAGATGACCTATAAGGTCCCTTCCAACTCTGTTAATCTATGAATCTTTGGAATAGAAAAAGTGTGGAAATGGTGAGATTTATATCTCAAGTTTTAAAGAAATCCCTCCCTCCCCCCCCCTTCCAACCTTGCAAATGGTTTTTGGCTGCCCAGTTCCTGAGTAATTCCAAGACCTCTGAGAACAAAAGGCCAGAACTTTGATGAAATTCAAGTCTTGAAAAAGAATTAAGAAGCTGAGAGGATTCAGCCTGCCTGCCGAGGCTGATTTAGTTGCCTTAATTGTACCAAGCACAATGACAGCAGATCAGAGAGAGGAGAAAGAACAGAGGCGAGAACAAAAGACATGGAGACAACTGAAGGAGAGATGCAAAGAAATAATGAAGCCAATAATGGGGCAGAGAAACGGGACCAAGAGATCATAAACACCACTGTCTGTACGAGCTTTTTCTCTCCCAGGGGTTGAATTTGTGAAGGAGTATTGTCCAACGCCATCACAGTCAGCAAAGGAAAGGAAAGGAAAAATCGCCAGAGTCCTTCCAGCTTTGGCCCAGTGTTTTCAAAGTTGAACTTCTCATCTGGGCATTGTGCAAACACCCACCTCAAAGAGATGCAGTAGAAACAATACACCACTACTTAGAGCCAAGGGCTTGAATCAGATCAGGCAAGTCTTAAGTTCAGCCCTCACTTTTAGTAATGGAAGTTTTCTTGTCATTCTCAAAGATGGTGGGGAGATTAAAATGGCTCAGAAGCATTACGAGCCGTGCTCTGCATCGAGGCTATTTTAAAGGTTAAGTTTCCCCTCGCACCTATGTGCTAGATGTTCCTGACACTAGGAGGTGGTGCTCATCTCCATTTCAAAGCTGCACTGTCCAAAGACGTCTCCGTGGTCATGCGGCCGGCATGACTAAATGCTGAAGGTGCAGGAAAGGCTGTTCCCTTCCCACCAAAGGTGTGTCCTATTTTTCTACTTGCATTTTTACGTGCTTTCGAACTGCTAGGTTGGCAGAAGCTGGGACGAGTCATGGGAGCTCATTCCATTACGCGGTGCTAGGGATTCAAACCGCTGAAATGCTGACCTTTCTGATCGACAAGCTCAGCGTGGAATGTTGAGAAATTGGAGGAGGTTCAGAGGGGAATCATTAAGAAGGCACAAGAGTTTGAGAACAGAGGAACTTGGGATATTTAATCTGGAGAAAAAAAGGGTTGAGAAAAATATGGTATTTGTGTTCATTACACAAAGGGTGACATAGTCACTAACAATTTTCACTTTTTAGTGAGATGGGCAGCATATTAAAAAAAAGGAATGAATGGGAGGGGTGGGGCTGCTGGGGGTTCTCAGGGGTTTGGGAGAACCTCTAGCTAAGATACTGTGCAGTTCGGAGAACCCCCAAATCCCACTGGTGGCTGGCCCCACCCACCCTTCCCAGGAGCCCCTACGTGGGCCATTTTGGATGCAGGTAAGTGCAGGGCGTGGGTGGAAGCTCGGGTAGGGAGAAAAACGGGAAAACAGGTAGGGAGAAAGTCTTGACATGGGCCTGTTTCTGGCCTCCAGAAGGGCTCTGGAGCCTGGGGAAGCCATTTTCGCCCTCCCAGAGGTTTGATGAAACCTCCCAGAGCTCAGGGAGGGCAAATAAGAGAATCTTCAATTCTATTATTTCAGGACTGTTGGCTAGGTAGACTGTAAAGTTTCTTTAAAAAAAGAAACGAAACCATCTAAGAAGGAGGCAAAGGCAATCCCTGTCTGCAACACCACCAAGAAAACTTCATCATCAAGATTCAAAGTCCACCCAAGGGCTTGGTGGCCACACTTAGGTTCACCCTGGAGGATCACTGAAGAGCCAAATAGGATTTCTCCTGATTTGTACTTGGATGGAAGACAAGAAAGAAATCCCAGTGTTTGGAGCCAAATTTGGAAGTTGAGGAAACGTCTCTGAAGAAGATATGGATGTCTCAGTTCTTGGGCATGATAGGAACAGACATGGCAAGTTATAAATCAGGGCTGTCTTTCTTGCTTTCTTCCTTATTTATTTATTCGTTTACAAGTTCAAGACATCATGAACTTGTGGTGCAGGAGGCCGACTAGGCGACGCCCACCATAGCTATGCCCACCCTGCAATCAGGCAGAGAACCCCTTTGCTAAAATTTTTGAAGCTCACCCCTGAATGAATGCATGAATGAATGAGATAAAAAAGGATCAGATACAAGAGTTATTTCTCTGCCTGGATTTTGCTCACCTGTGAAGAGAAATTTTCCTTACCAACATTCTGATGGAAGCGGATGATTGGTACAACAGTGGAGCTTGGAAGTTGTGAGTTCTCCATCATTCAAGATTTTCAAGAAGAGGCTACACGATCGTTTCTCATGGAAGGTTTATGTTTTGTCAGGCCAACAAACCAAGAAAGACACACAAAGTTTCTTCTAAGCAGTTTCCTTTATTGCAGTATCTTCAAACCTTGGGTGTTTTTGGGACCATTCCTTTTTCTCAGCTTGGACTGAGTTGGAGAAGGAGAGAAATAGGAGGCAGCACAATGTCTTGAACTTGTAAATGAATAAATAAATAAGCAAGAAAGAAAGAAAGACAGCCCTGATTTATAACTTGCCATGTCTGTTCCTATCATGCCCAAGAACTGAGACATCCATATCGTCTTCAGAGATGTTTCTTCAACTTCCAAATTTGGCTCCAAGCACTGGGATTTCTTGCTTGTCTTCCATCCAAGTACAAATCAGGAGAAATTCTATTAGGCTCTTCAGTGACCCTCCAGGGTGAGCTTAAGTGTGGCCACCAATCCCTTGGGTGGAATTTGAATCTTGATGATGAAGTTTTCTTGGCAGTGTTGCAGACAGGGATTGCCTTTGCCTTCTTCTTAGATGGTTTCATTTCTTTTTTTAAAGTTTGCAGTCTACCTAGCCAACAGTCCGGAAATAATAGAATTGAAGATTCATAGGGTTGAAGGGGACTTTGGAGGTCTTCTAGTCTAACCTCTGCCCATAGCAGGAGACCTTATGTCATCCTGGACAAATGGCTGTCCAACCTTTTATTGAAGACCTCCAGCAATCAGCACCCTTATCTCTGGGAGGCAATCTCTTGATGACGCCCATCAAAGTACTTACCAAGAAGAGTCCTGCTTAGCTTTTTGAACTCAACAAGGCCAACTATGTGCTGCCACATAGTCTCCAAATCACTTCATTGTGCTTAACAAAGCCAAGTGAAACAAAAGGACATGGGCACCTGGGATGGGAGCATTGGAAGCCAAATGAGATTAAGCCAGTGGTGAAATCTACATTTTTTTACTACCAGTTCTGTGGGTGTGGCTTGGTGGGGAGGTCATGTGACTGGGGGGCGTGGCTATGTAGTCATGTAACTAGGGGATCAAAAGACAGAAACTCACTTTAACAATGTCCTGCTAGGGTTGGACTAGATGACCTCCAGGTTCCTTCCAGCCCTGAATTATCCTCTGAAACTGCATTTAGTGCCAGGTTTGTAGACCTTCCTTCCTCTCCTTTTTCCCTCCCCTCTTTCTTTCTTTCTTTCTTTCTTTCTTCCTTCCTTCCTTCCTTCCTTTCTTTCTTTCTTTCTTTCTTTCTTTCTTTCTTTCTTTCTTTCTTTCTTTCTTTCTCAGCACCCCCATCCCATTTTTGGCCTAGCAGGCTTCAAGGAAGCACCCCCACCCCTGTGTTTCCAGAGAACCTGTAGTAAAAAATGTTTAAAAAGTGAAAAAAAAGTTTCGAAGATCAGCTGTGTGACATGCGATCATGGGAACTTTTAAAAAAAAAACTTTTTTTAGTATTTTTTACTACAGGTTCGGGTGAACTGGCAACATTTCACCCGTGTGTTAAGCTCATTGGGATGTAATGGCCCATAGTTAATCTCTTACATCAAGAGGTCATGGCCCATGTTGTCATCACGGTTTCTAATGGGCCCTTGTGCAAAATCCAAATTAATATACTGGTGACTCCGGAACGTGTGTTTCACTCCTGTTTAATAAACACCAGCCTAATCTGCATCTCTTAAATAAGTAGACAAACCAGAATGCAATTTTCCTTTGGTTTTTTATACTCGTTTGGTTCTGGAAAGTAGTTTTTCCAATTAGAAATGGTGTGTGAAAAAAAGGGAAATTGCTCGTAAAATATGTATGGTAGGAGGAATGTATTCAAAAATAAGTACCGTCAGAGAAATGCTAAGAAACTGTAAATATCTGGAGAAAGGAATAGAAAAAGAGAATAGAAATGTTCCAGCAGGTTTGCTACCCATCTCTACTCCAGCGTAAACGAAGGATGAAATAAGATGGGGTCAACTGATGCTTAAAAAAGACAAAGTCATAGGAGAAAAAGCAAGGTATCTGGGACACAAGGTTCAATTAACATGTTAGTAGTCACGCAAGGAGCAAAACCACTGAACTGGCAGATTTAATGAAATGTTCATGCCTTGGTGGGCTTTCATTGTGCAGGGCTTTGTTTGAAGTTAGCCCAAAGCGTATATAGCTGTCAGGTGCTGTGGAGAAGAAGGTGGTTTAGACCAGTATTGGGATTCAGCCGGTTCGCATCTATTGGGGAGAACCGTTTGTTAACTTTCTAAGCAGTTCAGAGAACCGGTTGTTGGAAGAAATCTCCTTTTGTTCCCCCCCCCCCACATTACAGGGCTAATCCTGTAAGGAAGGCAGGAAGGAGACATTCTAGTGTTGTTTCTAGCCTCATCTTGATTGCCCTGCTGACAGAAACTACCTCTCCAGTTAACCCTTGTACATTGTAACAGCCACGGCAAAATGCCCATCGATGTGAGTGACGTTGAGTTGGCCACGCCCACCCAATCACATGACCACCGAGCCACACCTTCCCAGCTGGTTATTAAGGCAGAGAACCAGTTGTTAAATTATTTGAATCCCACCACTTTAGACCAAACTAGAAACAAGGCGACTGTGAGTTCTAGTCCCGCATAAGGCAGTAAAGCCAACTGGGTGACTTTGGGTCAAACATCAAAAGGTCCTGAGTTCTAGTCCTGCTTTAGGGATGAAAACCAACAGGGTGATTTTGGGCCAGCGCTCCCTCTTCCACCCGACTCATCTCAAAGGTTTGTTGTTGTGGGGAAAATATGAAGAGGAAGAAGTTTTTGTATTTTTCTGCTTTGTTGAGTTGCTTATAAAAATAATAAAGGCAGGATATAGATAAATATTTACATCCTGGACATAAATTGTTTCAACTCCTACCCTCAAAATCATGCTATAGAGCACTGCACACCAAGACAAATAGACACAAGAACAATTTTTTTCCGAATGTCATCACTCTGCTAAACAAATAATTCCCTCAGCACTGTCAAACTATTTACTAAGTCTGAACTACTATTAATCTTCTCATCATTCCTATCACCCATCTCCTCCCACTTATGACTGTATGACTGTAACTTTGTGGCTTGTATCCTTATGATTTATATTGATTGTTTCCTAATATGATTTGATTGCACATTTGTACCTATGACTATCATTAAATGTTGTATCTTATGATTCTTGAGGAAGGTATCTTGACTTTTTATGTACACTGAGAGCATCTGTGCCAAAGACAAATTCCTTATGTGCCCAATCACACTTGACCAATAAAGAATTATATTCTTTCTGTTCTGTTCTGTTCTGTTCTGTTCTGTTCTAGTCTAGTCTAGTCTAGTCTAGTCTAGTCTAGTCTAGTCTATAATCTATTCTATTCTATTCTATTCTATTCTATTCTATTCTATTCTATTCTATTCTATTAATAAAGTTTAAAAAGAATCATTGATGCCTTCCCTATGGTCTCTCTTTCTCTGAAAGAAACATGATTGAGATGAGACATGATCAATGGCATACAAAATCATGCATGACAGAGATAAAGTGGACAGGGAGAGATTTTCCCCTCTCGGGATCAGCTGCTGGGGAAGGCTGGAAAATTTCCAACGGGGGAAAAAAGGAAGTACTTCTTCACATAATGAACCTTTCAAATTTCATTACGTCGAGAGGTGTTGATGGCACCAACTAAGCTGGACGCCTTAAAAACGAATGGGATGAATTCACAGAAGTCGGATGGATTAGGAATGCTTGCTCTTTTAGACTCTTGCTCTGGAAAAGGAGGCTCTTGCAGTCCTACCTCTGGATAGTGGAAAGCATGCCAGCAAAGTTTGGTTGTGAAGGAACAACAGTAGGAAAGTGATACGGATGGTCCTTGACTTACCATTGGAGCTGAGCCCATAATTACAGTCATAAATTGTGATAACTAAATAGGGTAATTATATGACCACGACCGATTTTACATTATTTTAATGTGGTGGGTCATCAAATGAACTGTGATTGTTAAGCAAACCATGACTTGCTTATGGGGCATTTTTTGGCGGAAATCAGACATAAATGCCAGTTTCTTGTAAAACCATCATAAATTGCAACCATGTAACCACAGGATGCTGCAACCATCCATCATAAATGCAACTGGGTTTAGGATTAGGGTTAGTGTTGTGGCCCAGCCAGCTCCGGATGAGCTGCTGATGGACTCCTCTAGTGAGGAGTCCTATGGATCTGCTCTGGAGGAGGAGGGCGACCTTGAGATAGCAAGGCTGGTCATCAGGAGGCACCTGGGTCTTGGAGTAGTGGGGAGGATCAAGGCCAGTTTGTCTCTGATGCTAGGTTAAGACGGGCTGAAAAAAGAAAGCTTCAGTTGCAGCAGAGGTGAACTCGGAGGAGGTGAATTAGTCCCAGCTGCCTAATGACTGGCCCCTCCCAAGAGGGTTTAAAAGGAAGCCTCTGCTAAGGAAGTCCTTGCAGAGAACAACGTGCAATTTCTAGGTTCGAGTGTCTTGAGTTCGTGTGAAGAAGCTTTGTCTCTGTCATTCAGCCAAGCAGCCAAGAGTCTTGTAATTAGTTGAAGGAAGGGGGGTCAGAACAGGTTAGTATCCAAACTGCAGTTACATGACTATTGGGGAGGGGGGGCTGGCCATTGGAACTTTGAATCTGGGTCATTTTGGAGGGTCTGTCTTAATTTCGAGCGGCTGCTAAGCCACCAGTCATAAGTCAAGAACTGTGTGTCTCCACTTCCTGCTTGCAAGCAACCCATAAATATCTGATGAAGAACTAAAGGATGGACCAAGATAATCCTTGGGTGATTGAACAAGGCTGTTTATAAGTTCCTAGATTCATTTTCTTTTTACTGAAAGAGAATTTAACATAAGGTTAAAGAAGTACAGAAATATAAAAAGAAAACTGAAAAAGAAGAAAGAGATTTAAAAGAATAAAAAAGAACAAGTGAAGAATGTGAAAAAAAAGAGAAAAGGAAAAAGAAACAAAAATATCTAAAGAAATCACTTCCAATCTTCATTGCAGTAGTTACTGACAATTCCATCCTCCAAAGTTACACATCATCTGCTTCCAATAAACAAAACTTTTAAATCACTAAATCCTGAGATCAGCCATTCAATGTTGTCCATTCTCAGCAAAAAGCCCAGAAAGGGTTTCCAATCTTTTATAAAGATAATTGTTTCCTTCTTAATCAAACAAATCAATTTAGCCATTTTTGCAAGCTCTGCCATCTTCATGATCCATCCCTCCACATTATGGGTATTTCTTTGCTCTTTTACATTTGCGCATATAATAACCTTGGTGCAGTTATCATGAATAAAATCAAATGTCTGCAGGCCTTTTCTAGCTGATTGCCCATTAGTTCTAATAAGAAAAATTCCATTTTCATCTGAATATTAATCAGTCTAAGTATTTGTGCCCAGTATCTTTAACGTTCTGCACAAGTCCACTTGTGCAGAATGATAAAAATGTCCCTTCGTGTTTTTCACATTTCCAATATTGATTAGAAGTACCTTTATCCATCTTAGACAAATTTGCTGGTGTCATATACCAACAGTACATCATTTTAAAAAGAGTTTAAAAAAACCCCTCTTTTAAATTATAGGACAAGGTGAATTTCAAACCTTATAACCATATTCTTTCTGTTGATTCATCTGAATATCATAGCCAAAATTCTTAGCCATGTATTCTTACCATGCATTCTTTAACTTGCTCTTTTCCCTGTTTAATTTTTTTTGAGAGTTTGGAAATTCTGTTACAGGAAGGGAGGGAAGGAGGGAGGGAGGGAGGGAGGGAGGGAAAGAAAGAAAGAAAGAAAGAAAGAAAGAAAGAAAGAAAGAAAGAAAGAAAGAAAGAAAGAAAGAAAGAAAGAAAGAAAGAAAACCTCTTGGGGTGACAATCTTAAAGGAATTTTAGGAGAAGTTTTTATGGACTCTAATATGTAACAACCACCTGAAAACAATTTTCCCCCTTTAAAAACGCTGTTAATAACCATTACTGTCTGGGTTTACAACCAGTGGAAAACAATCCCCTCCCTAAAAAAACAGTGTTACAAGTGTCTCTTTAATGGGATCTGGTTTAACATTACAGTGAAAAAGGAGAAAGAGAGAAATCAACAACTAGAATCACCAAATGGTATTGCTGAAACAGCTTAAATGCCAGAGGGCAATTTGGATGAATCCCATCATGGATAATGCCAACTAAGTTCTTGTTCTTGGCATGTTCTTGCTGAAGGGCAAGCTGTGCCTTAGAAGAAGTCAGAGATGAGCTGGCAGAGCCCGAGGGAGGGCTGAAATGCATCATCAGTTTGGAATCATTGCGCAGCCTCAAGAATTCCAGCCCTCCAAGAATGCTAGCCCTCCATGAATTCTGCTGGCCAATTTAGCTTGGACCATTATTAATTGCTCAGATTCATGGGTACAGGTGGCAAGAATAAACTCTTCGTGCTTTGAATTCAACTCCTGTTCCTGGTTATCATTCATTGGCATTCTTCAGTCTCCAAAGACTATGGTATCATGCTCTGGAAAGAAGCCCTAAAACAGCACCTGGTGTGGCTAAAAAGGCCAATTCAGGAGTGGCAATCCCTTTCACACTGAGGGCAGATGCATTCTGTCCCCTGACCAGCCCCAGATTTCGCTGGTTCCGGAATGGCCTCTTTGCCTCAGCCTGCCGAACAAGTGTCTCTCTGAATTGGAGAAGGCCATGCTGCGTCTTTAGCCCCCAAGCTGAACGATCAGAGGTCAAGGTTTCCCAGCTGATAATGTCCATTCCCAAGACCTTTAGATCCCTCTTGCAGATACCCTTATATCGCAGCTGTGGTCTCCCTCTGGGGCGTTTTCTCCGCACTAATTCTCCATACAGGAGAACTTTCAGGATCCAACCATCAGCCATTCTCACGACATGTCTAAGGCAGCGTAGACATCGCTGTTTCAATAGTGTATACATGCTAGAAATTCCAGCACATTCTAAGGCTGCGCTATCATGCCAGGTGATGCCAAGAATATCCTGGTCATAGGCATCCATCTATCTCCACTTCAAGGCAGGAGGCATTGTCTGTTTCAGTATGATTTTAATATCAGCGGTGGAGCAGTGGCAGTATTCTGCCGGTTCTTACTGGTTTGGGCAAACCGGTAGCGGCTGCTGCTGGAGACTCCGCCCACCCACCCCGACATAATGCATGACCTTCTGCGCATGCAAACTGGTAGCAAAGGTAAGTGAATCCCACCACTGTGGTGGAGGCTGCTGAGTGAAACAGCCTTGTTGTGGGAACACCAGTGGTGGGATTCTCTACCCTAATGACCAACTGGGTAGGCGTGGCTAGGTGGTCATGTGACTAGGTAGGTGTGGCCAACTCGACGTCAGTCACATTGAAAAGTGCCTAATCTCGCCTGGTCCTGCCTTGCTCTTGCCCCTCCCCACTACTCCTTGTCACGCCCGGCCACTCACCTCATCCGAGCGAGTTGTTTTCAAATAAAGAGTCTTGGTGAGTCTTATCTTGTGCAAATACATAACAAACATCTTGACTTCAGGTTTGATGCATCTTGCAAAGTATTACTGCTCAATCTAGTCTCCTTTCCTACTAACAGGTCCACTTCAGGTTGTAATTTGCTACAACCTCTCTTGTCTTTTGTATCATTCTATGGGAGATTATTCTGAAATGTTACCTGAGATGCTTGCAGACGTTTACAAGTTTGTTTCCTCCAACCCTGTTTTCGCCTGCGATTTTGGCATTCCTTCCTCCTTTTTAAACAAAGTAGGGGTTCAGGTGCTGGCCTTGAAACCAAGAGGCTCTGAGTTCTAGTCTTATTTTAGCCTTGAAAAAAATGGCTGAGTGGCCAGTTACTCTCTCCCAGTACAATTCACTTCTTAGATTGTGGCTGTGGGGAAATTACAAGGAGGAAGGAATACGAGATACGTTCTCTGCCTTGAGTTCCTTATAAAGTAATAAAGACAGGATAAACATCCAACAAAATAAATAAATCATTTGTGAGAACGATGTCCTTCTAAAGGAGAAGGGGCTGCTGACTACCTTGTCACATTCCTTACACTATTGCATTTATTACTATTACAATTAACCTCTGGAACAGCTTGCCTCCAGAAGTTGTGAATGCCCCAACCCTGGAAGTCTTTAAGAAGATGTTAGATAGCCATTTGTCTGAAATGGTATAAGGGGGGTTGGACTAGAAGACCTACAAGGTCCCTTCCAACTCTGCTATTGTATTGTATTGTATTGTATTGTATTGTATTGTATTGTATTGTATTGTATTGTATTGTATTGTATTGTATTGTATTGTATTGTATTGTATTTCATTTTTATCCACTTGATTTTTCTCTACTTTTTGGTTTAGTCTTCAATGATGGCATAGCCTGGGGAATTCTTACCTGTCTCACATGCCAGGGTCATGTGGGAAAGCCTCAGGTAAGCACATCCATGTGATTGACAGGCAATGCCAGCAGAAATCACTGAGCAGCTACATTAAGACAGAAAGGTGGAAGCACCAGGGTGCAAAAAGCAGAGGATCTCGGGAGAAGATAGCTGAGACGTCTACCTTTCATCCAACCTAGTCAACTACAGAAAGGTAGGAAGGTGACCTCCGCCTCTTCCGCAAGTGTCTTAAGACACATTTGTTCCATCTAGCCGGCCTAGCGTAGCCCCCTATACTGACTTTTAGATAGTTTTTAAATTTGGGGATTTTAATCTGGTTTTAGCACAGGTTCTATTGAATTAGTTTTTTAAATTTTATATGATGTTTGTATGTATTTTAATTTTCCTGTGCGCCGCCCTGGGTCCGTTTGGAGAAGGGCGGGGTATAAATTGAATAAATATAATATAAATATAGGTCATCCATGTCTCTTCTGCGTGCTCTTTCCTCTGGAAATTTTGAGATTGTTTCAAATGGACAGTGCAAAAATTGCCCCAGCTCTACAATACTGATGATCTTTCTAATGATCTTTCACTTTTAATCTAGAAAAGTGCTGATGGGATTTAAAAAGCAAATTCAACCATTCGACCCATTTAGTCCATTTTGCCAAACATCTTCTCAACTCACAATAAAATAGCACTGTTCCAATATTTGAGGGCTCCTACAAAAATGAGGGGGGTCCATCTATTTTCCAAAGCACTAAAAGGCACGCAAGAAACAATGGATGGAAACTAACCAAAGAGAGAAGCAATAATAATAATAATAATAATAATAATAATAATAATAATAATAATAATAATAATAATAATAATAATAATAATAATAAATTTATTTATAGACCGCGTCCTCTCCCCAAAGGGACTCGGAGCAGTGACCTAGGACTAAGGAAAAATTTCCTAAAGATGAAACCAATCAACCAATGGGATAGCTTGCCTTCAGAAGTTGTGGGTAACTAAAAGCTTTCAAAAAGAGCGAGGGAAGTGCACCCCAAAAGGTTGGCGCCAGAAACCACTAAAACAATGTAGAAAACTTAAACATTCCTCTTTAGAAAAAGTCAAAGAAAGTAGAATCTTGTCAGATTTGAACACTGGGCCCAACAAAACTATTACAACAGGCAGCATAACTATGACTAACTAGACTATTTTTTCTGTCCCTAAATTTTCATTTCTTGGTGCAACTCTCTAAATCATTGGACATTTTACAACATGTGGACTTCAACTCCCAGTATCCCCTAGGAACCAGTTAAACAATTTTTGGAGTTCAAGCCCACTTGTCTTAAAATCCCCAAGGATAAGAGACCCTGTGTGGAATGTCCAATAAACAACCCTCAACTTCTCACAAAATGTCCTCCAATTTCTGACATTGCCAGAATGACTTAGGTTTGGTTTTTGAATCTCTTGCTGGGACTTTTTCTGCTAAATACTTTTAGAAAATCCTCTCTTAGTCCATGGCATTTGATGGCGAGCAATGTCAAGCATTAATTAATTGTGAAGAAGGATTTATGTCCAAAATAGTGTGATAGCGGATTCCTGCATTGGGCAGAAAGTTAAACTCAATTATCTCCATCTTATCTTATTCTTATCCTTTCCATCTCTTCCATTCAGTGATTCCAAACTGTCAGCCTGATGAGGTGACCCCAAAAATATTGGTTAGGACAGGGGAAGACCAACCAGTTGCTGCATGCAGTTTCCATTCATTAAAGGTTTTCTCCTGGTCTCTTCTTTGCTGAGCTTGGTGCTAACCCAGGCACAGAAAAATAAAACTTCAGGAGGACTTGCCATTGTTAAGGCATTGAGAGTTACATCCTTAATTTTTTTTTTCTGGGGGGGGGGGGGAATAGAATTCTTTATTGGCCAAGTGTGATTCGACACACAAGGAATTTTTCTTTGGTGTGCATGCTGTCAGTGTACATCAAGAAAAATAAAATAAAATACATTCATCAAGAATCATAAGGCACAACACTTAGTGATAGTCATAGGTTACTAATAAGCAATCAAATCATACTAGGAAACAAATAAAACAATATAAATTGTAAAGATACAAGCAACATGGTTATAGTCATAAGTGGAAAGAGAGAGGTACTAGGAAGGAAGAGAAGAAGAATAGTAACACAGTCTTCGTATTTCCTCTCTTGTTAAAACATAGTTGTCCGATGCTTCCTGGGACTTGTGTGACCCGCTCAGTGCTTTGGAAAGGATTGTGTTGGAATAGAATACAATTGGATTTTTTTTTTAAATGGAAAACAACAACAACAACAGTGGAACATTCTTGAGTTCACTGCATTCTGGTTGCCATAGAGATGGGGTGCATCTCTGGGAAGATTGCAGGATGACTCCTGCTTTTCTTCCCCTCTTTCCCAAACAGCAGTGGCTCAAAGAACTGGTGCATCATACAAAATCTAACCTGTTTTGGATTCGTGATTTAATTCAATCTGGCGTCTGAATGCCATTTGGAAAATCAATCCAGTTTGATTCAGGCATCCAAACAACATTGTCAAATCAAACAGATTCAATTCAGACTTTCTAATCAATTTGGCATAGATAGATAGATAGATAGATAGATAGATAGATAGATAGATAGATAGATAGATAGATAGATAGATAGATAGATAGATAGATAGATAGGATAGACACAGAGAGAGAGAGAGAGAGAGAGAGAGACAGAGAGAGACAGAAACAGAAACAGATAAGGTAGGTAGATAGATTGGTAAGTAGTTATCTAGCTAAGTAGATGATTAGATAAAGATAGATAAATGCCAGATAGACAAATGCCAGTTTAGGCATTTGCTTAAGTTGCCTTCCGATGTAATCAAGAAGTTGAATATTTGCAGAGCAAATAGCATCATTTTTAGAATCTTACAGAAAGTTATAGATTCCAGCTCGAAAACATTTCGCCTCTTGAAGGGGCATCTAACTAGTACCTCACCATCAGTAGGTCCATCCAGATACATCCATGCACTGAACCATCCTCTCTCAAACAAAGGTTTTACTCTGCTGGGCAGCAGACGAGGTCCTGTCCTAGTGTAGCCATGAAACCCAGGCACCCCAAGTTTGGCATGGAGATGATAAGATCTTGGTCCCTGACTTTGAGAGAGACGCTTTCACCTTTGCAAAGGGGCTTCTTTGCCCACCCAAAAACACAAATCACCAAGTAATTGGCAAAGCAAAATGCTTTTTAGCAAGGAGGGCTAAGTCCTTTTATAGAAAGAAACGATACATACATTTGTGCATGTAATATGTCAGAAAGCAAGTGATCAAACAATAAAAGGCATCGATTACAAGTGAGACTTGAACAATAGGAAACACTGATTCTAGATAACGTTCTACAAGCTGCAAATTTATGGGTTACATTACTGTTTCCCACCTGGGTTTGTATCTTAATGCTTGCATGTGTATTCAAGGTCTTTCAGAATGCTTTCTCTATTGTTTAGTGCTGAAAAGACAAGTTCTTGCATACCAAATGAAGTGGCCAAGTAGGGGGGAAAAACATGTTTTTCCTGAAGTTAAAAAAAAAAAGGAAGCCTAGACTGCCAGGTTAAAAATGCTAATATAAAGCTTTTAAAAAGGATGATGATGAAGCCTAAAATTCCAGAGAATTGGTCCATTTTGGCTGACTATTATGGTCAGCCTCAACTTTGTTTGCTTGCTATTGGCTGCCATAGAAACAGGGAGGGTGGGGGCTCATGGTATGGGGGGGGGGAATTGCTAGGTGCTGGAGGAGTTTTCATGAAGGGAGTTTTGTTCTCACCATCTTCTGTGCATGCTGATGGCCGGTGTTTGGTCTTGGACAAGGTCAACTGTCTCTGCATACCAGCTGAATGAGGCCGCTTGAAGATGCGCCCCACGTGACACCTTTGGGAGTTGTAGTTTGGACATTGGGTTGGGGTAATTGGGTGGAGGGTCTTGGGCAAACGTTTGACATGTTCACATTTGCGCTTTTTTCAAATTCAAATTCAAATTCAAATTTATTAACCGCACCCTCTCCCCACAGGGACCCGGGGCGGTGCACAGGAGAAGCTAAAAACAATATACAATAAATACAAAATACTATACTTTAAAATATAATTAAACAATGATACCCGTGCTAAAAATAATTAAGATTAAAAACCCATTAAAATACACTTGGAATCAATAGACAGAGAGAACTATTCAAGGCCGGCCAGTCGAAAGAAATAGGTCTTCAATTTTGCACGGAAGGAGCGGAGGTCGGTGGTCGTTCTAATATCAGGGGGAAGGTCGTTCCAGAGGGCCGGGCCCGCCACAGAGAGAGCCCTTCCCCTGGGCGTCGCCCGCTGACAAAGTCTAGTGGACGGCACCCGGAGAAGTCCCTCTCTGTGGGAGCGAATCGGTCGTGAGGATGTGTGGGGCAGGATCCGATCTCGCAGATAGCTAGGTCCTGAGCCATGGAGCGCTTTGAAGATGATAACTAACACCTTGAAGCGCACCCGGAAGACGACACGTAGCCAGTGCAGCTCGCGCAAGAGCGGTGTAACGTGGGTGAACCTGGTGGTCCCCATAATTGCTCGCGCGGCTGCATTCTGAACTAACTGAAGCCTCCGGGTGCACCTCAATGGGAGCCCCATGTAGAGAGAGTTACAGTAGTCCAGTCGGGATGTCACGAGGGCATGAGTGACTGTGCGAAGGGCGTCCCGATCCAATAGGGGGCGCAATTGGCGAACCAGGCGAACCTGGTAGAACGCCCTCCTGGCCACGGCTGTCACTTGCTCTTCCATAGACAGCCGGGTATCCAGGAGGACACCCAAATTGCGCGCCCCATCCACAGGGGCAAGATGTTCGCCCCCTATGGCCAGCGTTGGAGAGAGCTGGTTGAATCGGGCGGCCGGAAACCACAGCCACTCGGTCTTGGTCGGGTTGAGCCTAAGTCCGTTACTTCCCATCCATTTTTTGCCTCAGATCTTGCTTCACTTTAGCTGTTTTCATTTCATGTCCAGTAAAAGTACCTTTCTCTCTACTCAAATGGAGTTAGGGGATTTTCTTTCTTGGATACTGAATGAGGCACGCCTGACAATTATTTAGTTTGATTTCTCTATTCAGGTTATCAGCAGAGAATAAGAAATCTTTCCTATTCAGGCCCTTTTCTGCAGATGCCATGGGCTTGTCATCCCGCACACTAGTCTAAGAATGCAATAACATAATCCTTGCTGCCTCTCCTCTCCTCTCCTCCCCTCTCCTCTCCCCTCCCCTCCTCTCCCCTCCTCTCCTCTCCTCTCCTTGTTAGAAGAGAGAAGTCTCAGTCGGAACACTCAGATAAGTGGCTCAACCACCCTTATTCAAAACATCTCCTTAATTTCCAGAGTATCTCCTATCCCACCACCCAATATACCCTGTTCCCCATAAGGTTCTCTCTTTTGCAGACAGCAAATACTAAATTTCATTCCAGTCCAGGATACAAGCCTTCCTTTTTCCCCCCTGCGGTTAAACTGATGCTCAGCTGGATTTCTGACCACTGGGAAAATATCACATCAGAAGAATCTTTCTATAGATCTCCGCGTGCAATTATATCAACATTGGTCTCTCTGCAGCGTACAGGACTCAATGCAGCAATCAGAAGTGACTACTGCCTCCCTCCACCCTGGAAATAAAGAATCAGATAGTAACTTGAAATGCCAACTTTGATGCCAAAGACGCAAAGAGAAAGAGAGGGGGGAGGGGGGGAGAGAATAACAATGTCAGAAATGTTCATATCTCATACCAATTTCATGCCAATCTAGTTAAGGTTTTAGGCGACATCTACATTTATTAGCATTAGCATGAGGAAGACAAAAAAGACAATGAGAAGTCCATGGGGAAAATTGTGGTAAACCTTCTCACTTGGCCTGTGATGTATCAGGATGTTGATTTAGGTATGGCAGTCAAAGCTGCCGTATCTAAAGATGAAGCAGGCATGTAAGCAAAGTGGATAAAAGGTAGAAATCTTGTCAAAAAGATCCTTTCAGGAGATAGATAAGAAGGAGCTTGGTCGTTAAGGAAAAATGTCACCTAAACCAGACAAGAGAAGTTGGGACTGAGCAGATGGGAAACCCCTCCCCAAATCATACAATCATAGAAATCATAAAAAGACTGAAAGGGATCTTGAAGGTCCTTTAGTCCAATGTTCTGCCCAAGACCAGGGTCCATCTACCATCCCAGAAAAATGGACGGCCAATCTTTCCTGAAAACCTCAATTGATGGAGCACTCACATCTCCAGGAGACAAGCCATTCCATTGATTAATTGTTCTTACTGTCAGAAAGTTTCTCCTTAGTTCCAGGTGGAATCTGTCTTTAAGAAGCTTCTACACTGTGTGGTGGCTCAGTGGCTAAGATGCTGAGCTTGTAGATCAGAAAGGTCGGCAATTTTGTGGTTTGAATCTCTATGTAACAGAGTGAGCTCTCCCATTACTTGTCCCAGCTTCTGCCAGTTCGAAAGCATGTGAAATGCAAGTAGAAAAATAGGAACCACCTTTGATGGGAAGGTAACAGTGTTCCATATGCTTTCAGTGCTCCATATGGCAGCCACATGACCATGGAGCTGTCTTTGGACAGCACTGGCTCTTTGGCTTTGAAACAGAGATGAGCACCATCCCCTAGAGTCAGGAACGACTAGCACATATGTGTGAGGGGAATCTTTACCTTTATCCTATGCTTCTTGTCTGCCCTCTGGAGAAGAAGTTCACCTGCTCATCTGTGTGACTGCTTCTCAAGTTCAGGAAGGAAGCTATCATGTTACTCCATCAACAGCTACTAAACTTGAAAATTAACAAGACAAGAGTAGTTACTAATCCTGTTGATCAACAAAGCAAAGATGTTGGGGGATAATAGGGGTTCTGAAGGCTATTTAGTCTTTCAGTTGATTTTGGATCCAGACTTGACAGCTTCTGTCCCTCTGGATAGTGCCTGGAAGCCTAATTAAGAAGGGTATGGATAGGTGTGGATGAGTGTATGTGTAAGTATGAGAAAGAGCAAGTATATCCGTTTTTAGCAGTAAAGTTTTAAATTCACTGGGTCTCACTGAGTGTGACTATTTTGCAGGGCTGTGAATGTGTTACACACCTGAGAGTGTGTGTAAACAACACTAAGCTGCAATGCAACAGGAATAATAGCAATGGATTAAGCACAATTAAATGTTCAAAATAAAATGTCCCAAATATATAAACATACATTCATGTATTCTGTTAAAGGTGGCAAGGTTCTTTTTACTACGATAATGCTAAAAAGTCACATTTGTTTTTAAGATTCACTTTTGCATATGAGATGCCCTGCAAGACTCTCACAACTTTTCATCAATCCTTCAGTAATTATTGTTATTTATTAAATTTATATACCCACTGTCTCACTCTGCAAAATGACTCAGGGTGGTCAAGAATTAAAATAATAAGTATTAAAATATTTAAAACATTAGATACAAAGACAATAAGCAAAAGGTAAGATGGTAAGTGCAATGGTAGCATTTTCTCATTAAGTCCACCAGCCACCAGAAATGGTTTACTAGAGGTATATATAGGACACCTACTGGGACTGCCACCCCCAAATGCATTGTTCTCAGTTCCATGCCCTTAGCTATGAATGGTCTGCTGGAGCAAAGGCCCTTGTGAAACTTCAAGAGACAAACAGATCATTAGCCTAATAGAAGAATGATGGAAGGCTGAGGAGCAAAATCCAACATATACTTCATTATATATATCTGTGTGTGATGATTCTGTACCATCAAGTTGCTATCAAATCTTAGTAACCACCTACCTAAAGATTTCCCCCAGGATGATCTGTCTTAAACCTGGTCCTTCAGGTCTGCCAGTGGCACATTGACCAGGACTCTAACTGACTCCATCCACCTTGTGGTTGGTTGTCCACTTCTTCTCTGTCTTTCCATGCCTTATCTGCAGGAGCTTCTTTCTCAATGGAACACCTTTTTCCTTCTTTCCTAGAATATAGAATTATAGGGCTTGAAGGGACTTTGGATGTCTTCAACCCCTGCTCAAGGCAAGGACGGGGTATAAATTGGATTAATAAAATAAATAAAGAAAGAAACCTCCAACCAGCTTGGTCAAATGGTTGCCCGATCTATTTTTGATCACCTTCATCAACGAGGCACCCACAACTTCAGGAGGCAAGTTATTCTGTTGATTAATTGTGCTCAAATCTTTTTTCTTACTTCTAGGGTGAATCTGTCCTTAATAAGCTTCCACCCATTGATTCTTGCCTTGTTCTCTGGTGTTTTGGAAAATAAGTCAATCTCCTCTTCTCTGTAACAGCCCCCCAAGCACTGGAAGATAGTTATGATGTCCTGTAATCCTTCAATAGGTTAAATGAACCTATGTAGCTCTCCGAACCATTTGCCATATGTTTTAGCCTCCATAACCTTTATCATCTGCATTGTCTTCTCCACTCTTTCACAATTCTATTTCCCTGAGTGTCATATAATCTGCTTGCACACCTCTCAGTATAGGGAGCTCTTTACCTGAGAAGATGCACTCACACACCAGGATTAACTTGCTCAGTGTGCACATTTATTAAGGATTTGAGTGTGTGGGAGAGAGTATGTAATTCAGTGAAATATACACATTCAGTCTGTTTTGTTAGCTTATGGTTCATATTGTACAAACTTAGAAAACTGGTTAATTCAGTAAGAAGATTAAAGGTGTTGTAAAAACATCACCCCTTCTCATTATAAGTGGATTTTGGAGGGTCAAATTACATATTGTTTGACTCTTGGGGATTTTTCCTTTCTAAGTTAAAACAGTCATTTTTGAAGATAAGAAGGAGAAGGAGGTTAATTGATTCCTATTTCTGTCTGAAAGCAGTATGGATTTAGCTAAGAATTAGCCCCACTAAATGTAATTTGATTTATTTTACAACCCACATGCATATAATTTTACTTATTCTTATGAAAATGTCTTACTATTGCCATATTTTGGGACGACCTTTCTTATGTAACTAGCTATGTTAATTTGAACTTCTTTCCCTGTTAAGCAGTAAGAGCAGCATATGGTTAACAGATAACAGATGAAGAGAGTTGGAATGGACCTTGCAGGTCATCTAGTCCAACCCCCTGTCCAAGCAGGAGACCCTACATCTCTACCTAGAATTGAACTCACAACCTCCTGATTGGGAGGCGAGAGCTCCACCTCTAGGCCACAGCAGCAGATTTCAATATGATTCAGTATGATTCAAGGCAAGGGTGTTGATTTGAAATCTCCATCCGTTTGCTTCAACAAGTGTCATCTCCTCCCTCATTTTGTGTCTGTCTTCATGACCTTCAGTGAAGCATTATATTTCTAGCTGGTTTTAGCAGTGCTGGGAGCAACATGGGGTAGGGAGGTATTGAGCAAAATAGCTAATTTGCTTCACTCGTTGAATTTTACTCTACAAAATCAAATCTCATCGATCCCTTGGGATTCTGGTTGTTTGCATGCACAATGTAATGATTAGGAGTTCTTCAAAATGAGAAATTTTTTTCTGGAGAATATTTATGGAGCGAAATAATCCCAGGAGGCAGTAAGCTTGGATTAAAAACCCAGTTTTATTTTGTGAAGGGCAGAATTGCATATAAAATTCATTTTTTGAGAATCCCAGTATGATCTGGTTGAACTTTCCTAGACAAACCCACCACAAAGCACTTCCTAAAGTTTAATTTTTAAACTGTATTTATAGTCTTTTCAAAAAATTACATGAAATAAAAGACAAATCTAAGGAACAGATGAAGGGTTCCGAGTCTTTACAAGATATGCAATGAACAACAAGTTGCTAAGAGAAGCCCACATAAGACTTATTAAGAAAACAATTAGAACACAAACTCTACAAATGGCAAGAGATACAGGACTGCAACTACTACTGGAAGGATACAGGATGAAATGTTATAATACAAATTAAGTTAAACTCAGTTAAACATTGAGTGTTATGTATAAAATAAAGTAATATTATTATTAATAATTTAATTTGTATACCACCCTCTCTCCCGTAGGGACTCAGGGCGGTGCACAGGAATAATAAAGGATAAAATACATATAAATACAGTCGACAGATAAATTTAAAATTAAATTAAATAAATTTAACCTGTGTTAAAATAATAAGAAACCCTATTAAAATGATAGTAAAAACACACTATGCCAGCCTGGCCGCATGAAAAAAGTAAGTCTTTAATGTTCGCCGGAAGAGGCGAAGGTCTGTGATGGTACGATGGTCAGGGGGCAGGTTGTTCCAGAGGGCTGGGCCCGCCACAGAGAAGGCCCTTCCCCTGGGAGCCGCCAGCCGGCATTGTCCAGCGGACGGCACCCTGAGGAGGCCCTCCCCCTGGGAGCAGACAGGTCGGATGGAGGTATGTGGCAGGAGGCAGTTTTTTTTTTTTAATAGATATTTTTATTTTATTTTCGATTTTCAAAGTAAATAACAACATATATACTGTTACATAGCCAACATCATATTATATTATTAAATGTTTACATCATTCCATTTTACCATCATTTCATTTTACCATCAACACCCTGAAAACTCCCGGAGGGCTCTTCTGCTCTCCATACACCATATTTGTGCCTTATCCATCATTTTCTTTCCCCTTTCTCCTCCTCCTCCCTACCTCCTTTCTTCCCTCTGCCCTCCCCTTCTCTACTTCCCCTTCTTCTCTCCTTCTCCTCTCTCCCCTTTCCACTCCTCCTTTCTCTTCTCCTCTTCCCCCTCTTTGCCCTCTCTCCTTTCTCTCTCTTCTTCCCAGAGAGAGAACTGCAGGAGGCAGTTCTGAATAACCAGGACCCATGCCATGGAGCGCTTTGAAGATGGTCACCAAAACCTATAATAGTAGTAGTCAAATAAATGATTAATAATGATAATGTATATGTACACATTGAGAATATGAAATTTTATATAAATTGTAAGTGAGGACTATGGAGATGATGTCAAAAAGCTTTGTTATAAAAGATAAACAATTCTATATAGAATTGAATATAAAGCTATAATACTACTGGATGATTTTAGGATGATGCAATGCAATGCCATAATATAAATCTATTTTAAATTTAGAATATCTTATATAAAGAGGATATAATAAAAGTTATAGTCAATGAATGTTTAATAATCAGTCAAATGATATTGATTTGATAATATGTGATCTTATATGAATTCTAAGTGATGACTATGGAAGGGATGCACAGAAGACTTGCAACCAATTGACACACTGTTAGTAATGGAAGATGCTTCTATGTTCTTTGTCTTGTTTGTTTGTGTTTGTTTAAAAATAAAAACTTAAAAAAAATAAAAATAAAAGACAAATCTAAAGAAAAAAAAGGGAAGAAAAAAAAAGATGCATGAAAAGAAAAAAGAAAGAAAAGCTATGAAATATAATCACTTCTGACTTTTCCTAATTAAAATCTTACCATCTTCTCTTAGGTGCTACACAAATCCCTTCAACCCCTCACTTAGACCACATCTTTTTAATCCTGAAATCCATAAATCATCAATATTTTTTTCTTTCAGCAAAAAGCCCATTTAAGAGTTCCATACTTTCTGAGGGTTCCAATGCAATTAAATTCCAATACAATTCAAAACTGAAGGTTTCAAAAGAAACTAACGTATTAAAATATTAATAAATTGCCCTTTATAATTCAATCTCAAAGCATGATATCAGTGAATATAAATGAAACAACCAGATGAGGCTAAAAATAATTGAAGGAACAAAGTGCATTTGGGAAAACGTTGCATATTCAAATGTGTATTTTAACAACTACATACATATCAATATTTGTGCTGACTTTGTTAAACCTAAATGTGCAGCTTCCAATGAATATAGGTTGTAAAATATGAACAAACAGGTTAAAAAAAAAGAAATATGGGTTGGAAGCGTATGAATTTGTTGAATGCTATTTTCACCAATTATTGCCTTTTCCTGAGAATTTCAATTCCTTTGCATGCTTTATTCATAAAATTCTGGTTTTCTAAATGTGATGTTGATCAGGACAAAAATAAAAATGGCTAGGTTTTAATGGTAGGTAATGCATGTTAAAATGGGTGGACTTCAACTCCCCAAATTTCTGAGCCAAGGAATACAGACCAATAGGGCTGGAAGGGATCTCTAGTTCAACCTCTTGCTCAAGGAAGGACCCCACCCTTCACAGGAGTCCCCATGTGCCTGTTTTGGATGCAGGTAAGTGCAGGGCATGCACGGAGGCACGGGGAGGGTGAAAAACGGGCCTACCGTAAGCCTGGGGGAGCCGTTTTCACCCTCCCAGAGGCTCAAGGAAAGCCTCCAGAGTCCTGGGAGGGCAAACATACCCCACCCGCCGTGGTGCAGGAGGCCGACTAGGCAACGCCCACCATGGCCATGCCCACCCAGCAATCAGGCAGAGAACCCCTTGCTCAAAAATTTTAAGCTGCCTTGATCCTCTGAGTATGACTCTCCATGCCAGGTTCAGCTCCCTCATTCTGTGGTCCTCTGCAAATGGACCAGCAGAGATTCATGTTATTAGATCTGAGAGTCAATTCTTCTTAAGCATCATTCCAAGGTAGAGTTTTAATTACTCACAATGCTTCAGAATACTTAATGCCTTTGAAACATTGTGGATGCCATACAGGGGTGGGTTCCTGCCAGTCCTAACCTCTCCTATAGTAGAGGTTCCACAAATCTACATGGCCGTTTAGAACCGGTTCCAGCTCCCTCCCCCCGCCTGTCCGCCCATCATTAAGATGAAGAGCGAGAGGAGGAATTCTGGGAGTTGAAGCCCACAAGTCTTAAAGCTGTCACGTTTGAACACTCCTGGGGTTTTTTTTTCTAAAGGGTTAGGGATGCAAGGGTCTTGTCACTTGACAGCTTTAAGACTTGCGTGCTTCAATGCCAGAGTTCCTGAGCCAACATTTTGGTTGCTAAGCAAGAGTGTTGTTAAATGAGTTTCACCACATTTTACAAGTTGGCCACGCCCACCCAGACACATGACTGCCAAGCCACTCCCACCCAGTCACATGGTTGGCAAGCCACACCCACCCAGTCACATGGCTGGCAAGCCACTCCCACCCGGTCACACAGTTGGCCAGCCACTTCCACCCAGTCACATGGCTGCCAAGCCACTCCCACCTGGTCACATGGCCAGCAAGCCACTCCCACAAAGCAGGCCACACCTACAGAAGAAGTTCTAAAAAAATTTGAAACCCACCACCAATGCCATAGCTACCTGTTGCCATTTGTAATGTTCTTGTTGTCTACTGTTGCACAGTTGTGGCACAATTGTCTACAGTGGCAGCAATAATCAGGTTTTTTCCCCCAGGACAGCTCAAAATACACAGTGATTCACTTGCGACAAAGAAGTCAGAGAAGGTATATAGAGCTAATTGTGTGTCACAAAGTTTTCGTATTTTTCTCCAAGTCTTTTTCCTTCGCTTTGATAGGCAGTGAATTGATAGCATTCTTTGTTTTCAAAGAATGGGAATCTAAGGAAACTCTCATAGATGGAGGGTGGTATCCATGCATTTACTTTAGTGATGATGAGTTAGCAGAGAAGGGTATGTGTCTCCTCAGTCACCATATAATAACGTTTGCCATGCTCTCCATCCTCCATCCCATTAACCTTGTAGAAAGGCTCTCCTGGGACATTTTTCAGATCAGAAAAGTGAGACAGTAGGAAGGTTACAAAGTGGCAGAGCCCCCTGTCACCACCCTCCACCTTTCTGCAGCAATGAAGATGGCTCCCGAGTAAATTTGAAATGAATTCGAATGCACACCTCTGCCAATGAAGCAGAAAAACTGAGCTTTCTTTTTCACAGAAAGAAAAATGGTTAGGAACAGTTGGAAAATGGTACAGGTAGTCAGCAGCAGAGCTGTTGTTAGTTCTCATTGAAAGCAGAGGTGGCATTCAGCAGGTTCTCACCAGTTCTGGAGAACCAGTAGGGGAAATTCTGAGTAGTTTGGAGAGCCGGTAAATACCACCTCTGGTGGGCCCCGCCCCCATCTCTTCTCCTCCTCCCGAGTCCCAGCTGATCGGGAGGAAATGGAGATTTTACAGCATTCTTCCCTGGCCACGCCCACCAAACCACCCCCCACCAAGCCATGCCACGCCCACAGAACTGGTAGTAAAAAAATTTGAATCCTCCACTGAGATGTAGGTGGACTACAAATTTTCCTGACCACCTTATGGAAGTGATTTGTCCTTGCCATCTTCTGGGAGAGGGTCAGGGGTGAAATCCTGGTTCGACCCGGCTCAGCTGAACCGGTAGGGATGATTATCCCTGGTTCTGCGAACCGGTAGTAAAAAAACAAGCTTCCGAGGATCGCGTGGCTCAGCTTTTGCATGCTTTCTGCTACCAACGTAGCAGAAAACATGCAAATGCAATCAGATAAATAGGTACCACTTCATTGGGGCGGTAAGAGCGTTCCATGATGTCAGTCAGGTCACATGACCATGAAAATGTCTTTGAACAGCACTGACTCAATGGCCTTGAAACAAAGATGAACTCCATCTCCTAAAGTCAGCAGCAACCAGTGGAGTAAAATCTGTAGGGACTCCTTACTCTTTGCTTGCTCTGAACATGATGCTCAGGGAGTTAGTTAGATTAGTTTCAGAGATGCCAGCGGATGGATAAAGGTGATCTTCTGGCTGAGATTCCGAGTACAGACTTGATGTCGCATTTTAGACATTATCTTTTATTGAAATCATTCATTATTTCTTCCTGCAGGCTAATGCATTCTAAATTTCAACCCAATGAAAAGTAGCTTAAGTATAAATGTACAAAATTATGTTGCATTCCCCGCCCCCCCAAAAAAATTTCTCAAACGGGGTGGGGAGTAGTTGAAATGCGCCAGTTCCTCTCCTGGTACAATTTCTCTGATAAGTATGCTCTGTTACTGGAAAAGAAGGGTTATATTGTGACAATTAGGGACACAGTGGCTCAGTGGCTGAGACGCTGAGCTTGTCGAGCAGAAAGGTCAGCAGTTTGGTGGTTCGAATCCCTAGCGCCGCGTAACGGAGTGAGCTCCCATTACTTGTCCCAGCTTCTGCCAACATAGCAGTTTGAGAGCATGTAAAGAATGCAAAAGAAGGTAGCAGTGTTCCATGTGTCTTTGGCATTTAGTCATGTCAGCTACATGACCACGGAGACTTCTTTGGACAGCGCTGAACAGAGATGAACACTGCCCCCTAGAGTCGGGAACAGCTAGCACATATGTGAGAGAGGAACCTTTACCTTAACCTGTTTGCAATTTCCATCTAGAGCAAAGGAGATGCACTTCTGCCATAGCTCCCTTATCTCTTCTCCAGAAACAAAATGTAAAGCTTCCATTCCCGTAATTCTGAGGGCCAGTCCTGGTTCTTGGCTGGCGAGCTGCATCATGGATTCCAAAAAGGAGAGGAGAGGAACAAAAATAGAATTGATTTCATTTAAATGCCATGAACATTCCATTCTGTAGGCATTACATTATAGGGGTGGGTTGCTGCCGGCATTATTGCTGGTTCGGCGTGCAAAACCTTTTGCTCTGCTGGCACCTAAAAAGGTCTGCGCATGTGCGCAATGTTATAAAAGGTGGAAAAAATACATTTTTACAATGAAGATTGTTCTGTGCATGCGCAGAACTGAAAATCAAGGTTTGGGGGCATGGCAGGCTGAGTTACTACCTACTCGACAGAACCAGTCTAAAGCGGTAGGAACCCACCACTGTTACATTGTGAGATTTGTTGTTTTATGAGTTGCATTATTTTACAAATTGGATGCGGCCCTCTAGGAGGGCAGCATGTGAACTTTGTCAACAAACAAACAAAGAAGTAGCAAATGTGATTTCATGTCATTGTTTTCCCTCACATTCTATTACAGTGATGGCTAGCCTTTTTGTTGTTGCGTGCCCAAAATGCACATGTGTGAGCAACAGCACGCACGCACATGCCCACACCCATAATGCATTGTGCATGTGACACCCCCCCTGCCGTGTGCCCTACCCCTCCATGCATGCGCATACAACACCCCCCGCTCTCCTGCCCCTTGTGCATGCGCACGCAACACCCACCCCCTGTGGCCCATTTTGGGCCTAGCAGGCCTCCCTGAAGCCTTCTGGGACAAAAAAGGGGGCATGGGGGGCACACCCCACCTCTGCATGCTCCTCCACCCCTCTTGAGTGCATGTGTGACCCCCCTGCCCATGCACGCACGTCTCCCGCATGCACCCTACCCTCCGTGCATGTGCAGCAGAGACCTGGAAGTCAGCTGGCCGCTGGGAGGCGCACACGCATGCGCAATGGAGCTGGCTGCGGTGATGGCTCAAGTGCCTGCAGAGAGGGGTCTGCATCAGTGGTGGGTTTCTGCAGGCTCGCACCTACTCGCAAGAGCCGGATGGTGAAATTTAGAGAGCCGGTGAGAGGGGGTTCCACCGGCAGACCCAAAAGTAAGTCTGGCCTGCCGCTGCCGGTAACCCAATGGGAAGGAAAGGAAAGGAAGGCAGAAAGTAAGAAAATAAAGAAAGAAAGGAAAGAAAGAAAGAAAGACAGAAAGAGAGAGAGAGAGAGAGAGAGAAAGAATTTATCATCACAATTGAGCCCAAAATTTTGGTTGCTAAGCAAGAGCGTTGTTAAATGAGTTTCACCACATTTTACAAGTTGGCCACTCCCACCCTGTCACATGACTGCCAAGCCACACCCACAAAACAGGCCACACCTACAGAGTAGGTTCTTAAAAAAAATTGAAACCCACCACTAGTCTGCATGCTACAGGTGGCCCACATGCCATAGGTTCGCCATCACGGTTCTATCATATGAGAGGTGATGATTTCATAGCAGTTTTTATTGCCAAGATTTGAAAGTCTCCAAGTTCTGAACCATAGAATTTTGCACCCACAGATTTAACCCAAGCTTCCTTCCTTTCCTGTCCCAAATATGCTTTCAGTCCCTGCTGAACATCTCGTGCTTGGCTTAATTCCTTGGAAACAGGGAATCACCCAAACTGATTGCTCCTGGACTCGCTGACTGAAGAGAGAACTGTATTGATGCAGTAGTTAATTTCTTAGATTGAAACCTTTCACTGGCTTAATTGGCAGATTAACAAACTAAAGCCTTAGTTAATCAAACGGCGAAGGCAAATTTTACTCAGTGTATTTATGACTCAAAGGAGCCACTTGCTTCTTTGTAGGATTGTTCCTATCCCAGTATGTTAATATTGCAAAGACCGAAACAGAAAATGTTAAATATTGCTTTACTAAAAATGAGTGGTAGCTGTTACTGATCCCACGCTCCCACTGTCAGCTCAAAAAAGCTGTTGACACTTTCACCACATTGAGATTTAGCAAAATGTGGGTGTCTTCTCACCTACATTTTGGGAGGAACCCTCTGCAATTCGAGAAGAACAGATTAGAAAAATGTGATCGCAACCCTGAGGACACCATTCCACCAGCCTTCAGAATCCAAAATAAAAATTAGGGCACATTAAAATCTTCCCCATCATTACTTGCTGAGGTTTAACCTGGAAATTAGAAAAGTTGTATTGTTGTTCATCCATGCCTGACCTTTTGTGACCTTCAGGATCTTCATTTGACAGGACTGGACTCTTTGGAAAAAGCTGTTTCTTGGTGTCCTTGTAAAGTCACACTTGTATGTCAGAGCATCTAGTCACCTTGTTGGCCTCTTTTTCGATAATCTTCTACAACAAGGGTAGTCAAACCTTTTTATACCTACCGCCCACTTTTGTATCTCTGTTAGTACTAACATTTTCTAACCTCCCACCGGTTCCACAGTAATGGTGATTTATAAAGTAGGGAAGTCAATTAAATTTTAAAAAGGAAAGTGCTTCAGTATCGGACAACACCCCTACCGCCCACCATGAAAGCTGGAATGCCCACTAGTAGGCGGTAGGGACCAGGTTGACTACCACTGTTCTACAATATTATTTGAAGGTTGACCCAATGACCCTTGCTTTCACACTATACATCCTAAATTGTTATGCTTTGGTTTTTGTCAGGTAATGTAGTCTGGTTTTCCTTCCTCGGCTGTTGAATGATTTGCTCTTCTTAATCCAAATTATTCTCAATTATTTTCTCCAGCACTTCCAGATGCAGCTATTGCTTCATTCAGCCTTTTTGATGGTTCAGCTTTCATGGGCATATTTTACAAGAGGGAGAACCACCTCTTTCACGTATATTAGTTATCTGTTGTGGCCCCTAGGGACCGGATGGCCTGCTGATGGACTCTTCTAGCGAGGAACCATGGGAGTCTGCCCTGGAAGCTGAGGAAGTCTCGGGGTGGGGGTGGGGGTGTTCAGAGTCAGACCAGGAACCAGAGATGCTGGTTGGCCACCAGGAGGTGCCTGGGTCATGGAGCAGTGGGGAGGATCAAAGGCAGTTTGTCCATGATGCAAGAGTAAGCAGAGCTGAGAGGCGGAGGCAGCAATTACATCATAGGTAGGCTCACAGATGGTGATTAGGCACCAGGTGGTTGTTGAGTGGCTCCTCCCAAGAGAGCTTATAGGTGAGGTGATGGGAGGGGACATTTGCAGGAAACAACCGTTCAGAATTAGTAGTCAAGAAAGTCTGTCTGTGAATTCCAGTTGTGTCTGTTCGTTTGGGATATCTGTGTGAAAGGTGGCTGCAAAGCTAACATGAGTTGTCTGGGATCTCAGCCAAAGGACTCGTTATCTTGTTAATTAAACAGTGGCAAACAGCCAAGCCTGTGTCCTGGTCTATTCACAAGCCGGGCACAGAACAGTTATCACTGTGATTTTATCTTTCAATCATTCATTCTTTTCCTTCCAGGAAGCAGACATCATTCCTATACATTTCTAACCCTAGGAAGATAAAGGCTGTTGCTGTTTCAGTTTCTTGGTTGCTCATTTTCATTGGACTGGCATTGTCTGCAGTGGTGGGATTCAAATTTTTTTTACTACCGGTTCTATGGGTGTGGCTTTGTGGGTGTGGCGTGGCTTTGTGGGCTTTGTGTCAGGGGAAGGATACTGTAAAATCTCCATTCCCTCCCCACCCTACTAACCTACTTTCCAGCTCTGTTCTCCTGTTCAGGGCAACAAAAGAAGATCAGCTGGGAGGAAACAGGGGCATGGCCAGCCTATTTGCTGGTTCTTCAAACTACTCAAAATTTCCACTACCGATTCTCCAGAACCTGTCAGAACTGACTAAATACCACCACTGATTGTCTGTCAATACAAAGTTTTCTATATGCTTGCAAGAAGATAAAGCAGAAGCATCTCTCTTTCCCCCCACATTCAACTAGACATTCTTTAAAGTCTTCATCATTTCCAGGCTTCATAATATTATCCACACTATCTGAAATTCTTGCTGTTTCTCCCAGCGATGTTAATTCTAATCTGTTTCTTCTACTCCAGCATTTCTCATTATATATATCCAGCGGTTAAATTAATACTACAATTAAATTAATTAGGTAGAATTACTCTGGTGTCCTGCCTTTCCAATTTTGAATCATTTTATAGCTTCATCTTCCTATTCTAACTTTTGTTTCTTGGCCATCGTACCACTGTTTGATTGGCAGAGGAGTTGACCTATTATCTTTGTGTTTTTAAGAGCTATTCACAATTCATTGCCGTATACATAGCCAAGGCATTTATATAATCAGTAAAGTATGCACACCTCTCATTTTCCTCTGCATTTTCTTAATCAAAGCTTGTGCATCTACCAGTTCTCATGCCATCTGTTGTTGAAATATGGAGAAGAAAATTTCGACTGTTATCTTGCTAGAGTGGGAGAGGAGAGTGTCGGCATAGTTTGAGCATTCTTGAATACTATACTTCGTTGGTCTTGAAATGTAAATTTCCCAATCTTGTGGCCACTCCCATGTTTTCCATACCACTTCACAAACAACATCATCTTGTAAAATAAAATGGTTCCACAGGTGTGTAAGCAATATTTTCTAGGCCCCATTTCTTTCTTTCTTTTTTTAAAAATTAATCAGCTGCCCTTTTAAATAAGACATTCTGGGCAGCCTACAACCAGTTTGCAAAAAGCAACATAAAAGAACCCTTTTATGAACACATAAAACATAACATTTTGACCAGTCAAAATTAAAATATTTGAAACAGAAAAAAATCAACAAGCAGTACATAACAAACTTACACACACGTTTATTGGATTGCCCTGTAATAGAAGCTCTAATGTCAGAGTGTGAAAACTGATGTGCTATACATCTCTCTCTCTCTCTCTCTCTCTCTCTCTCTCTCTTCCTGGCAACTGCCTAGACAAGCCCTTGCAGTTTTCTTGGCAAAGTTTCTCATGGTCCGCCATTGCTTTCTTCTTCCCAGGACTGATAGAGTGATAGAGAGAGGGACTGGCCCGAGGTGACCCAGCTGGCTTCATGCCTAAAGCAGGACTAGAACTCCCGGTCTCCTGGTTTCTAGTCTGTTGCCCTTAGTAATATGCCACTTGGCTCTCTGCCTTTGTAATCAGCTGAACATTCATCAAGGGCAGCACTATATAAAACCCCATTTAGCCTTCCTTAACTCTAGGTCAGGGATCAAAACTATTGCCAGTTTGGGGATTTATTTTGTACAGCATTTCTATATATTTTCTGTATATCTTCTTTCTCTGGTCGATCTGTCTCCTTTGTAGTGAGTTGAGTATATAGCAGTCTAAAGCCACTGTTCAGAATGCCCAGACTGCTTGCAACTGAGGAAAAATGATCTTGTTCTCTATAATTTACCAGTTTGGGTCACTGGTGAGAGTGAAGATTGGAAGGACTATGGACCCTTTAACTTCAAAACCTCTTCTTAAGAACTTTTGGACTCTCCTAGACTCTTTGAACATTAAGGTTGCTTTACAGCTTGAAAAGGGAAGTGGTGACTCAATGGCTAAGACACTGAGATTGTTGATCACAAAGGTCAACAGTTCAGTGGATCGAATCCCTAGTGCTGCGTAATGGAGTGAGCTCCCATTACTAATCACAGCTTCTGCCAACCTAGCAGTTCGAAAGCATATAAAAATACAAGTAGAAAAACAGGAACCACCTTTGGTGGGAAGGTAACAGCATTCCATACACCTTCAGCATTTAGTCATGCCGGCCACATGACCATGGAGATGTCTTCGGACAGTACTGGCTCTTTGGCGTAGAAATGGAGATGAGCACCTCCCCCTAGAGTTGGGAACTAGCAAGCACATATGTACCTTTACCTTATGGTTTGAAAAATCCACTTTCAGAATCTACTAGGTAGAAATGAGGAGTGGAAAGGGGAGAGAGGAAGGGAAAGTAGAGAAGGAAAGGATGACAGAGGGAAGAAAGGAGGTAGGGAGGGGGAGGAGAGAAAGGAGGAGTGGAAAGGGGAGAGAGGAGAAGGAGAGAGGAAGGGGAAGTAGAGAAGGAAAGGATGACAGTAAGTCGATGGTAAGATGAATTGATGTAAACATTTAATAATACAATATGATGTTGGCTATGTATAAATGTGATTATATGTTATCAAAATGAAAAAAAACTTTATAATAAAAAAAGAATCCACTAGGTAGACTCTGGTACCCTGGACCTTTCACTGATTGTCGTGCATGGATCACCATCACTATATTCTGTATTCCATTATAGAGTCCTATCCACTGGGTTCCTAATGAGATCTTAAATGCCAATCTTAAACCATTTAGACACTTTAACGTCTACTTAATTTCAACAATTACCCTATGGACTCCCTCTGACCACCTTGGCATGACCCTCCCTTTCCCCAAGGAGGGGGAGCTGGGCTGTCCAAGAGTGGGCCTATTGTAAGGGAGTCTATGGCAACGACAGCATTTGAATCATCAACCATTATGGACTTGTAGCTCGCTCTTTTTACTACAATGGTACCTAAACCTTGTTATGTTTAAATGTCACTCTCTGCTTTTCAATCCTCCCTTTTAATGAGATTAACCCTTTGGAAAGGGAGATTCATTGCAGCTATTCTGATAAAAGTAATCCTGGTTGGGAATTCTGGAATTGGAATTCCAATTCAGATAAGGCTGGGCAAAAAGGCCTGCATTTTTGCCTTGCTGGTTAATGACTGAAATAAAATGTCTGACTGGTGGGTTCAGCAGGACTCTCATCATTCTATCGCTTTCTCTCTCAAGTGTTTCCAAGTTGGATTAATCAGTGGAACAACCTGCCTCCAGAAGTTGGGAATGCTTCAACGCTAGATGTTTTTAAGAAGAGATTGGACAACTATTTGTCTGAGATGGTGTAGGGTTTCCTGCCTGAGTAGCGGATAAGACTGGAGGACCTCCAAGGTCCCTTCCAATTTTGTCATTCTATTCTGTTCTTATTCTGTTCCATTCCGCTCCGTTCTAGATCAAATCTTCAAATTGAGGTAATAGGTGGTACATGAAGAAAGGGAAGAATTCATAAACAAAGAGATGATTCATAACAGATAACAGATTAACAGAGTTGGAAGGGACTTTATAGGTCATCCAGTCCAACCCACTGCTCAAGCAGGAGACCCTATACCATTTCTGACAAAGGGCAGTCCAGTCCCTTCTTGAAAGTCTCAAGTGATGAAGTTCTCACAACTTCCGAAGGCAACTTCTGTTCCATCAGTTCTCATTGTCAGAAAATTCCTCCTTATTTCCAGGTTGAATCTCTCCTTGTTCAGTTTCCATCCATTGTTCCTTGTCTGGCCTTCAGGTGCTTTGGAAAATAGCTTGACCCCCTCCTCTCTGTGGCAGCTCCTCAAATATCAGAACACTGCTGTCATGTCTCCCCTGGTCCTTCTCTTCACTAGACTAGCCATGCCCTGTTCCTGTAACTGTTCATTGTATGTTTTAGCCTCTACTCCCCTAATCATCTTGGTTGCTCTTCTCTTCACTTTTTCTAGAATCTCAGCATTTTTTTTATAGTGTGGTGACCAAAACTGGGTGCAGTACTCTAGGCGTGGTCATATTTAATAGCTGCATTGATTCAAACAAGTAGTCCATGGTTAGTTTCATAATGAACATTGACAAACCAAAGGTGACTGGGGGTCACACAAATGAACTCACAAAAATTTTGCAGGGAAAAAAATGTGTCGGAGGAAAAGCAAGACAAGCTTCACCAGAATGATCTAAACAAGTAGGATACCTCCACCTCCAACTGTCTATCTTACAAAGGCTGTTTTGTACATGTGGAAACTGTACCATGTACTATTTTGTGCTATTTTGCACCATGTGCAGCGAGCTGCACTGGCTTCCTGTGGTCTTTCGGGTGCGCTTCAAGGTTTTGACGACCATCTTCAAAGCGCTCCATGGCTCGGGACCTAGTTATATCCGAGACCGTCTCCTGCCCCATACATCCCTCAGACCGATACGCTCCCACAGAGAGGGACTTATCAGGGTGCCGTCGGCCAGACAATGCTGACTGGCGACACCCAGGGGAAGGGCCTTCTCTGTGGCGGGCCCGGCCCTCTGGAACGACCTACCCCCAGAACTCCATACCATCACTGACCTCCGCCTCTTCCGCCAGTGTTTAAAAACACACCTCTTTCATCAAGCCGGCCTAACATAACCTCCGCTGTGACTAGTATAGATAGTTTTATTTGGGGATTTTAATTGGTTTTAGCGCAGGACTGATATTTAATAGGTTTTTAAAATTTTTGTATTTTTGTATTATTTTGTATGTATTTCAAATTCCTGTGCACCGCCCTGGGTCCTTTTGGAGAAGGGCGGGATATAAATCAAATAAATATAAATATAATATAATATAATATAATATGTATTATTTTGTACATGGTGGCAACTGTCTTGGCCTTGACTTGAAGTTACATAGAAAGACTCAGAGAAGCAAAGGATGGAAATGACCCTGTGAAGAGGCAGTTTTTATAGATTTCTGAGCAACGAAGCCCAGTCTGCATCATGAGAGAAAAGAAGAAATGCCACTAAATGTTACTCCTCAGCCTGGTAGGGAAGCAAATAAGAGAATTTAGAGACTTATCCAGGTGAGAAAACCCCCAAAAGGACATTTCTAAAATTCAGCTCAGCAGCACTCGCTCCCCAGATATTACTGTGGCTTTTGATCAGTTATAATGCAATTAATTTTGAGAGGATGATTTCTTCCCCCAGTGCTTCTTTCTTAGAAATTGAATTTCCCCCCTTTTTTTTCCTGCGAGAAAGCGTATCAGAGATGATGCACAAATGGCAGACAAAAATAAGATTTAGTAAAAATAAAAGGAAGTGGCAACTTTACCCACAGTATACTACAAAAAGAAAGAAAGAAAGAAAAGGAACATCCAGGGACATTAAGCAGTTGCACAGACAGATAAAGAAAAGGGAATGGAACGAAGAGCTATTTTCTAAAACATGATTCTACATTCTTACACTTATCAGAGAATAAGCTGCACTGAACCAATATTTTAAACCTAGATTGCAAATATAAAACCCTTTACTTTCAATAATTCCCTTTGGCTCCTCATACAAGAGCACTGCCTGTGGGTTTTTTACAGTATCATCTGAATCTGGGACTCTAGTTTGCATATCTTGCATATCAGAAGACACAGTTTGTTCTTATGCCAGAAATAAACCAGAGTGGTTTAAGTACAGTGACAGACAAATTGCAGATGGCACCGTATTTGTTGGTTAATTATCCGAAGAATGAGGGAGAGACCAACAGGAGTATGCAAGCAGAAAACTCTACAGCGTTGAATGTTGTAAGTATTCTACTTTGTCCAGGGCTGTGGGCACAGTCAGACTGAGGGAGGCACTACACCCAAATTCAGCTTCGCTCCAATGTTGCTCATAGACCAAGAACCTTTGCCATCGCTCATGAAACTAGATTTTGTGTAGCAGCACCGAAGAACCATCAAATCCTGATGGGCCAATATTCCACAATGCGTCCTTTGTATTAATCAACAAAGCAATAATTTCTAACATTTCAATGAATGAAATGTTGTAATTAAACTTTGTTGTAATTTAAATGTTATCATATTCAATATAATTTTAATGTTTACATTATAACTGTAGAAGAGGCTGAGCTGGAAGGCAGGGTTAAATGTGCCATCGGTTTGGAGTCATTGCATTGTCACAAAAGATGTAAATTCAGTGCCCCGTGAATTCCGTTGACCCTTATTAAGCGCCAATTCAGTTTTGACTGTTAGTTGATTAGATTCTTGTATTAGAGGTAGCAGCAATAAACTCTTCTGTGTTTTGAACTCAACAAATCTCCTGGTTATTTGTGCCTGACAATAATTTAATGCAGGTTGAATCCTGGATTCTACTTATAGATATTAGTTAGGTTGTTTAACAAATGTATTTTAATTCTGTCTAGAGCAGCCCTTATGCAGTTACCTAGATTGGGTAATGAAAGGCCTGTAAGAACACAATCAAGATCAGAGAGCACCAAGGGCTCCTCAATTCTATCTTAATTTTTATTTTGTTTATAGCTTGCACTGGTCTACCTGATCACAGTGAGCACACCTGGCATGGAGGTCAAGAACTGCTTAGGAGTTAGAAATATATTTTCCTGTTGGGGAAAGAGAGATGGCCATGACCAGGTGCAGATACCACCATTTCTAGCTAGGGCTGGGGAAGATGCCAGGCACAGAAATGAAGCAAAAAACAGCTGTCCTATCATGGTTAACAAACCCAGGGAGGCATTTCATCTGCTATGATTGTCCTAAATCATTAAGCAATTCTCAGTGAGCAAAATGAAACTCTCGGATGAAATTGGCGCGATGATGAAATCTGCCTCTCCAGAGGCACTCAGACAGGACGGAGGGTCACGGGAGAAGATGAGGCAGCCTCTTAGAGCATTCTCTTAAATGATAAAGAGTGCCTGACTGTCAATTTCCAGGGTTCCAAGAAGCCCAAAGATGATTGTCGAGCCCTCGCTTGAGCCAATACATTAGCAAAACATGTTCAATTCATAAACAAAGGCACTCGAATCCAAGGCTGTTCAGAGGACAAGAAAATGAACTGCCCTCCAAGACGCTGCACTAGAGGACGGGAAAAGTAGTTGGAAAAACAACAGCCGCTTAGAAAGTTTATGTTACAAATAGTTTTTTTTTATTTTTCCCATTTCAAAATCATTCATTGATATACATTCTTATAAATGCTATTTAACATTTATCTATTCATCATTAATCTCTATACACATTCTTACATATATATTGTATAATGCAGTTTGGATCGCTTTCTTGCCACCCCTTGTCTCCATCTTATTTTGCAACAGCCTTACTCCTATCTTCTCAAGCTCCCTTCTCTGCCCTCTTCTTTCTTCCTCTCATTCCTCCTCTCTTCTCTCTTCTTCCCCTCTCTTTCCTCTCTCCTCCTCTCTTCTCTTCTTTCTTACCCTCTCTCCTACTCTTAATGCCCCACCCTTACTTTCTCTCCTTTACCCTTTCTTCCTTTCCCTCCTCATGTCTCCCCTTTAGAAAGTTTATGTTGAAAAGAAAAAGCTCCTAAACTCTTGTTCCGACATTAATGATCCTGGATGACCCCATATCCTGATATCCTTTCGTGTAAAGAACTGATTTTATCTTAAAAGGCCATAGGAAAAAACCTGCTTGGTTGGTTGAGGAATCTTGTCTGTCTTTCCTTACCTTTCAGAAAGGTTTTGCAACTGCTGTACTACTAGGTTCCTTTCGCACATGTGTGCTAGTCGTTCCTGACTCTAGGGGGTGGTGCTCATCTCCTTTTCAAAGCCAAAGAGCCAGCCTTGTCCAAAGACATCTCTATGGTCATGTGGCTGGCATGACTAAACGCCGAAGGTGCATGGAATGCTGTTCCCTTCCCACCAAAGTGGTTCCTATTTTTCTACTTGCATTTTTGCATGCTTTCGAACTGCTAGGTTGGCAGAAGCTGGGACAAGTAACGGGAGCTCACTCCGCTATGCAGTGCTAGAGATTCGAACTACCTAACTGCCAACCTTTCTGATCGACATGCTCAGCGACTTAGCCACTGAGCCACCACATCCCACAGCTGTACTACTAAAGGTGTTGAAACTTTAGGTTTACCTGACCATTCTAGAAAGTATCGAAACAAGACTGCTGCTCACTTTTTCTAGAGCTCTTCAGAGCTTCCAGTAAAGATGATATCAGGAGGTGCTTGATTAAAGCCATTGATATACTAGGTTTCAATATACCTGGGCTTGCTGTTAGCACAGCAAAGCTCTGCTAATCAGGGGCTCCTGACAAGTATTCCTCTGTGATGCAATTGCTTGCAAACACCCATTTGTTAAGGATTTGCATTGTGAAGTGGTCCTTGAATTGAAGATGCTCGTGTAAGGTGTGGGCTCTTTCCTCAGGATAGTAGAGTTCAAGGGAACCAGAAGCATGTTGATGAAACACACCTATCTTAACCAGGAAGAGCAGTGGAGACTCCAAGAGCCAAAAGGTAATGTCCCTGGACAATTAGGGGCAGAAAGGTTTGATTGCCCTCTGGTTAACTTTTTGGGAAGGGTTTTGCAATTAGCTCAAAGGAAAATGGAGGTGTTAAGTAACAGAAGGTCTAATCCGATTACTTAATATGCTGTTTTTTGGAAACACATTTTATTTAATCCCTGTATTATTTAATATTTTAAGGTTTTGTACCTTTGGGCTTATTTATTTACTTTTGCTTGACAGTGAATGGGAGGCATATATTTGTAATAATAAATAAAGCCCACAAACTGCCATCATTGTCACTGAATGTAGACCATATCATATTAGTCTGGGATCCAGTCCAGGGGTGGGCTTCAGCCAGCGTTACTGCCAGTTCGCTCGTGCACATGTTTCATGTGCTGGATGCATATGCTGCATGCACATGCGAAGTTAAATGGAAATTGTTCTGCGCATGCATAGAACTCAAAAAAAAAAAAGAGAGAGAGATGGCGAGAGTGGCAACCAGGGAACTGGTTTGGGGGCATGGCCAGTCTGGGTCTCTGCCGGTTCTGCCACCTAGGCCGGCATACACTACCAGTTCAGCCAAACCGGTAGGAACTGACATCTGGTCCAGTCCCACCTCCCAAATCAGTAACAAAGCAAATATGGGAACCACCATTCCAGTGAAACAACCTTTATTGGTCTCTGTGGATGTACAAGAAGGAGGAAAGAGAAGACTTGAAACTTAACTGTCTTGAGTCTTATCCACAGCCGTTGCCTTTCTGTTTACAATAATACAATAGCAGAGTTGGAAGGGACCCTGGAGGTCATCTAGTCCAACTCCCTGCCTAGGCAGGAAGCCCTATACCATTTCAGACAAATGGCTATCCAACATCTTCTTGAAGACTTCCAGTGTTGGGGCATTCACAACTTCTGGAGGCAACTTCTGTTCCACTGATTAATTGTTCTAACTGTCAGGAAATTTCTCCTCAGTTCTAAGTTGCTTCTCTCCTTGATTAGTTTCCACCCATTGCTTCTTGTTCTGCCCTCGGGTGCTTTGGAGAATAGTTTAGTTATACTTTTTTCTTTAGCCCTTGAACCATTGTGCCCCCATTTCAGTCTTGAGTAGAGGTGTGTTTTAAAGAGACACTAGCAAAGGGCTGAGTTCCCCAAGTCAGAAAGACTGGCCAAGAATCAGGAGAAGAGACTCCAATGCTTGAGGTACCTCAGCTGTGCATGAGGATGGCGGCTCAGCTTGGCCTATTTGCCTTTTGCCTGTGAAAAAATGCTGAGCGTAACTTTTCAGGCTTCAGCTCTGCCCTGTTTACCTTGTGCTGGGCTTTGAACTCCGGATCCCACCTTCACCTTGTCTCTCATCTTTTCCCTTGGATTCATCGCTTGTTTATCCATTTCCTGGTCTGAGCCTTGCCTTGGCTGTGTTACAGATGCAGTCTTTAGCTCGAGGTAAAAAGGATCCTTTACTTTTCAAGGTTCTGCCAGAGTTTGCATATCTCTGGATTATGGCAGGCAGCCAGAAAGGCTATCTTGTGGGCTGGCAGCCAACAGTTGCCGGTGCAGAAAACCTGCTTGTAAAGTGATTCTGGAAATCTGCAATTTCACTTCCTAGTACGGAGAAAGCTGGGTTGAGGAGGTGAATGGTGTGAATACTAACAGGGGCAGTAGCCAATGGGAGTTATTGCCTCACCCAACTATCAGAGCTCTTTGGAGTGGCAGAGTTGGTCTTCATCCCCTTTCTCAACTTCCGCCAGAGACCTTCTCTTTGTTCACTCTTCAGTGGTGGGATTCAGCCGGTTCACACCTATTCGGGAGAACCAGTTGTTAACATTCTAAGCAATTCGGAGAACCGGTTGTTGGAAGAAATCTCCTTTTGGTTTTTCCCACTTTCCAGGGCTAATCCTGTAAGGAAGGCAGGAAGGAAACATTCTGATGTTGTTTCTAGCCTCATCTTTATTGCCCTGCTTACAGAAACTGCCTCTCTGATTAGGACTTGGGCGTCCTCCTCGATGCCCGGCTGTCTATGGAAGATCAAGTGACAGCCGTGGCCAGGAGGGCGTTTTACCAGGTTCGCCTGGTCCGCCAGTTGCGTCCACTATTGGATCGGGGTGCCCTTTGCACAGTCACTCATGCCCTCGTGACATCCCGACTGGACTACTGCAATGCTCTCTACATGGGACTCCCCTTGAGGTGCACCTGAAGGCTTCAGCTAGTCCAGAATGCAGCCGCGCGGGCAGTTATGGGAGCCTCTAGGTTCTCCCATGTAACACCGCTCCTGCGCGAGCTGCACTGGCTGCCTGTCGTCTTTCGGGTGTGCTTCAAGGTGTTAGTTACCATCTTTAAAGCGCTCCATGGCATGGGACCTAGCTATCTGCGGGATCGCATTCTGCCTCATACATCCCTGCGATTCACTCCCACAGGGAGGGACTTCTCCGGGTGCCGTCCACCAGGCTGTGCCAGCGGGCGACGCCCAGGGGAAGGGCCTTCTCTGTGGCGGGCCCGACCCTCTGGAACAACCTTCCCCCCAAAATCAGACCAACCACGGACCTTCGCTCCTTCCGACAGCTATTAAAAACTCACTTCTTCCGTTTGGCTGGCCTAGGGTAATTTTAATTTTAATTTTAAATTATTAAGGGTTTTTTTAGGGATAGTTTTATTTTTATAGAAGTTTTTAGCTCAGGGTAAGTTTAATTTGATTTTAACTTTGTACTTTGTTGTAATTTGTTTTTAATTTCCCTGTGCCCCGCATCGAGTCCCTTCGGGGAGAGAGAGCGGGATATAAAGAAATTTTATTATTATTATTATTATTATTATTATTATTATTATTATTATTATTATTATTATTATTATTATTATTATTATTATTATTATCCTTTATTACATTTTAACAGCCCATCGATGTAAGTGATGTTGAGTTGGCCATGCCCATCCAGTCACATGACCACCGAGCCATGCTTACCCAGCTGGTCATCAGGGCAGAGAACCAGTTGTTAAATTATTTGAATCCCACCACTGTATATGGACTCACTTATGCTCAATTTACCTCTCTGCAATAGAACTTGGGGCCCAAGACAATACTTGGGTTTATGTCCTGCATGATTGGAGCAGGTTAAAGTGCTTGAAAATGAATATCACTCTAACACAGGGGTAGTCAACCTTTTTATACCTACCACCCACTTTTGTATCTCAGTAGTAAAATTTTCTAACTGCCCAGCGATTCCAGAGTAATGGTGATTTATAAAGTAGGGAAGTCAACCCCTACCGCCCACCATGAAAACTGGAACGCCCACTAGTGGGCGGTAGGTACCAGGTTGACTACCACTGCTCTAACACATATAGGTAGTCCTCAATTTATAACCAATTACTTAATGACTGTTCAAAGTTATGATATAGCCAGTTGGTACCATCTCTGGCTATCGGGGGCGAGTTACTAGCTCCCGCGGAAAGGGCCCGCAACTTGGGCGTCCTCCTGGATTCCCGACTCTCATTGGATGACCATCTGACGGCCGTGGCCAGGGGGGCCTTTTATCAGGTTCACCTGATACGCCAGTTGCGCCCCTTTCTAGACCGTGATGCCCTACGCACGGTCACTCAAGCCCTCATCACCTCCTACCTAGACTACTGTAACGCTCTCTACATGGGGCTCCCCTTGAGGTGCACCCGGAGGCTCCAGCTAGTCCAGAACGCAGCCGCGTGGGGGATTTTGGGATTGTCGAGATACTCCCATATAACACCTCTCCTGCACAAGCTGCACTGGCTGCCTGTGGCCTTCTGTGTGTGCTTCAAGGTGTTAGTGACCACCTTCAAAGCACCCCATGGCATGGGACCTGGTTATCTGTGGGACCGCCTTCTACCACATACCTTCCTTAGACCTGTCCGCTCTCACAGGGTGGGCCTCATCAGGGTGCCGTCTGCCGGACAATGCCGACTGGCGGCCCCCAGAGCGAGAGCCTTCTCTGTGGCAGCTCCTGCCCTCTGGAATGGTCTACCACTCGACCTCCGCATGATCACGGACCTGCGCCTCTTCCACCGGGCTCTAAAAACATACCTCTTTCACGAAGCCGGCCTGGCATAGCTCTAAATTTTAATCTTATTTTAGAAATGGGTTTTAATTGGTAATTTTAGCACAGGTGCTAAATTTTAGCATGGGTGCTAATTTAATTTAATTTAATTTTAATATCCTGTATTTATTGTTTTTTTACATTTTATTCCTTTCCTGTGCGCCGCCCTGAGTCCAATCCGGAGATAGGTGCGGGATATAAATTCGATAAATAAATAAATGATAAACTCAAAAAGAAAGTTACTTACAAGCTGTCCTTCTTGGCAAGCAGCTCACATTTATGACCGTTTGCAGCATCTCACAGTAATGTGATCACTTAAAAAAATCTTTTTGCCCTTTTCTAGCAAAAATCACCCATTGGACAATGCGCAATGCGGATTACAACCAAGCAATTCGCTTAAGACAGGGGTGTCCAAACTTGGGAACTTTAAGAGTTGTGGACTTCAACTCCCAGAATTCCCCAGCCAGCCACAACTCTTAAAGTTCCCAAGTTTGGACATCCTTGGCTTAAGAGCTGCAGTGATTCGCTTAACAACTAAGGTGGCTCATTTAATAATCACCCTATAATGGTCGCAAAATTAATTCCAGGCATGTGGTAACTTGACAGATGAGTGCAATGACTTACCAACAAAACTCCAGTTTGGACATCCTTGGCTTAAGAGCTGCAGTGATTCGCTTAACAACTAAGGTGGCTCATTTAATAATCACCCTATAATGGTCGCAAAATTAATTCCAGGCATGTGGTAACTTGACAGATGAGTGCAATGACTTACCAACAAAACTCCAGGCACAAAGAAAGATTTGGGGGGGGGGGGGGAGGGGGGAGAAGTGACCTTATTTTTTTCAGTGTTGTAGAATACAAAACAAATTATAGCCTCAATCTTTTGCTTTACATTTCTAAATATTTGATTTCTAGAAAAACAAAATCAATCGCACAATCAAAACCTAAAGTTAGGCTCTTTAAGAGGCACTGCATCTATGGATACCTGCATTCCTAGGATTCTTTGATGAGGTGAAAGTAGGTTGAAGTACCTTGTTTGCGATTGGCAAACCCACATCACAGATTGTTTCAATAGGGAAGAGAATTTTGGAGAGCTTCTCCTGGGGAAAATATAGAGTTTCCCCCTCTTATGTAAGGTCAAGGGTTTATTAAATAAAACAATTGTGTATCTATGTCCAGAGAAATAGTTGACCTAACAGTGTAGAGAACTCAAAAAAAAAAAAAAGCTCCATTTTGTTGCATATTTTAATGCTGTACACGGTGGCTCAGTGGCTAAGATGCTCAGCTTGTGAATCAGAAAGGTTGGCAGTTTGGTGGTTCGAATCCCTAGCACCACATAATAACAGAGTGAGCTCCCGTTATTTGTCCCAGCTTCTGCCAACCTAGCAGTTCCAAAGCACATAAAAATGCAAGTAGAACAATAGGGGCCACCTTTGGTGGGAAGGGAACAGCATTCTGTGCGCCTTCGGCGTCGAATCATGCTGGCCACATGACCGCGGCTTTGAAACGGAGATGAGTACCGCCCCCTACAGTTGGGAACAACTAGCACATATGTGCGAGGGGAACCTTTACCTTAATGCTGGAAGCTACCCAGAATTATTTGCTACGAGATGGGCAGATTTTTAAAAAAAATAATTTTGTTTATATTTTAAAAGATCCAACTATGCATGTAAGAAAGTTCAGCTTCCTTTACTTTTTTTAAACGACTGATTGATTGAAGTCAATGTTGACTCTTAACAAAGACAAAGATCGGATTTCTCCATGACAATCTAGCTCTAGTTTGGCCTTTCAAGTCTTCCAAAAGTGTCCCCCTCTATCTGAGTCCACCCTCTTTGTTACTGGTTGTCCTCCTCTATTTTCCCAGAATTTGAGCCTTCTCCAGAGACCTGGGTCCTCATAAAACATGCCTGAAGTGGAATATTTTAAGCCTGATCATCTGTGCCTGGAATAAGAACTCGGAGTTGTTAGATAATTCATTTGTTTGTCTTCTTGTCTCTCGGTGGCATTCTCAGGAGTCTTCTCTAAAACTAGAGTCCTCCTTCTCTCTTGCTTCTTCTGCAAACCATACTCAGCATTAATTATGCATCATTAGTAGATAACGTCCACAGCTGATAGGATAGAATTGATCGGGGTCTTTGGGAATTTACTTCCTGGCTGTAGCTTCACTTACCAATATCTGTTAATACTGAGCCATCTGTCGGGTAATAGACAATGTGCAGATGCTGGGATATGACTCAAACACCAGATGCAATATATTGTAATAAAGACCATCTTCTGCCATAGAGACGTTTATCACGTATATAAGCAGGCCAAAATCAATCCTCAATTCATTGAGAGGTGCATCATACAAAAACCAATTATAAACGCAATAACAATTTCACTACATATGCCATCAGCTTATAATAGATGACTGCCTGCATGCAGAGTCAAAAATAAATATAATGTTGCAATTGTAATATCTCTTGTCTACTATAAAAGAAATGAATGTGAAAGAAAAAAGGAGTGTGATGGAAGTTCAGAGAACTTTCTGACTTCAAAACTTTCTGTAAGGATTGCCTCTCCTTCTAGCTTAAGAAAGAAATGAAGTGTTTCAAAAGGAAGCTTTTACTAGGTAGAAGTGAACACAATAAGTTCAAAGCAACATCCGAATCTCCTTAGGCAAGGCAAGTAGAATTAAAGCAGTAGAGACCCCTCCCATTAGTCAGAATGCAGATTTTAGTCAATACGCAAGTGTGAAAATGGTTCCTTTACCAACTGCTCTGCGAACTGAATAAACATACATTCCCATGGCTAGCTTCCATTAGACATTAAAGTGAAACGTCCCACATGGCCATCATAAACATTCCCCCAAAAGGTGAGGGGATCTCAAGGTGCTTCGGCACCAGGAAACCAGTTGTAAAATATCCATTGTCACAGGCACTGCTAATAAATCGACTCCAAGGCCCCCCTCCTCCCAATTGAATGGCAGTATCACTTTTAGGGATCTGACGCTTTCAAGATGAGGGATGAATTCTGGGAAAAATTAAATGGGAAATGAAGTAGTCATTCTGGAGTCACACGTGTAATTAAGTGGTGTACCAAACTGACCTATTTCTTCAGTTTCAAAGTCTTCGGTGCTCTCTCAGCTTGGTTGTTTTCTTCCAGAGATTTCATTGCTCCAACTAGGTAATATCATCATGCTCTGATGGTGAGCACTGATGATGTTACCTAGTTAGGTAAGGAGACCTCTGCAAGAAAACAACCAAGCTCAGAGAGCACCAGGGACCCCTCATTTCAACCCTGAGCTGGAAATAATAATAATCTTTATTGTCATTGTAAAAATTACAATGAAATTGGTTGAAAATATTCTCCTTGATTCATTTTCATAGTATTGTACATGGAATATAAACCATCCACCCAGGCTGAGTTTGCACAGCACTCCAATCTATCTTCTATGTCCCAGGCACGAACCACTAAGCAAGATGCCATGTAGTACAAACACAGCTATTTCCCCCCCCCCCCCGTTGTGTGAACTGAGCTGTTAATTCCTTCTTGCAGTGGGCACGCGTGAGTAATGATCCCACCTCACTATAGCCTGTTAGCCAGCATTGCAACTTGAATCTTCTGCCTTCCAAAACCATGACTCAGGCTTGATCTTGAGAAAAGCCAGCGAGGACGCGATGAATCACAATATCTCAGGAGGTAAAGAACAATACGAAGGATGGGAGTGAAAAGAACGTTTGGATGAGAAAGCAAAAACGAAAGATCTTCTCAGCACGAAGAAAGCTACAGCTGCTTGCACAACCTGGATATATGTACATTTTTAAAGGTTGCACATGAAACAAGAGCCGTGTATCTGTCTCATGCTTGTCTATCTGTCTGTCTACTTCTCCGTCCGTCTCTGCCTGCCTCCTATCCATCAATTCTGAACCAATCGTTTGTGTTGTTTTTTTCCCACCCGGAGATGTGAGACCCTCCTTTCCCCCCTTTTTTTTCTTGTTTCATGACACACATATCAAAAATAAGGAGGAGAAATATCTCAAAGAGGGAGAAAATTAAAAAAAACCCAGCCGATAAATAAACCCAGATTTCGCGACGCTAGGCTGAAACTGACATTTGCAGCTGTAATTTTAAAATGAACTGGGCAGGCAAGGAGAGAGGACAAAAGCCAGAAGTTTGTCAAAGGATGCTTTCAGGAAAAAAAAGATAAGAAGGAACCAAATCATTAAGAGCCAAAGGAAAGGCAAATAAAGAAATAAATAAATGCCATCAGAGGACGAGAAAAGAAATTGGGCGCCAATCCAGAGAGTACCTTAGTCCCATCAACAGTTGCTGAATTTAACCAATCAATGAAACAAGGTTTTTTTTGGAAATAATAAAAAAGGATCTTGGAGCATATGCTGTGTGGATTGGGGCTTGGTGGCTACCATTCCTCTAAGACTTGTGGACTTCAACTCCCAGAATTCCCCAGCCAGGTGTCCAAACTTGGGAACTTTAAGACTTATGGACTTCAACTCCCAGAATTCTCCAGCCAGCTCTACCTTAAGACTTGTGGACTTCAACTTCCAGAATTCTCCAGCCAGCTCTACCTTAAGACTTGTGGACTTCAACTCCCAGAATTCTCCAGCCAGCTATGCTTTAAGCCTTGTGGACTTCCAACTCCCAGAATTCTTCAGCCAGCTCTACCTTAAGACTTGTGGACTTCAACTCCCAGAATTCTCCAGCCAGCTCTACCTTAAGACTTGTGGACTTCAACTTCCAGAATTCTCCAGCCAGCTCTACCTTAAGACTTGTGGACTTCAACTTCCAGAATTCTCCAGCGAGCTATGCTTTAAGCCTTGTGGACTTCCAACCTCCAGAATTCTCCAGCCAGCTATGCTTTAAGCCTTGTGGACTTCAACTTCCAGAATTCTCCAGCCAGCTATGCTTTAAGCCTTGTGGACTTCCAACTCCCAGAATTCTCCAGGCAGCTATGCTTTAAGCCTTGTGGACTTCAACTCCCAGAATTCTTCAGCCAGCTATGCTTTAAGCCTTGTGGACTTCCAACTCCCAGAATTCTCCAGCCAGCTATGCTTTAAGCCTTGTGGACTTCCAACTCCCAGAATTCTTCAGCCAGCTATGCTTTAAGCCTTGTGGACTTCCAACTCCCAGAATTCTCCAGCCACCTATGCTTTAAGCCTTGTGGACTTCCAACTCCCAGAATTCTTCAGCCAGCTATGCTTTAAGCCTTGTGGACTTCCAACTCCCAGAATTCTTCAGCCAGCTATGCTTTAAGCCTTGTGGACTTCAACTTCCAGAATTCTCCAGCCACCTATGCTTTAAGCCTTGTGGACTTCAACTCCCAGAATTCTTCAGCCAGCTATGCTTTAAGCCTTGTGGACTTCCAACTCCCAGAATTCTTCAGCCAGCTATGCTTTAAGCCTTGTGGACTTCAACTTCCAGAATTCTCCAGCCAGCTCTACCTTAAGACTTGTGGACTTCAACTCCCAGAATTCTTCAGCCAGCTATGCTTTAAGCCTTGTGGACTTCAACTTCCAGTATTCTCCAGCCAGCTATGCTTTAAGCCTTGTGGATTTCAACTCCCAGAATTCTGGACACCCCTGCTCTAAGGAGTGCTTGGCCAGCTGTGTTGATGAAGCTTTGAGGAAAGTGGAGCGGTGAAGGAGAAACGAGTGCATACAAGAACATTTGCATTTTAAAAAAAAATCAATAAGACTTCATTGGGGCTTTGAGTTAGCAGCTTCCTTATGCCCCAATGGTCTCTTCATAGCCTCAGTGTTTGGTTGAAAGTAATTTGCAAATGTCCTGGATCCTTTTCCCCACTGCTGGCCAGGTTTTCAATAGTGATCAGAGCCACCCAGGGAGAAAATGAGGAGGATGGTGACTTCCATGTGCCTTGACAAGCTGTGCAATTATAGCAAGTTAAAATAAGGCTAGTCTGAGTAGAAGGGAAGGGAAAGGGAGGGAGAGAGGGAGGGAGGGAAGCAGGGGTGGGTTTCTGCAGGCTCGCACCTACTTGCGAGAGCCGGTTGGTGAAATTTAGAGAACTGGTGAGAGGGGGTTCCACCGGCGTACCCGGAAGTAAATCTGGCCCACCGCTGCCAGTGACCCAATGGGAAGGAAAGGAAAGGAAAGGAAAGGAAAGGGAAGGAAGGAAGGAAGGAAAGAAAGAAAGAAAGAAAGAAAGAAAGAAAGAAAGAAAGAAAGAAAGAAAGAAAGAAAGAAAGAAAGAAAGAAAGAAAGAAAGAAAGAAAGAAAGAAAGAAAGAAAGAGAATTTATCATCACAATTGAGTCCAAAATTTTGGTTGCTAAGCAAGAGCGTTGTTAAATGAGTTTCACCACATTTTAAAAGGTGGCCACTCCCACCTTGTCACATGACTGCCAAGCCACGCCCACAAAATAGGCCACACCTATAGAGTAGGTTCTAAAAAATTTGAAACCCATCACTGGAGGGAAGGAAGGAACGAGGGAGGGAGGGAGGGAGGGAGGGAGGGAGGGAGGGAGGGGGAAGGAGAGAAAGAGAAAGAACAGAATAGAATATTTGGCCAAGAGTGATTAGATACACAGGGAATTTGTCTCCAGTGCAGAAGCTCTCAGTGTACATTCAAAGCAACAGGATGATGATGATGATGATGATGATACTTGTTTGATACCTAGGACTCTGGCAGCAACCTGTGTCAACCATTAGCACCAGTCAATGGTATCTGTGACACATTTTTAAATGTTCAGTTGACTGAGTTTCATGTTTAATGAATAAAATATATACTACTACTACTACTACTACTACTACTACTACTAATAATAATAATAATAATAATAATAATAATAACAACTACTACTAGTATATACCCATGTTGTATATACCCATGTTGTACAACTGCAGTATTATTACCCTCTTATCTCCACTACTACTACTACTACTACTACTACTACTACTACTAATATTAATAATTACTAGTAGTAGTAGTAGTAGTATATACCCATGTTGTATATACCCATGTTGTACAACTGCAGTATTATTACCCTTCTCATCTCCTCTACTACTACTACTACTACTACTAATAATAATAATAATAATAATAATAATTACTAGTAGTAGTATATACCCATGTTGTATATACCCATGTTGTACAACTGCAGTATTATTACCCTTCTCATCTACTACTACTATTACTACTAATTACTACTACTAGTAGTAGTAGTGGAGATGAGAAGGGTCATAATACTGCAGTTGTACAACATGGGTGAATATCTCATGTGTAAGTATATTATACTTACACATGAGATAGTATTGTGAGAATTAGGTGTTCAGCAGAGTGATGGCACGAGGGGAAAAACTGTCCCTGGGTCTAGTTGTCTAGGCATGTGATGCCCTATAGGACTGTCCCACAGGGGAGGAATTGAAACACTTTATGTCCAGGATGTGAGGGGTCTGTAGTTATATTCTCAGCCCTCCTTTTGAGACCTGTAATATACAAGTCTTCTACAGAAGGCAGGCTGGTTGCAATTATTTTTTCTGCAATCCTAATTATCTGTTGGAGTTTATACTGTGTAGGTTGATATTTTCAATTGCATGCCTTGGTGAAAGGGCCCCTTCAATGCTACATGACCATTGACATCCATTTTCTTGTTCATTTCTCATCACTTACACCTTTTTATGCACATGTTTTTGTTAATAATTACGTCTTGCAAGTTGTAGCCGTTTTCTCTCCTCTGTTGATTTTTTTTTTAGCATCTTCTTCATGAAAATATATATTTAATTTTGAAGCTAGAAGAGAGAAGCTTGGCTTTACTTATTGATTTGTTCCTGTATTTTTCTCACACTTTTAACAAGCTGCTTATAACCAAGTGATTTCTTATCCTTGCAATGCTTTATTTCATATCAGACTGTTGTTTATGTAAGCCTCCCATGGTTCTTGTTCCTTCTGAAGATGCAATCCAGCTATATTCAGTCTGTGAGGGATATCAAGCAGCTGGTCTCATAGTTTGTCTGTCTGTCCGTCTATCTATCTATCTATCTATCTATCTATCTATCTATCTATCTATCTATCTATCTATCTATCTATCTATCTATCTATCTATCTATCTACCTACCTACCTACCTACCTACCTACCTACCTACCTACCTACCTACCTACCTACCTATCAACTTGCCATCCTGGGCCCAATGTCTGGGAATCCAGGCTCTGCCTGTCACAAGCCAGGACAAAAGGTGAGTAATAGAGGAGTAACACCTCCTTAAAAAACCTTGGTCTGGGAGCACCTCATAAGGGCCCCTTTCCAGGTTTACAGGAGAAGACGGTCAACAGTTTTGTAGGCAGAAGAGGGCTTTATGCCCCAGCGGCAGATCAAGTGGCAGAACCATCTTCTAGGAGAAGGGAAGCTCTGATTACAAACCTCCACTGCCTTGGGGCTACATCCACTACTGGAAAAGGCTTCAGAAGTCAACCTCGAGGCAAAATCTGGAGCCAGAGTCCCGGAAGCAGTTCATGACTGTGTACAACCATGTTCTGGTAACTCCTGCGATGCAGCTGGAACCAATCGTATCAGCTCTGCCATTCCATTGGATTATTTCAGAGATGTGGAGAGGGGGGATCTGCTGCTTGGGTCTCAGTCTGTCCTGCATATTAATCTACCCAGGCTTCGTGCTCTGGAGAGGACACTCCAGCTTTGACCTCTTTCCAGAGCACGATACCTTAGCAAAGCTGGCTGGAGAATTCTGGGAGCTGAAGTCCTTCAGACTTAAAGTTGCAAAGGTTGCGGAGCCCTGGATTAGAAGACCTCCAAGGTCCCTTCCAACCCTCTTATTCCAGCTTTGCTGGCTGGAGAAGTCTGGGAGCTGAAGTCCTTCAGACTTAAAGTTGCAAAGGTTGGAGACCCCTGCTCCATATCATTTCCCAGAGTATCTCTAGAGTAATGCAGATAATTGCTTTAGTGTGAAAAGACTCTGCTTGTAGCCAGACAGCAATCAAGGAATTACTTAGAAGTAACTCTGCGTGTCGTTCTTCATTCTTTGGAGTCTGGCAGGACCCACCTTAATAGATCAAGCCGTTAATAGTGGAGATGGACAAGTTTGTGCCTTCAGACTTACAGGATTCGTTAATATAGCTTTACAATTAAGTAGTTCATCTAGTTGTGTTTTCTGCCTGGTTTCCCTTGGAGAGCTGATACCATCTAGGAAGGAGTTCTCATCACTCTTTCGTTTCACCAAATTCAGGTTATTATCTTAGTTAGTGATAGCTGCCCTTTTCCCTGAATGGCCTAAGAAAGTAGAGAGATTTAGAGACCAATCAATTTCTTGCACTTTTCTCTATCTCTCAACCATTAGTGGCTAATGAGTCTAATGAACACACTCACTCACTTACTTTTTAAAGCAGTTTGGGAAATCAGTGGCATGTGTATGCCACCGATTTCTCCAGATTGCTAAAAAAAAGTACTAATGACACGTTTCAAGACAAAAATAACATAATTTGCATATAAATGCATTTCATCTGTGCAAACTCTACTTTTTCTCCCTCCCTTTTGCTTAAGAAACTCATATAATACATACAATCAGCAGTATCATTTGAAAAAAAAGTCCCCCCAAGAAGTTAGGAACAGTTTGACAGCCTTCCAATTGTCCAAAGGAAAGTCAAGAAAATGCTCCGTTAGGCTGATGAAAATGGAGAGAACGGACTTTACAGAGCAAGAGACTGAAGTGAGTGGACATTCGAAACTGGCACTCCATTCCCCAAATGGGCAATGACAGGGCCTATTTAGTAAGAAGGGCTCATGCAGTTCAAGGAAGGCACCAATACAAGAGCACACAACAGATACAAACTCGAGGTAAACTGCTCCAAACTCGATGGCAGAAAATACAACTTCAGCAACAGAGTGGTCAATGCCTGGAAGGCTCTACCTGACTCTGTTGTTACATCTTCTAACCCTCACAGCTTCAACCTTAAATTGCCTACTGTTGATCTCACCCTCATTCCTAAGAGGTCTGTAAGGGGCGTGTATAAGTGCACTAACATGCCTGCAGTCCCTGTCCTACTGTCCCCACTTATTTGTACCCATTTCATTCATACTCATATATGACTGCATATCCTCTGATCCATCCAACATCATAATAATGTTTGCAGATGACACAACAGTGGTGGGTCTCATAACTGGAGGGGACGAATCAGCATACAGGGAAGAAGTCCAGAAGGTATCCGCATGGTGCTCAAGAAACAACTTACATCTAAATACTAGCAAGACAAAAGAGATGGTGCTAGATTTCCGGAGGCACAGAGAGGAACCTGCCCCACTGTATATCGAGGGGGGCTGTGTGGAGAGTGTTTCCTCTTTTAAATTCTTAGGAGTGCTTATTAGCCAAGATCTCACCTGGAAAAACAACACGTCTCTGGTGATTGGAAAAACTCAACAGAGACTTCATTTCCTTAGAGTCCTGCAGAAAAATCAGGTGGAACAACGGCTGATGACCTCTTTCTATCGGTCCATCATAGAAAGTGTCCTCACATATTGTATCACAGTGTGGTATGCTGGTTTAACCGTTGCAGAGAGGAAGGCACTACAGAGAGGGATCAATTCGGCACAAGAAACCATTGGTTGCCCTCTGACATCACTGGATAACATCGCCAGATCTCGCTGCTTTAGCAGAGTAAGGAAGATTCTCATAGATGATTCACACCCTGGTTGGTATCTCTTTGCACTTCGACCATCCAGCAGAAGATATCAAAGTATAGCAAGCCGAACGAACAGGTTTAAAGATAGCTTCTATCCTTGGGCTGTGAAACTTTTAAATTCAACCACAATCACTCTATGCACATGCTAGTTTTTTTCTTTTTTCTTTTCTCTTTTTTTTTTGTTTCTGTTATAATTTTGCACCAGTGAAGTTAAAATCACTTTCATGGTAATTTTAGTACAATGACAATAAAGATTATTATTATTATACTCACATTTATTCTTAGACCTATTATCTTGTAAACGATTGACAAATCAAATAAATACATGAATAAATAAATCTACCAAAAATAAAAGTTCCATTTTTGCCCTTTAGTCCCCCCCCCCCTCCCCTTGCCCATCTCCAAAATGCTAGAAAGGGAGATACTGGAGATACTCCAGAAATACTGGAGCTGTAATTTGATAAAATCAGCAGGCCCTGTCAATCCTTCTAAGTGAACTCGACGGGAAATATTGTTAGATGATCGAATTTTACTTTATTGTAAGGCTGCATTAACAAAATCTTGCAAATGTGCAGGTACAAACTTCCTATTTCCACTTTTAACTGCTTGATCCATTAGGACAAATTCTTCTAAGTTTCTTCCTTTAACCCAGGGGTCTCCAACCTTTGCAACTTTAAGTCGGAAGGACTTCAGCTTCCAGAATTCTCCAGCCAGCAAAGCTGGCTGGAGAATTCTGGGAGCTGAAGTCCTTCCGACTTAAAGTTGCAAAGGTTGGAGACCCCTGCTTTAACCGTTCAGCCCCTGGGGGCTCCTGCCTCTCTTATCTGATTGTTTCCTTAACACCATCTCCCCCCTCTTCACACACACCCAAGATTATCCACATATTTCACTATTATCCCCAGGATGTCTCCTTGACTTAGCTGTTGAACAGTTCTAAGGCTCCAATTGGGGATGTCAGTGGGTATGAATCACAAACATGGTGTTGGCATCCCCATCATTCATTTATATTCCCTAGCATTGATGAAGAAAGAGGGAGCATGCCTGCACCATAAAATATCTCTCTCTGATGCACACAACCCATTTAACTACATCGGCTGAAAACCAGGAAACTGCAACTCAAACAAGCTTAGTTCATTTTTAACTTTGGGTGTTTCTTCCTTTTGTAATTGGGTGAGCAAACTCAGCACGTCGGGTTTGTTTATGGCTCAGATATGGCCTAAACCCTAAAAACCAATTGATTCAGAAACCAAATTCACTGCCTCATGTAACTCTGCCCACTGCTGTGGCCTAGAGGTGGAGCTCTCGCCTCCCAATCAGGAGGTTGTGAGTTCAATCCTAGGTAGAGGCAGATGTAGGGTCTCTTGCTTGGGCAGGGGTTAGACTAGATGACCTGCAAGGTCTCTTCTTCCAATTCTGTTAATCTGTTAGCCAATAAGCACTTTATGCTCTTGTCACTGTGGAGAGGCCTTACCCACAGGGACTCTATTGTTTTTCAGGGAACCTCTTGTCACCGTCCATCATGATTACGTCCGTTATGAAGGTAATCTTGGAGAGCAGCTTCATTGAGACGAAACAAAGTGTGCAAAACTGGGCCCATTTATTCCAATTAAATGCATCCTTTCCCATCTCCATGAATAGCTTTTGACCTTGCAGCTGCTTTTCATGGTTGACTGTAAGCCATTTTGTGTAGCCTTTCCTCTAGACCGGCAAGAGAAAGAGGCTGACTTCTGAAGAATTTTTCTCACAAGACGCCATTTTAGGAGTGGAATATAGCCTTACTCCAACTTTGTCTACTACCATCTTGGCTTCTCTCACTTCAAATAACCCTGCCCCTCCTGGGGCTTCTTTAGATTGGGAAAAGTGGAAAAGCCAGACATAATAAGAAATTACAAAACAGCCATACCTACTATTATACCTCCAGCAAAAAATACTGTCAAGAAAAAAATCAACACAAATTGCTGAGGCACTGCGAATATAGGACAAATCCATAAAGCAAATAGATCTCGGGAAAGCACCATTTGGGGTTCCCCATTATAGAGTGGATAGTAATTGAGGGCAACTAAATTTCACAATAAACTAGATCTTGGAAAACTCAAGCCACAGCTTGCCCAGTAGAGATCCATCTGGGTCATAGCCTGAGCCAGGTATTCAAAGTCACCTGAGATACAACTCCTATTAGGTTCTATTTCACATAGGTATACGTAGTGGGGGAGATGGTGGCTAAGTGGCTAAGACGCTGAGCTTGTCAATCAAGAAAGGTCAGCAGTTTGGCAGTTCAAATCCCTAGCCGTTTGAAAGCATGTAAAAAAATGCAAGTAGAAAAACAGGGACCACCTTTGGTGGGAAGGTAACAGCGTTCTATGCACCTTCGGCATTTAGTCATGCCAGCCACATGACCACAGAGACATCTTTGGACAGTGCTGGCCCTTTGACTTTGAAACGGAGATAAGCACCGCCCCCTAGAGTGGGGAACGACTAGCACATATGTATGAGGGGCAACTTTACCTTTACCTATACATAGTAACAGCACTTAGACTTATATACCGTGTCATAGGGCTTTGCAGCTCTCTTTACATATGCATGTCAATAGCTTTGATGTGCTTTAAAATAACTCTTCCTGACAGCCTTGAGTAGAACACAATTCCAATCTCTGCAGCAAGGAGGCCCTGCAGAAAATGTTTCCTAAGTGGCTGAGCTAACAGTGGTACAAGTAGATGGTTTTATATACATCTTGTACATTCGTATTCAGGCCAGTGTTAATAACAGACAAGTTCTTTCATTACGTATATTGAAATCTCATCTCTTTGATTCTGGCTGCTTTGCTGAACTATGACAACAATTTAAGGTCCAGAGAGTTCCACAGTTCCACTGTGTTTCCCCGAAAATAAGACAGGGTCTTATTTTCTTTTGATCCCCAAAATAAGCACATGGCCTTATTTTTGTGGAGGTCTTATTATTTTCGAGGTGCAGGAAGCAGCGAGCATGGTCACCACATGGCTGCTGCCGTGTTGCAATATTTTGGGGGAGGGCTTATTTTAGCACATGCGCTCAAAAACCCAATTGGGCTTATTATCTGGGGAGGTCTTATTTTTGGGAAAACAGGGTAATTGCCAGTTAGTGGTAGTCATAGTTGAAGTGGTGCTGGTGATGATTGTGGATGTTGTGAATATGTTTGTGTGCTGGTTGACTAGAGGTTGTGGCTGTCATAACTGCTGTGACTGTTATTTTGACTTTTTCTAACCTAATTTTAGTTTTAGCCAATCTAAAACTCTGGAATTGTAATTGTTCTCCCCAATATTGACAGAGGCAAAACAGGTGATTTAGCTATTTGAAGTTTGGAGAGAGAGAGAGAGAGAGAGGGAGGGAGGGAGGGAGGGAGGGAGGGAGGGAGGGAGAGAGAGAGAGAGAGAGAGAGAGAGAGAGAGAGAGAGAGAGAGAGAGAGAGAAAGGCAGCAGGGGATTTGATTGTTCAGATTTGAAATCTTTGCAAGTCATTGGCGTTACTTTATTTCAATCAGGACTTATGTAAATATTTCATTTTTGAAGTACATTCTCCAGGGTATTTGAGAAAATGAGCCCATTCTAGACAATATATTGGTTTGGATTAATTTTTAGTTTATTTTTTTTTGTATCAAATTTATATACCGCCCTATTCTCTCGGGTGGGACTCAGGGCAGTGCACAGAAGAGATAAAAACCCACAACAAGTCAACATAATATAAAATGGAATTAAATAATTAAATCTGTGCTAAAATAGTTAAAACTATTAAAATTAAATTTAAAATTAGTCGTTAATCTATGCCAGGCCAGCCAGATGGAAAAAGTGTGTTTTAAGCACCCGGCAGAAGAGGCGTAGGTCCGTGATGGTACGAATGTCGGGGGGGAGGTCGTTCCAGAGGGCCGGACCCGCCACAGAGAAGGCCCTTCCCCTGGGGGTCGCCAGCCGCCATTGACCGGCAGACGGCACCCTGAGGAGGCTCTCTCTGTGGGAGGGGACAGGTCGAAGGGAGGTGTGTGGTAGGAGGCGGTCTCGCAAATAGCCAGGACTCGTGTCAAGGAGTGCTTTGAAGATGGTCACTAACACCTTGAAGGATTAGATTTCTGCCTAGTCTTTTACAGTTATACGTATTTGAGTGTGAGAGCATAGTGGATATAGTATTAGGGGAAGCAAGCCAACTTCCTTCCTTCCCTCCTTCCCTCCTTCCTTCCTCCTTTCCTCCCTCTGTTTCTTATCCACCCATCTATCCCACAAACTCATAAAAACTATGATACCTGCAGTTGGAATCTGCTTTTGCAAAATATATATATAAAAATAACTTGAAAATTGAGACTTGTGGGAAAGACATGAGGTGTCCATTTCCATGGAATTTTCTTTGCATTTCCTATTTGATGCATTTTCAGAAAGCCATCCGAGGTTGCCGTTTCTTAGCCAAGCTGCAATGAACCTTCAAAGCAGCGGGTTACCTCCACCAAAAGGCCAAGCATTTCACACACTTCTTCCAAACCCTTCATCTTCATCACAGCAGCGTGACCGTCATCCAAAGTGGGACCGCATTCTGTGGAAAGGAAAGATGCTCGTGCTGCGAGGCCACCCATATTTGATTTTGTACCACTATCTTGGTTTAACTTTCGGGTTCTGAAAGTTTAAGAAGAATTCAACAGGAAGCTAGCATGTTGAAAAGCCGCTGGAATCTCCGTGGTTTTTTTTTTTTAATCCTTAGACTCTACACCTGCCCTATAACTATTCTTGGAAAAGAAAACGAGAGGGTGGCAGCTCTGCTGCACTCTGTCTTTTAAAGAACCCACCCATGCACAGTTAAAAAGACAATGGAAGTTGGAAATGGATGAAAATCGGTAGGAGGTGGGAGACTAGCAAAAATGACAGGGTGCCACCCTAGCAGTTTCTCTTACGCACGTAGGTGCTCCATGTGGTTTTATTCCTATAGCAATAATCCCGTGAAGAGAATTGGAGGAAGGAGGTGTGAAATGAACACACTATGACTATGAAAGAGGACATTAATATTAAGATTAAGATTTATTGCATTTATATACCGCCCTATCTCCCTTTCGGGACTCAGGGCGGCGTACAGCCAACAGTAAAAATGAGTAATATAAAAGTTAAGATCAAATGTTAAGATATAATTAAATAAATTGGCCTGCCAAATTAAAAACCCCTAATAAAATCAATTTAAAAACTACGACAGGCCGGCAGCACGAAATAAATGGGTCTTCAGGGCCCGACGGAAAAGGCGTAGGTCAGTGATCGTCCGTAGGTCAGGGGGTAGGTCATTCCAGAGGGCAGGAGCCGCCACAGAGAAGGCTCTCCCCCTGGGGGTCGCCAGCCGGCATTGTTTAGCTGACGGCACCCTGAGGAGGCCCTCTCTGTGGGAGCGAACTGGTCGGTGGGAGGTATTTGGTAGCAGGAGGTGGTCTTGAAGATAACCAGGTCCCTTGCCATGGAGCGCTTTAATGGTGGTTACTAGTACCTTGAAGCACACCTGGAAAGCCACAGGCAGCCAGTGCAGCTCGCGCAGGAGAGGTGTCATGTGGGAGCATCTGGAGGCTCCCAGAATCCAGACATGGATGTGGGTCTCCCTATTTCCCATTCTCGGTTTCACAGGGATATGGAGAGGGAGAATGGGATGAAAGGAATCTCCCAGGAACATCTCATGAAATGGGGATGGAGGCAAGATGGTTCCAGGGATGAAATCCTCCCAGTTTGGCCACACCGGTAGGGACGATTGTCCTTGGTTCTGTCAACCGGTAGTAAAAAATAGCTTCCGAGGATCGTGTTGCTCAGCTGTGAGCCACACAATTGTTGAAAGCTTTGGTGTTTTTTAGCTTTTTAAAGCATTTTTTTCCTGCCGGTTTGGATTAATAGGCAGGGGGAAAATGCTTCAAAAACAGGGGAGGGGAGGGGGAAAGCTAGGCCAAAAACCGGGGTGGGGGTGCTGAGAAAGAAAGAAAGAAAGAGAGAGAGAGAGAGAGAGAGAGAGAGAGAGAGGGAGGGAGGGAGGGAGGGAGGGAGGGAGGGAAGGAAGGAAGGAAGAAAGAAAGAAAGAAAGAAAGAAAGAAGAAAGAAAGAAAGAAAGAAAGAAAGAAAGAAAGAAAGAAAGAAAGAAAGAAAGAAAGAAAGAAGAGAGGGGGGAGAGAGGGAGGGAAAAAGGAGAGGGAGGAAGGACCACAAACCTGGCACTAGATGCAGCTTCAGAGAATACCATGAAAGAGCACAGCTCTGACCTGGAGGTCATCTAGTCCAACCCCCTGCTCCAGCAGGACATTGTGAAAGTAAGTTTCTGTCTTTTGACTCCAGTCACATGATTACATAGCCACGCCCACCCAGTCACATGACCCCCCCCCCACCAAGCCATGCCCACAGAACCGGTAGGAACATTTTTAAGATTTCACCACTGGATTGTTTCCATATTTGTATGTAACTTGGCAGCCCAATGATGGCAGAACAGAGTTTGCAGTATGAAATCACCTGTTTCAACATAGTTAGGATTAGACATCTCTGTGTGACTGAATACCATATTGAAGGAGTGAAGCACCATCAAAACATTGAGGATGCTCAAGTGAACATCTCCACCCCTAGCAAATGCAACTGATGTCTTGTATCAGTATTTGAAGGGTTTATGTGTTATATTTTAAAACCTTTGCCGGACCAATTCTCGAATACAGCTCATCCGCATGGAATCCACACTCCATATCGGACATTAACACAACTGAGCGGGTCCAGAGGTATTTCACGAGAAGAGTCCTCCACTCCTCTGCTCACAATAGAATCCCTTATGCCACCAGGCTTGAAATTCTGGGCTTGGACAACCTAGAACTACACCGCCTATGGTCTGACCTAAGCGTAGTACACAAAAGTGTCTGCTACAACCTCCTACCTGTCAATGACTACTTCAGCTTCAACCGCAATAATACACGGGCAACCAATAGACACAAATTCAAGGTCAAACGCCCCAAACTCAATTGCAGAACATATGACTTCAGCAACAGAGTGGTCAATGCCTGGAATGCTCTACTTCAGGGGTCTCCAACCTTTGCAACTTTAAGTCTGAAGGATTTCAGCTCCCAGAATTCTCCAGCCAGCTTTGCTGGCTGGAGAATTCTGGGAGCTGAAGTCCTTCAGACTTAAAGTTGCAAAGGTTGGAGACCCCTGTTCTACTTGACTCCTCTAACCCCCACAGCTTTTACCTTAAACTGTCTACTGTGGACCTCATCCCATTCCTAAGAGGTCCATAAAGGGGATGTGCCTAAGCGTACCAGTGTGCCTACCATCACTGTCCTACTGTCCCCATTTATTTGTACTCATTTCATGTGCTCATGTCCATGTTTATATTTATACCTGTTATCTCATACATGTTTAACTAACTAACTAACTAACTAATAAAATAAACAAATGTGGCTTGTTTGGATAGAGAACACATTTTAGCTTAAGCCTGGCAAGACTGAGTGTATTTCGCTTTGGGGATCTTTGGGATTTGGAAACGTTTCATTTTTGGTGCTGGATAGAGTTTGGATTGCTCCAAACAGACATGATGTGCAATCTGAGGGATCCTCCTGGATTCAGGACTCATGCTTGATGAAGAAGTCACGGTTAAGAGGCCGTTTGCACAAGGTCAAGTTGCAACTCACTTGAGCCCTTCCTGAACTGTCATTTATGTCCTATTCACCTCTTGGATGTATCACTGTAATGCACTGTTCATGCATGAAGAGCATCCAAACATTGGTTGTGATGCAGTCAGTTATGTGCACTCCAGAATCAGTGCATATGATATACCTCTGCTTTGCAAGCTACATTGGTTGCCAGTTTGCTTCTGGGCTCAATCAAGCATGACCAACAACCCGGTAGTGGGATTCAAAGTTTTTTACTACCGGTTCTGTGGGTGTGGCTTTTTGGGCATGGTGTAGTTTTATGGGCGTGGCAGGGGAAGAATACTGCAAAATCCCCATTCCCTGCCCACCCCACTAACCTGCTTTCCAACTCCGTTCTCCTGTTCAGGGCAACAAAAGAAGATCAGCTGGGAGGCTGGGAAGCAGCAGGGGCGTGGCCAGCCTATTTGCAAATTCTCTGAACGACTCAAAATTGACTGGCTGAATACCACCTCTGCAATGACCTATATAGTCCTACTTGGCATAGTTTGGGTTACTTGAGGGACCATCTTTCTCAGGTTACATCTACTCATTCCATCATATCTTGCAAAAGGAGTATGTTATGGGTCCCATCTACCAACGGGTTTTGTTCTCCTGATGTGACTCGGGAGGAGAACGCTTTCTGCTATGGTACCTGCCCTCTGGAAGATCTTTCACCCTGATCCTCTTGGCCTTTCAGAATACCCAGAAGGCCACTTTTGTGGCATCAGGGCTGGAGATCATTTTGAGATGTGGATCCTGTAAAATGGCTGTGTTGTTCAGAAGTTGATGGTTGGCATTCTCCAGCAATTGTTCAATTGTTTTAACTGTTTCAGCTTATTTTTAATGTTTTTTTTAAAAATATTGTTAGTTTTGATTGTCTATTTATATGTGTTTTGGGTGGTTGTTTTTTTTTTGTTATTTTTCATTCTGTGAGCCACCAAGAGTCACACATGTGAGATGGGCAGCTATATAAATGGAAGAATAAATAAATAGTCATTGTACCACTTCTGGTAAATTGGGCTTTTGTGACTGGATGTACTCACTGTGGCTAATTAGTAGATTAGATAAGAACTAATTAGTAGTTGAATTTTAATCATTTTGCCATTATACTCTACTACTTTGCATTCTCTTTTATTTCCACTTCTTAGTTAATAAGCTTAGTCTAGATATTAAGAACATCATATAAAGATCTGACTGTGATATTATAGCAGTGTTCTCTCTCTCTCTCTCTCTCTCTCTCTCTCTCTCTCTCTCTCTCTCTCTCTCTCTCTCTCTCTCTCTCTCTCTCTCTCTCTCTCTCTCTCTGTGTGTGTGTGTGTGTATGCATATCAGCTTATATGGTTACCCCTCTCCCAACTGATTCTGGGTGCTGTGCAACAATTAAAAAATAAATATTGTGGATTTCCGTGTTATTATTGTAAGGTTGCTATTCTTATTTTGTTCTGGCCTATGACTGTAAGACTTTTATTATTATTATTTTATTATTTTTCGAATTTATACCCCGCCCTTCTCCATTGTTAGGACCCAGGGTTAATTCAATAACTACTTCATGAAAAGGCCAATCTCTTATTTTCTTTTTTCATTTTACATAGGACGTTTTATGTATCCCTCAACCCCATCTGACCAATAATTATCAAATATTTGAATCATGATTGTCTACTGTTTAGAGACAACATGTAGGTGAAAACTCTAAAATAGATGCAACAAAAAGAAACACCCATTTTCCCCTCTCTTCTCCAGATCGGGACAACCAAAAGGAATCTACCCTCTCCAGCCTTTTTGCATTGGCCCATCGATTTCGTATCTTCTAACCTGTGTCTCTTCAAGAAAGTCAGGTGTGACTCCTAATTCCTAAAAATACTTGAGGGGCGGTCAAAGAGAAGGGGGGGGAGGGGTGCCAACCTATTCTCCAAAGTACTGAGGGCACGACAAGAAGAAACAGATAGAAGATCATTAAAGAGAAATCCAAGCTAGATCTAAGGAGAAATTTCCTAACAGTGAGAAGAATTAATCAGTGGAACGGATTGTGGGTGCTTCAGCCCTGGAGGTTTTCAGAAAGAGAATGGACAGTCACTTGCCTGGAATGGTATAGGGTCTTCTGCTCGAGCAAGGAGTTGGTCTAGAAGACCTCCAAGTTCTCCCTTCCAACTCTGTTATTCTATGTCCTATGTTCTAAAAATTGTCCACCTACCACCAAGCAAAAAATAAACTCACCAAATTGGGCTTTGTCTAATAAATATACCATAGGTAAAGGTAAAGGATCCCCTTGCACATGTGTGCTAGTTGTTCCTGACTCTAGGGGGCGATGATCATCTCCGTTTCAGAGCCAAAGAGCGAGGCGCTGTCCGAAGACGTCTCTGTGATCATGTGGCTGGCATGACTCAATGCCGAAGGCACATGGAACACTGTTCCTTCCCACCAAAGGTGGTTCCTATTTTTCGACTTGCCTGTTTATGCGCTTTTGAACTGCTAGGTTGGCAGAAGCTGGGACAAGTAACGGGAGCTCACTCCGTTACGTGGTGCTAGGGATTCAAACTGCCGACCTTTCTGAGCGACAAGCTCAGTGTCTTAGCCACTGAGCCACCTTTGCAAATGTGCTGTACCTTAACCCAGGGGTCTGCAAAGTCGGCTCTTTTAAGACTGGTGGACTTCAAATCCCAGAGTTCCCCAGCCAGCATAGCTGGCTGGGGAATTCTGGGAGTTGAAGTCCACCAGTCTTAAAAGAGCCAACTTTGCAGACCCCTGCCTTAACCCAATGCACTAATGTCACTTACACAGCTGTGGGTCTCTGGCCTTCCTCAGTGAGGCAACGTCCAGCATTGATTTCTCCCTTTTGCTACTTCGAGTGGAGCTGAGGCTTCTGGAATGCTAATGTGACTGAAGGTGGGTTGAGCTTAGAATACTCATCTTGCCAAGATCTGATGGATTTCAAATGCAAAATTTGTTCCAGTGATAATAGAAGAGCCAGCCAGCCAGGGAACCTGATTAAAGAATAAGTAGATGGCGCGTTTTGTAGCATTTGTTCTGCACTCATTTATCTGTAATTCACCGGTGTTAGTTCAAGTGTTAACTTGCAAACTCTGTCATTCATCCAAGCGGCTCCTTTACGGGAACAATTGCATTAGGGGCTTACCTTGGCCAGCTCTTTCCAATGGAGGCTAGGAATGGCTAGCCCCCTCTGCGCCCTACATCTAAGAGCCCCCTGCATGTCCGTCCCCCTCCCCTTCTTGTATCAGGAGAAACCCACAAAGGCTCTAGGAAGAGGGAGAAGGCATATTTCAGCGGCAGAAAGCGAAGCACTGTTTAGATCTGCAAAACCTGCGACGGTATAAATATTTATAGACTGCATTATAGTGGAGACATTCAGCTACAATTGCCAGGATGGGATGCGTATCGTGGAGCATCCAGGGGGCTTATTTTGTGAAGTTTTATAGCTCTGCTTTCAGTTTGGGGTTATTGTTTTCCTTTTAAATAAAGACAGAGGCGAACCAGCACTTAAGAGCTTTTGTTCAGCTCGTAATCTCCAAAGGCCATTCGGGATCCTGTATTTTTCATGCAAGTGGCTGTAAAGAGAAAGAAATTGGCGGGACCTCATTGCACTTTCTCTTTAATGTTATGATAATTTTGAAATTTATGATCCTCGCTTAACTGATTCTCTCTCTCTCTCTCCCCCCTCCCGCTCCCCCCCCCAGCCGCCTTTTGCATGGCGATATTTTCTGGAATGCCGATGTCTTTCCATTCTTGCCTTAATTTCCGTGGGTCTAGAATCAAAGAAACGCAAGGAGTCTGTCCCTCCTAGCTGAAATCCAGCTCAGGAGGGAGGCACCCAAGGGATCCTGCAAAGATCAACTAAAAAATGTAATCCCACCGATTTTAATCAGTCCTGAACCTTGGAAAAATAAATGCTGAGGAAAGAACTTTATGCTTGAGTCTAAACTGATTTCCACCAGCGATTGCAGCTTATATGTGTGGATCAAAGGTGGCACGGGAAATCTGGTTTACATGGAACATAGAATAACAAAGTTGAAAGGGACTTTGGAGGTCATGTAGTCCAACTCCTTGCATGAGCAGGAGAATCTATACCAGGGGGCTGCAATCTTAAGCACTCAAAGAGCCATTTGGACCCATTTCCCACAGAAAGCAAAACACTGGGAGCCACAAAACCTCGATGGATGTGGCCAACTCGACATCACTCACTCACACCCAGTCACATGATAATCCCCCCAGCAACGCCTACACAAGTTTTGTGGCTCCCAGGGTTTTCTTTTCTATGAAAAACAGTTCTCGTTCTCTCTCTCTCTCTCTCTTTCTCTCTCTCTCTCTCTCTCTCTCTCATCTCTCTTTCTCTCTCTCTCATCTCTCTTTCATCTCTCTTTCTCATCTCTCTCTCTCTCTTCCCCCCCTCTCTCTTTCTTTCTGTCTATCTGTCTGTGTGTGTGTGTGTGTGTGTGTCTCATCTCTCTCTCTCTTCCCCCTCTCTCTGTCTCTCTTTCTTTCTGTATGTATGTGTGTGTGTGTGTGTGTGTGTCTCATCTCTCTCTCTCTCTCTCTCTCTCTCATCTCTCTCTTTTTCTCACTCTTTTCTCTCTCTTTGTCACTCTCTCTCTCTCATTTGTCTGTCTTTCCATCCATCCATCCATCCATCCATCCATCCATCCATCCATCTCTCCATGCTCTACTACCCAACCACCTGGGCTGTGGAGGGGGAGTGGAGCCTGGCAGGCAAAGCCAAGATCCACACAAAATAAAACACCAACCTGGAGTCTGTCTGAAAGAACCCCCCCCCTCTCAATTTCTCTATTGTAGCTCAGCATCCAGGATCCACTTTGATAGCAGTGTGGAGAGATGGATGGATGGATGGATGGATGGATGGATGGATGGATGGATGCATGCATGGATGCATGGATGCATGGATGCATGGAAATTTAACAGCTGGTTCACTCAGGGTCAGGTTGGCCACCGTGGAGGCTGGTCCTGTATGTGGGGCACAGCTGGAGGACGGGGATGGGCCAGAGGTGGGTTGCTCCTGGTTTAGTCTGGATCAGGCAAACTGGTAGTAGCAGCGGTGGGAGGCTCCACCCACCCTCCCAGATGCTTCTGCGCATGTGCATGCGCAGAAGCATTGCTCAAGAGTGCGCCTGAACCAGTAGTAAAAAAATTGGCAATCCATCACTGCTACGGACCACACCTCCCATGATGGCCAACCTAACCCTGGATGATCCGGTTGTTAAATTACTTGAATCCCACCACTGTCCCTGTCCTTATTTAAACTTTTAAGTTCTACTCCCATTCCTTGGAAGCTCCCCTTGACAGCAAATTGTAGCCCCGAAACAGCATGCAAACAAGGGAAGAAGGAAACATTGCTTCTTTTCTTGGCATAAATAACAACTCTCAAGTGAGGTCTTTTAGTAATCTGGATCTTCTCCAAATCTTTTCCTGCAGGGCAGATAGATGGGCACTGGGCAAGAAGGGGCAGTTTTAAATCTTGACTATTCTCCTGATGCCGGGATAGGATCATAGTTCCTGAGTAAGCACTCTAGACTGGGGCTTTAAAAAAAATGAATACCCACCCCATAAATAATCTGCAGGAAACATCTGGCAAAGAGAGCAGAACTTTCAACCTTGGACTCATTCAACTGTGATCTTGTATGCTTGTTAGCAACCTCATGGCTGCCTTTTGGCATAATTCTCAACTTCCAGATCCATCTTGAGGAGAACTGCAGCTAGAGTGCATTCAAATTAAGTCCAGTTAACAGGATTAGTCTCCGAGCATGTATTTAATAAGAGCCCCTTTTTTGGCACATTAAAAATTCCAATTCGTAAGAACTTTTCTCTGAAGGAAATATCCAAGGTTTAATTATCCAAATATCCAAAGTTTAAATATCAAAGATTTAATTCAATGCCTCAGGATATGCATATCTACCTACCTAGCTATTATCTATCTATCTATCTATCTATCTATCTATCTATCTATCTATCTATCTATCTATCTATCTATCTATCTATCTATCTATCTATCTATCTATCTACCTACCTACCTACCTACCTACCTACCTACCTACCTACCTATCTATCTATCTATCTATCTATCTATCTATCATCCACCTGCCTGCCTACCTACCTATCATCCATTCTATCTGTCTGTCTGTCTGTCTGTCTGTCTGTCTGTCTGTCTGTCTGTCTGTCTGTCTATCTCTATCTCTATCTATCTATCGTATCTATCTGTCTACTGTATGTATGTATGTATGTATGTATGTATGTATCTATCTATCTATCTATCTATCTATCTATCTATCTATCTATCTATCTATCTATCTATCTATCTATCTATCATCCTGCCTTTATTATTGGGCAGCCATTTGTCTAAAATAGTATAGAGCCCCCTGCTTTGAGCTTGGGTTAGAAAACCTCCAAGGTCCCTTCCAACTCTGATATTCTGTTATTAAGGAGGTCAAAAAGTACAAGATGGCAGCCATGACTTTGGGATGTCATGGCCATCACCTTTACTTCCAGTGGTATGGCTTCTATTAGATGGGCAAGGCCACAATCTTGACTTTTTTGACTTCCCCACTCACAGCCGCACTTGCTTCAAGGCAAGCTCAAACCATGAACATTTCAGGGAATCATATTCCGCTTCCTTAAAATGATGTTTTTGCTGCTTACTGCTTCTTGGGGTTTAGCAATAAAGCAGAAAATAGCATGTCACGGCTTCTTGCAAGTTTTGTTTAATTTCTCATTCTAACTTGCACTCCTGAGATGTCCTGAGGTCTTCCATCTCCAAAAAACAAAAGAAAGCAAAGAGCATCTAATAATGTTTATGGCCTGTTTTGTTTTTCAAGATCAATCAAAGTTGGCTAAAGGCTGTTAACTAGATGGCCTCTTCCAAAAGGCCCTTAATCACTTGGTACAATGGTCCTGCATATTTATTTAAAAAGGAGTCCTTATTTCTCAACTTCCAATTTATTTTAGGATATGCAACGTCTGGATCTTTTGGGGCTCTATTGTGGATATACATTTTTGGAAAAGTGGTTTATGGCCAGCCCTACAAAGATCAGAATTATGCAGCTGGTGGTTTTCTCTGTAACACTTTATGGTACTGTTTTTCAACCTTAGTCACTTTAAGATATATAGATTTCATTTCCCAGAATTCCCTAACCAGCCTCCTTGTAGGTAAACCTCAACATCTTTTCCAAAGCATTCATAGTTACTCAACCAATAAAAATTGTAGCTGGACATTCATATGTTCAGCCACCACAGGTACAACACAGTCACCACCAAGACAACTAAACACAAGGACAGTTTTTCCTCAAACACCATCACTCTGCTAAACAGATAATTCCCTCATCACTGTCAAACTATTCACTAAGTCTGCATTATTATTACTATTAGTGTTCTCATTGTTCCTATCACCCATTTCCTCCCATTTATGACTGCAACTTTGTTGCTTGTATCATTTGATTTACATTGATTGTTTCCTGATTGCTTATTTGTACTCTATGACTATCATTAAGTGTAGTACCTTATGATTCTTGATGAACATATCTTGTCTTTTTATGTACACTGAGATGCACCAAAAACAAACTCCTTGTGTGTCACACTTGGCCAATAAAGAACTCTACTCTACTCTACTCTACTCTACTCTACTCTATTCTACAAGGGAGCAATTGATGATTGATTTTCGTGCTAAGTCATATGGGAAAGGAGGGTGGAGAAAGCAATGATTGTTGTTTTGAAACTGCCTCAAATTGAATTTAAGGGCAGAATGGAAGCATAGGTTAATCTCAAGTTGAAAGGGATTATTGGCATGGTTGGTAGTAGAATGCGGCAGAAGAAGTGAACTTCTCATTGTTCATTACCCACTGGGGGTGGTGGTAGTATATTTCAAGCCTTCTCTTGAAGACCAGAGGCAAAATACAGACCTCAGTTTTTGAAAGGACATGGGAAAAAGTTAAATGCCTTCTTCTCCTCTATGCTTCTGTCAGCCCCATCATGTACACCAGGCCATGAATTCAACTCCACAGGAAGGCCAAAATTACTTTTATTGAGATTGGCTGTAGTAGCAATGTCTGGTTGTGCGGTACCCCTCTTTTCAAATATTATCTTTTTATTCTGGACTTGAAAAATATCTCAGCCTCTTGACTATAGAGATTCTCAGTCATCCAGCCCATGGTTGTCCCAAAGGTGCTTTTTCAAGAGGCAACTTGACTTTCTGGTTTTTCTTTGAAGATGTTACACTCCTCATCCAAGAAGCTTCTATACAGTGGTGGGATTCAGACTTTTTTTTACTACCAGTTCTGTAGAAGTGGCTTCATGGGCATGGCATGGCTTGGTGGGCATGGCTGGGTGGGCGTGGCAGTGGAAGGATACTGTAAAATCCCCATTCCCTCCTGGTCAGCTGGGACTCGAGAGGCAGAGAATAGATGGAGGGAGGGGGCAGTCAGAGGTGGTATTTACCAGTTCTCTAAACTACTCAAAATTTCTGCTACTGGTTCTCCAGAACTGGTCAGAACCTGCTGAATACCACCTCTGATTCCATACCTCTGACTGGATGGTGGAAAACGGAAAGATATATACTCCATGCAGATAGCTGGTCATTTGTATTCTTTTATATTTAGGCCTCAATGGCTCTCTAAGAGGATGCAAATGATCAACTGTCTGGAAGGAGTATAAATCCTTCCCTCCCCCACCATCCAGTCAGAGCTGTAGAAACCTCTTGGATGAGAAGTGAAACATCTTGAAAGAAAAAACAAGAAAGACCAGTTGCCTCTTGAAAAGAAGCATCTTTGGGATTTCAGTCCCTTTTGAAAATGGTACCTGCATATCTCCCCCATCAAGGTCATCTTCCTCACACTCTACACTCTTCTTCTTACTGATGTTGCTTTTGAGAAGAAGGTGTTGGTTCCTATTAAGGAGGTCGGTGGGTTCCACAAAGTTTCCACTTATGTAGTACCTTTTTCCTTGTCATATCAGCCCACTGCACTTTCTTTTTGACCACAGAAAAGGGGCCTAGATGGGAAACAGCCCCAGCTTGCCTGTAGGTTTAACTCTTTCCTATTACACCCTAAAGGAATTTTTTTTTTAAAAATTGCTGGCTGGGGATTCTGGGAACTGAAGTCCACCTAGCTTAAAGTTGCTGAGGTTGAGAAAAACTGAGAAGAAGAGTTGGAAGCCCCATTACGCCTAGAAAATCACCTTTCCTCCTTCCCTGTATTTACACCATGGCGTCAGTGGTGAAATTCAATTTTTTTTACCACGTTCTGTGGACGTGGCTTGGTGGGCATGGTGTTGATTGGTGGGCGTGGCTTGGTGGGCATGGCAGTGGAAGGGTACTGCAAAATCTCCATTCTCTCCCCACTCTGGGGCCAGTCAGAGGCGGCATTTGCCGGTTCTCCGAACTACTCAAAATTTCTGCTACCGGTTCTCAAACTACACAACCTGCTAGATTTCACCCCTGCCTTGCAGGCTTTGCAGCCCTAAGGTACATTGTGCACATCATGTCAAATCCCTGCTGAGAACCCTATGAGAAATCTCTGGACTGGCTAAATAATGGGGAGCCAAAACTTTTAGTATTGAATGGCATGGTTCATTTATTTATATATTCATTCATTCATCCTATAACTTTGCCTTCTTTCATCTTTCGTTGACAACCTCGGGCACAACTTATTGGTAACCCTGTGCATGAACCAAGGAAAGAAATGAAAACTCTTTACTCCATCAAATTGCCCACTTAATCAACCCGCCAACCCCTTAACTCAATTTCTGCTAAGCCCTCTCTCTCTCTCTTTGTGTGTTTGTGTTTGTGTGTGTCTTTCACAGCAAGTTTGCTCCTCGAAACCATGCAAAAATAAATGTTTGACTTTTTATATGATGGCAGTGCTACGTGTTCAGCATTAGCCGAGGTGAAGGAGCTGGAAATATTTTGCAAGTGCAAACATTGGCTCAATGTAGCCAATGTTCAATGGCAGAACTTTGGCTCTCTCAAGCTGAAGTCTTCCATGGGTGTTGGGGCAGGACGGTGTCACTCAGCATTTTCAAGCATTTCCCTGGTTCTCTCTCTTCACATGATTCTTTGTTATTTCTCAGTCTAAGAGGGAAACCCACACTTGTCCGTCTTCGACTTCACAGCCACTTCAATCCCTGGCCACATTTCTAAGCTTTGGTGATCCTTCCTTGATGAAAATTTTAGCCCTGCATCGATGGGGTCTCATTGACCATTTCAGCTCCTTGCAAGCTTCTGTTTTCTTGAACATGAATTGATATTGAGCTACTCTTATCTAAAGAGCAAAGCTATCTACCATAGCTTTAACCAGATCAGAAAAGCCAACCCACTGAATTTGCATGACATTCGAATTTCACAGCCGTCCATTGCAACTGGGAAAACCATAGCCTTGACTGGACACACTTTTGTTGGCAGGGTGGTGTCTCTGCTTTTTAGGATTGCCATAGCTTTCCTCCCCAGGAGCAAGCGTCTTTCAATTTCTTGGCTGCAGTCCCCATCTGGGGTGATCTTGGAGCCCAGGAAAATATCTTAGGTGTATTATACAGATGATTTGATCGCTAGACGTTTTGGCTGTTTCAAATCTCATTCATAGTAAACAATTTCAATATTATCCTATGTTCTTTTTAAATACCCATGGTTTAATGCAGTGGTGTTATTTATCATAATGTCTGTATTTTTGCTTAAAGATAACAACTGAAAGACAATTATTCAACTCTTATCCTCCTTTCTCAAACAAAAGAAATATACATTCAAGTAGGAAATTGGGATGCTAGTTGCAATTCTCCTTAGTTTGTGAGTTTAAATCCATAAATTTATACATAAATCTATACATAAATTTCCACAGAACCAGATTTATACATAAATCTATGTCTGTAGATATTCTCAATCACCCACGTTATAGTTGTCCCAAAGGCACTTTTTCAAAAGGCAGCTGGATCTTCTTGGGGTTTCTTTTCCTTCAACATGTTTTCGCTTCTCATCAAAGCTTTTTGCATTCTAACTCAAATTTTAATTAGAATGATAGAAGCTTCTTGGATGAGAAGTGAAATGTTTTCAAAGGAAAATAAACCCAAGAAAGTCCAGTTGCATCTGGGAAGAAGCAGATTTGGAATTCCATCCAAATCTATTCAAGGATGCCACTGAGGCGTTGGCTGAAATTTTATGGTTTACCTTTGAGAAATTCTGGAGGACCGAAGTGTTGGGTGAATAGAGGAGAGCAAAAGTTGTTCCTTTCTTTAAAACAGAAGGTATGTATCCCTGGTTAAATTTACTGGAAGATCCCTGGATAATTTGAAGTACAAGTGTGCCCCATAAAGATGATGATGGATTTTCTACTGAAGTTCTGATTTGACCAAGATTTATTTGTATACATAGGTAGAAGGTGGTCTTCTTCTACTTCTTGTGCCATATCCATCATAGGACATTGACAATCATGTTGGCAATCCTATTTTGATCAACAACACACAAAAAAGTTCTGTTGAGTTTTGCCCAAACCTTAGGTTTTGAAGCCATGATGTTCTTCTTATGCCTGACATCGTTTGCTTTCAATCTTTCCTTGGAGGATTAAGTGAAGGATGCCGTATTTTTCTGGATGTCACATCAGATGTCCAAAATATCCTAACTTTCACTTTTTAATGGTTTTAATGATTTCCCTTGGCTTTCCCAGGTGGCCTAGTAGAAGGTGGTATAATATTTAATTACCAAATGTCTAAATATTATTGTCATTTATATGATTTAAGGATTCATCTCCTAATTAAACAGTAATGGGGCTACATACTAAGATACACATGCAAAATGATGGGCTGTTACTAGACTTGTGGAACACATGACGACATGTCAAGATCTTCTATCTCCAACTACCATATTTTCCTACACTCCTTGAGGACACTCAAATAGGCCACTGGTCTTGTCTCAGGTTATGCATGTACAAATACAGAGGCACTTTAGATGAATGCTTTTTACTGGGAAAGGCAAAATTAGGTAGCAATTGCTGGCAGGGAGTGGAAGGATGTACACACACAGTTCCCTGACAATTCCTAATCTGGAAAAACTTGCCAGGATGAGCTTACTGATAGACAAAGTCTTGAGGAGCAAACTGGTGATACGTATTCTGGTCACAGGAGAAAAGGGCTCCTTCCTAGAAGGCAAAGATATAGAATAACAGAGTTGGAAGGGACTTTGAAGGTCTTCTAGTCCAACCCCCTGCTTAGGCAGGAAACCCTACACCCCTTCAGACAAATGGTTATCCAACATCTTCTTACAATGTTCATTTTTTTTAGAGACTGCAAAGCTTGGAATGTCTTATGGGCAGGAAGAGAACAAGGTAGGATCCTTCCTTGAAATTTGCAGAGTATAGCTATAGTTGTGTAGATGATCGCATTAGTCAGGTAAGTTTTTGTTTGTAGCTGAACAACAGTAAAGAAATTATTTAGAAGTAACACTACACATGGTTCTTGGTTCTTTGGGACTGACTCAAACAGAGGCATAATTTGGGTGGGTGGGGGAGTCATTGCAGCAGGGCTGCCAGCCTGCTTGGCTTGCAAGGGAGAAGACTACCCACAGCAAGGTTTTTCAGGAAGCGAAGTGCAGAATATCGAGTAAATGGAGCAGTTCTTCCCAATGAAAGATTGATGGGTGGCGATGTTTTTTTTAAATAGAGCTTGCTGTCAATGCAGGCAGTGAAAGACAGAAATACCTTTGATGGGTGAGAAGCCATGCAGAATGCTTTCACAGTCCAGTACGTTCCGTCTGTTGCACTGCCTGGTTGGGAGGGATCCTAGATATGATCCCTTGTCACCTGATGCTGGCAGGTACCTGTATGCTCCCTGACTTTGTTATCTTCAGGTGACTTGTAGCTAGGCTCTTCCTGAGTTTGGCATTCATCTTGGTCTTCTGGGATGGTGTCTTTCAGCTCATCCTGGCATTCATTCATTCATTCATTCATTCACTCACTCACTCATTCTTCCATTCACTCACTCTCATTTATTCATTCATTCACTCACTCACTCACTCATTCATTCATTCATTTACTCACTCATTCATTCATTTACTTACTCATTCACTCATTCACTCTCATTCATTCATTCATTCATTCACTCACTTACTCATTCTCTCACTCACTCATTCACTCACTCCCTCATTCATTCACTTACACACTCATTCATTCGCTCACTCATTCACTCACTCACTCTCATTCATTCATTCACTCACTCATTTACTCCCTCCCTCATTCATTCACTCATTCATTCATTCATTCACTCGTTCACTCACTCATTCACTCAATCACTCACTCACTCACTCATTGATTCATTCATTCACTCATTGATTCATTCACTCACTCACTCACTTATTCATTCGCTCATTCATTCATTCATTCACTTATTCTCACTCATTCATTCATTTACTCACTCATTCATTCACTCATTCATTCATTCTAGGTTTTCTTACAAGTTTTAATGAAAGCTGCCATCCTCTCCACCCAAGCCATCTCACTCGATTACAGGTAGTCCTCAACATATGGCCACATTTGAGCCAAACATTTCTGTTGCTACGTGAGACTTTTCTTAAGTGAATTTTGCCTTTCTTACCACTGTTGTTCAGTGAATCACTGCTGTTGTTGAGCTAGTAACATGTTTGTTAAGCGAATCTGGCTTCCCCATTGACTTTGCTTGTCAGAAGGTTGCAAAAGAGGAGCAGATGATTCCAGACATGGCAACCGTCTTAATTACAACTTCGTTGTCAAGTGCCTGAATTTGGATCATGCAACTGCGGGGATACTGCAAGGGTTGTTAAGTGTGAAAAATGGTCATAAGTTGCTTTTTCCAGTGCTGGTGTAATTGTGAATGTTCACTAAATGAACTGTTGCAAATCAAGGACTCACTGTATTGTTTAGAAAATGAGGGGAAAAGTTTGTTTGGTACATTTGCTGCCTTGAGTGACTTACATTTATAAGTCAGTTATATTGATAAGTCGCTCGAGGTAAACATTTAATAAATAAGTATTTATTTATTTATTTATTTATTTATTTAATTAAATTTATACCCCGCCCTTCTCCTTGTTAGGACCCAGGGCGGCGCACAGGCATCTTAAAAACACAAAATACAATAAATGTCAATTAAAATATAATTAAATTCATTAACCCGTGCTAAAACACCCAATATTAAAAACCCTACCAAATTATAAATTTCCTTAAAAAGTCAGAAACGGGGGGCTATCCTAGGCCGGCTTGTTGGAATAAGTACGTCTTAAGACGTTGGCGGAAGAGGCGGAGGTCCAAGATTGTGCGAAGGTCGGGGGGCCCAAGGCCCTTCCCCTGGGTGTCGCCAACCGGCATTGCCCGGCCGACGGCACCCGAAGAAGACCATCTCTGTGGGAGCGGATCGGGCGAAGGGATGTATGGGGCAGGAGGCGGTCTCGTATATAGCTAGGCCCCGAGCCATGGAGTGATTTAAAGATGGTCATCAGTACCTTGAAGCGCACTCGAAAGGTCACAGGCAGTCAGTGCAGCTCGCGCAGGAGAGGTGTTACGTGGGTTTGCCTTGGGGCACCCATAATCACCCGCGCGGCCGCATTCTGTACTAACTGTAGCTTTCGAGTGCACCTCAAGGGAAGCCCCATGTAGAGAGCGTTATAGTAATCCAGCCGGGATGTCACAAGTGCTTGAGTGACTGTGCGAAGGGCTCCCCGGTCCAGTAAGGGGCGCAACTGGCATATCAGGCGTACCTAATAGAACGCCCCCTGGCCACGGCTGCCACATGGTCCTCCATGGACAGCCGGGAATCCAGGAGGACGCCCAAGTTGCGCGCCCTCTCCACGGGGGCCAGTTGTTCGCCCCCAATGGCCAGAGTTGGACTTATCTGGCTGAACCGGGGTGCCGGAAACCACAGCCACTCGGTCTTGGACGGGTTGAGCTTGAGTTTGTTACTACCCATCCAGATCCGTACGGCCTCCAGACACTGGGACAGCACCTCGACGGCATCGTTGGGGTGGTTTGGGGTGGATATGTACAACTGAGTGTCATCAGCGTACAGATGGTATTCCACCCCAAAACCACGGATGATCTCGCCCAACGGCTTCATGTAGGTGTTGAACAGGAGTGGCGAGAGGACCGACCCCTGAGGAACCCCACATGTGAGGGGCCTCGGGGACGACCTCTGCCCTCCTGTCAACACCCATTGCGACCGACCAGAGAGGTAGGATGAGAACCACCGTAAAATGGTGCCTCTCAACCCCAACCCCCCCAATCGGTGCAATAAGATACCATGGTCGATGGTATCGAAAGCCGCTGAGAGATCTAATAGGACAAGGATAGAGGAACAGCCTCTATCCCGTGCCCTCCAGAGATCATCCACCAATGCGACCAATGCCGTCTCAGTGCTGTGCCCGGGCTGGAAGCCGGACTGGCGCGGGTCTAGATAATCAACTTCCTCCAGATGACGGGGAAACTGTTGAGCCACCACACTCTCGACAACCTTCACTAAAAAGTGAAGGTTGGAGACGGGACGATAGTTCTCTAACAGAGCCGGGTCCAGGGATGGCTTCTTGAGGAGGGGCCTCACCACCGCCTCTTTCAAGACGGTGGGCAAATACCCCTCACTCAGAGATGAATTCACAATGCCCTGGAGCCAGCCTCGTGTCACCTCCCAGGATGCCAGTACAAGCCAGGAGGGGCACGGGTCCAATAAACATGTGGTGGCTCTAAGGTTCCTCTGCAACCTGTCCATATCCTCGGTAGTAACAAAGTCGAACTCCTCCCAAGGTGTAATCTCAAGACCAGCACCGGACGCCACGACCAGACCACTAGTGGAGGGCAACTCGTTCCGAATCTGAGTGATTTTCTCCTGCAGGAAAACTCCAAATTCCTCTGCTCGACCCCGCAGAGGGGCTTCCCGCGGCCTCAGGTGAAGGAGGGAGCGGGTCACCCCAAACAGAGCGGCAGGGCGGTTTTCCGCGGACGCGATAAGGGTGGCACAATACTCCCGTTTGGCCACTCTTAGCGCCACTAAATAAGTCCTAATATGGTCTCTCACTAGTGTTCGGTCAGATTCGGATCGAGAAGATCTCCACCTACTCTCTAGGCGTCTCTTGCAGCGTTTCATCTCCCGAAGCTCCTCGGTGTACCAAGGAGCCTGGGTGACTCGACGCCGCATGAGAGGCCGCAAGGGCGCGACTCGGTCCAAGGCCCCCGTGGCCGCACTATACCATGCGGCCACTAGGTCCTCAGTCGAGCCGTGGGACAGGGACACAGGTACTGGCCCAAGCTCCCTCTGGAACCTTTCTGGGTCCATCAGGCGCCTGGGGCGGAACCAACTCGGTGTCTCCGGTTCCGCCTCCCCGCGGTGGGGTGTGACGGTTGGAAAGTCTATCCGAAGAAGAGAGTGATCTGTCCATGACAAGGGTAAGATGACTAAATCCCCTGTTCCAAGATCACTAATCCAGTGTCCAGAGACAAAAATCAGATCCAGCGCATGTCCTCCCTCGTGAGTGGGGCCCTGAACTACTTGGGTCAGGTCCATGGCCGTCATGGAAGCCATGAACTCCCGAGCCGCCTCGGATGTTTCGCCTGCCGATGGCAGGTTAAAGTCCCCCATGACCATAAGTCTGGGGGTCTCCACCGCCATCGCGGTGATCACCTCGAGTAGCTCGGGCAGGGCTGCTGTTACATAGCGGGGAGCCAGGTATACAACTAGCAAGCCCAACTGCCTCCCTAGGTCCCACTTCACGAAGAGGGACTCACAGCCGGTCGTCTGAGACACAGTGGTCTCCTTCGGCTCCAGACTTTCCTTAACAATAACCGCCACCCCCCCACCCCTGCCTAGGGCCCTAGGTTGATGAAATGCACGGTAACCTGGTGGGCACATTTCCACGAGGGGTAGACCCCCCTCGGGGCCCAACCAGGTCTCCGTAATCCCCACCAGGTCCGGGTCCCCCTCTGACACAAGGTCATTTACGAGGGGAGCTTTTTTCACCATGGACCTGGCGTTGCAGAACATCAACCTAGGGCCCCGGCTCTGTAATCCCTGACCGCCTAGCCTACAAGTGGAGCACAGGGGGTTGGGGCACGCGCAGGTCATCACAAGCAGCGTCTTCTAGTTCAGACTTTTCCAAATCTGAGCTGGGCATGACACTTTCCTTCCCTCTATTCCAGAAAAGGTTCCTGTCTGCATGCATTTAATTTGGGAGTCGTCAGGCAGTACCTCCTGTGTCTTTCCTTAGTAGGTCAGCCTATTAGGAAATGTGCTAAAGTTAAAATCCTCTCGGAATGAGTGGGCTGGTTCAGTAAAGAATTTAAGTATTTTGTTATGTATACCAAAGGTAGTGAATTAACGAGAGAGAGAGAGAGGGGGGGGGGAGAGAGAGAGAGAGAGAGAGGGAGGAGGAGGAGGAGGAGGAGAAGAAGAAGAAGAAGAAGAAGAAGAAGAAGAAGAAGAAGAAGAAGAAGAAGAAGAAGAAGAAGAAGAAGAAGAAGAAGAAGAAGAAGAAGAAGAAGGAACAAAGAACAAAAAGGAGAATTCAACTTCTGTCTCAAGTCAGCTTCTCTCAATCAATTGCTCCCTAGTCAGAAACATCCCCCCTCCCCCAGAACCAGGCCACAGAAAAATAGGCCACAGGATAACAAACTGAAATAATAGCAAGCAAAAATAAGCAGCACTTCCAATAATTTCACAAATGAAATCTAATCTAACTGGTCTTTAAAGGGCTGCATTGTTCTTGGTTCTGCAATAGGAACATGAAGGAGGAGGTCAAAAAGTTGAGATGTCTCTTAGTTGAGATATGTTAGTGAGCTAGCTTGGTCTAGTGTGGTGGTTAAGGCACATGGCTAGAAACTGGGAGACTGTGAATTCTAACTTCGCCTTAGCCATGAATGCTAACTGGGTGTCTTTTGGCCAATCACCAGGAGACTGAGAGTTCTAGTCCCAGTTTAGGCAGGAAAGTTGGCTGGGTGACTTTGGGCCAATAATCAGGCTGTGGTGAGTTCTAGTCTCACCTGAGGCATAAAGCCAGTTGGGTCACTTTGGGTCAAACACCAGGAGACAGTGAGCTCTAGTCTCACCTGAGGCACAAAGCCAGCTGGGTGACTTTGGGTCAAACACCAGGAGAGGATGAATTCTAATTCTGCTTTAGGCATGAAAGACAGCTGGGTGACCTTGGGCCTGTTCACCCCTCTCTCAGCCCAACCCACCTCACAGGGTTGTTGTTGGGAAATTAGGAGGAGGAAGGAAAATTAGATATTCTCCCTGCCTTGAGCTGTTTATAAAAACGATAAAGGCGGGATTTATAATCAATACATAATCAATGTTTCATTTTTGGAGAACCACCTAAAAATAGCAGCGCTCGGATTGCCTAGCTGGGGCCACCATCTTGGTCGACTGGACCATCCCCTGAGCACATTCCTCAAAATTTCTGGAATTTTACGACTTGGAGCTTTGCTCGCCTGGCTCTCAATCAACCAGGAAAGATCGGCTGGGCTTCTCCAGCGAGGAAGAAGCCACAACAAAGACAAAACCGACTTTCTCCCTCCTTTTCTATCTCACCTGAGAGGGGAATTTCCTCGCTCCTGATTAGTTCTTCAGAGTTTGATTTTTCCAGTGCTCTGATCACGTCTGCCCACTCTCTAGATTGACAGGATTAGTTTTTCCTTCCACTCTTTCATGTTCAAACCTCTTGAGGTGGGATTTCTCCATATCCGCTACCGAAGCAACGTACAGAAGAATTCGCCAGGAAAACCCACAATAAAATACAATAAAATTGCAGCAGCTAGTCTTACTTATGCTTTATGGTTCTGCGGCAGATAATGTAGAGAAATGCAGAGAGAACTTTCTCCGTGAATAGGTCAGTTTTCGGGCCACGAAATCCCAGCTGGTTCACTCGAGGCCTTGGTGGGCTTTATTTTAGTCTTCTTCACTTCATGCTTCTTTAGTAAATCTCAATAAATGTGATTTCATGTGTTTTTAAAGAGAACATCCACAGGAGTTGGGAAAAAAAGATGTGCTTTTCTTCCCTCAGCCTTCTTGGGTGGAAAATATATTTGAAGGAATTCTTCATGGTCCTCGTTTGGCAGCAATGTTTTAAAATCTGGGCAAAATGAAACACACTCAAACCTGTGAGCCATTTGTCTCATTTAGTAAGTCACCATGACCCACCCCCCCTCTCTCCCAACCCTGGTTAAATTTTCAGTACATTTCTACAACTGCCAACCTTCAAGAACATCCTATTTTTGGATTATAGTTCTTAATTATAACCAGCAGGCATGATCAAACGCATCTGAACATTCCTGTTGAAGACAGATCTAAGGATTTAAACAGCGCAAGCTACGATAGTTGCCACCATACAATTGCACTGAATTTCCAGATGCAATTCAAGCAGTGGTGAAATTCAATTTTTTTCCCTACTGGTTCTGTGGCCGTGGCTTCGTAGTCCTGGCTTGGTGGTCCTGTGACTGGGTGGGCGTGGCTTGGGGGGGTCATGGGACTGGGAGGGCGTGGCTTGGTGGTCCTGTGACTGGGTGTGCGTGGCTTGGTGGTCCTGTGACTGGGTGGGCATGGCTTGGGGGGTCATGGGACTGGGGGGGTGAGCATGGCCAAGTCAACGTCACAATGTAAAAGCAGCTGGCCTTCACACCAAATGGCTCCCTGCAACAAGCAGGAACCTCACAAAATCACAGAGAGCTCAAAAACCAATTCTCACACTTTACCAAAAAAAAAATAACACAAAAGCTGCACAACTGACTCACACACAATGTAAAAGCACCTGGACTTCACACAAAATGGCTCCTGCAACAAGCAGGAACCTCACAGACCATCAGGCACAGCTGATTGTCGCACAGTTGATCGTGGGAACTTTTTACTTTTTAAAGCATTTTTTTTTTACTACCGGTTTGGGCGAATCGGTAGCATTTTTTACTACTGGTTCAGGTGACCCGCCTCGAGCTGGTAGCATTTCACCCCTGAAGTTCAAGTGCTGATTGTTGTTGTTAGAGGGATAGAAACAAGATCACAAGATGTGATTCTACTGCTTTATAATGCCTTGGTAGTACTGCATCCAATTTTAGTCAACCCAACATAGATGTGGAGACTCCAGAAAGAGTGTAGAGAAGAGCAACAAAGAGGATTAGAGGACTGGAGGCTAAAATGTATGAAGAACGATGACAGGAAATGGGTATGGCTAGTTTAGAGAAAAGAAGGACTAGGGGAAACATGATAGCAGTGGTCCAATATTTGAGGGGATGCCCCAAAGCAGTGGGAGTCAAACTATTTTCCAAAGCACCAAAAGGCAAGAGAAGAAGCAATGGGTGGAAATTAATCAAGGAGAGAAGCAATCTAGAACTAAAGAGAAATTTCCTGACAGAACAATTAATGGCGGAATGGCTTGCCTTCAACAGTTGTTCATCCTCCAACACTGGAGGCTTTTAAGAAGGGACTGGACAACCATTTATCTAAAATGGCATATTGCCTCCTGATTGAGCACGGGGTTGGACTAGAAGAGCTCCAAGGTCCCTTCCAACTCTGTTATTCTGTTACCTAGAAAGCCCTACATAGCATAAGGCTCGGTAATCAGTGGGACCACTTGTCTCCCATAATATCTGCCCAGATGATCAATCTTGCAGAGTTGGTGCACTCTGGGTTCCTTTGATTAAACAATGCCATCTATCAGATCCCTGAAACACCTCCTCTGTAGCAATTCCTCTCGAGAGCTAAATGCTCCCTCCAGTGGTGGGATTCAAGAAATTTTACTACAGTTCTGTGGGTGTGGTTTGGTGGCTTGATGGGCATGGCAGGGGAAAGATACTGCAAAATCCCCATTCCCTCCCCACTCAAGGAGAAGGATACTGCAAAATCCCCATTCCTTCTCCACTCCAGGGGAAGGATACTGCAAAATCTCCATTCCCTCCCCATTCCAGGAGAAGGATACTGCAAAATCCCCATTCCCTCCCCACTCCAGGGGAAGGATACTGCAAAATCTCCATTCCCTCCCACTCCAGGGGAAGGATACTGCAAAATCTCCATTCCCTCCCACTCCAGGGGAAGGATACTGCAAAATCCCCATTCCCTCCCCACTCCAGGGGAAGGATACTGCAAAATCCCCATTCCCTCCCCACTTCAGGGGAAGGATACTGAAAAATCTCCATTCCCTCCCCATTCCAGGAGAAGGATACTGCAAAATCCCCATTCCTTCCCCACTCCAGGGGAAGGATACTGCAAAATCCTCATTCCTTCCCCACTCCATTTACCTTCTTTCCAGCTCCATTTTCCTGTTCAGGGCAACAAAAGTAGACTCAGCTGATCAACTGGGAGGCAGCAAATTGATTGGGGGCAGGGCCAGCCAAAGGTAGTATTTGCCGGTTCTCCAAACTACTCAAAATTTCGGCTACCGGTTTCATCAGAACAGATCAGAACTGGCTGAATGCCACCTCTGGCCCACAGCTCCCACCTGTGATGAAATGTAGTGAGGAGGTGGATCCCCAGGAGGGAGGGGGTTCATTCCAGAGGAGGATGAGGCAACTCAGCTCTGATATCATGTGTGTGCGAGAGTGAAGACAGGCTTTTCCTAATAGTTCCCAGAGTATATTGTAGATGGAGATAGTAGCGTACTCAGTCTGGCAAGATTCTGTCTATACATGTGAAGCAACAAAGAATTCAGCTTGGAAGAATCACCACGTATCTTTCTTGGACTCAACTCCACCCTGGTGACATTCCAAAGGTCTTGAAAACTGGGAGCTTTTCTCCCAGGCTTTGGTGTAGGGTGGATGGATCTCCTGCTTCAGATTGAAATGCCGTCTGAATTGCCATTTTGTAACAGTTTTGTAATGGTGGATTAATGTTATAGTATCTTTATTTACTGGCTGTTTGTACGTTATTATTTATGAGCCAGAAAAAGTCTTTTGCAATTCAGGAGCATCTCCACCCACCCATCCACTTAGTGGTGGGATTCAAAAAAATGTACTACCAGTCTGTGGGCATGGCTTGGTGGGCATGGCAGGGGAAGGATACTGCAAAATCTCCATTCGTTTCCCATTCCAGGGTAAAGTTACTGCAAAATCCACATTCCTACCCAATCAGCTGGGACTCGGGAGGCAGAGAATAGTTGGGGGCATGGCCAGTCAGAGGTGGTATTTACCGCTTCTCTGAACTACTCAAAATTTCTGCTACCGGTTCTGCAGAACTAGTCAGAACCTGCTGAATACCACTTCTGCATCCATCCCAATTCCCAGTAAGAATAGAAAAGCGTGTGTGTGTGTGTGTGTGTGTGTGTGTGTTGGTTCTTTGGTAAGTATGCTTCCTCCTCTTCTTCAGATGTGTTTACAGCTACAGAAAATTTCACACGTAGGAAC